>OX439012.1:820494-1208858 GCA_949316495.1 Amphiduros pacificus | reverse complement strand
TAGAACTTCTTAATGTATACATAAATGAAAATAATATTGATCTATTCTTCATTACTGAAACTTGGATGAATGAAGCAAACGAAAAAATTATTAGAGGTAAAATTAAGAAAAATAACTAGATATTGAACATTTACCGCGTACACTAAGATCTGAGGCGGCTTGGCTGTTATCTTTATACCTGAAATTGACATAAAGAAATTAATCACAGTCATAACTTATCAACCATGGAAATGATGGAAATTAATATCAAACCAAAAATAAAATATGCACTATTATTACTATTTATAGACCGGAACCTTCTGACAGAAATAAATACACCTACACAGAGTTTTTTGAAGAATTTAGTGATATGCTAACCTACTATTCTACATATACACATGAAGTGCTTTTCGTTGGTGACTATAATTTTCATATGAATAGCCAGAGAGGCCAAATGTAATTAAATTTAATGATATCCTGGATTTATACAATTTACATAATCATGTTTACGGAACCAACACATATACTAGGGAATACGCTTGATTTATTAACTACAAATATACACAGTAATTTAATAAAAGAACATAAGGTTGAAGAGAAAATATCCGATCATAGTATAATTAAGCTCACTTTAAATGTTCAGACTAAGACAAAGAACAAGAAAAAGGTATCATATAGAAATTACAAAAAAATGAACATAAAAATTTTTATTAGTGATGTTGAAGAAAAATTAAGTGAAAATAAATCCTATAATGAAAAGGACCTCAATGAACTATAAAATGAATACAATAAATTAACAAGTATACTTGATAAACATGCCCCGATGGTGGAAAAAACCATAAATAATAGGAAACCAGCTCCTTGGTTATCTGATGAGATAAGGAATGAAAAAAGAAAAAAGAGAAAACTGGAAAGAAAATATGATAAAACTGGTCTTTCTTCGGATAAAATGCAATTTCAATTACAAAGAAATAAATATAACAATATCATTAGAGAGTCTAGAAACAGTTATTTCGCAGGGATAATAAATTCAAATAAATCGGATCCAAAGAAACTTTTTAAAATACTAAATAAACTACTACACACTAAAGAGGACACTCCCTTTCCCAGGCATACTGATAGTAAAGAGTTAGCATCGGAATTTAATAACTTTTTTCTAGAAACAATCTCAAACCTTAGGGAAAATATGGACAAAAATGATAAAACTTCACAACCATTGATTGAGAAAGCCAGATTTAGTACTCATCTGGAAATATTTGCGCTATTAGATGATGCAGAAGTAAAGAGGTTAATCAAAGAATCAGCAAAGAAGTCATGTGAACTGGATCCCATCCCAACCTGGCTTCTGGCTGAGTGCATGGGTCCTCTACTACCACTAATAAAAGCAATTATAAATAAATCTATTTCAATGGGAAGCATGCCTGATGACCTAAAGATGGCCATCATTAGACCTTTAATAAAAAAGTTGGGCCTAGAATTGGTAAAGAAAAATTATAGACCGGTCTCAAATCTTGCTTATTTATCAAAATTAATAGAAAGTGCGGTTGCTACACAATTCGTAGGTCACCTTATAAGAAATGATATTCAAGGTATATTTCAATCTGCATATAAAGAATTCCATAGCACTGAGACTGCATTGCTTAGGGTACAAAATGATATTTTAATGGATATTGATGATGCAAAAACTTATGGACCTTCACTGGTTGCATGTAGAGGCGAGGATTGACTTTAAAATATCTCTATTAACGTGGAAGGTACAGAATGGCTTTGCCCCAAAATACCTTTCTCAATTATTAAATTGTAAAAAATCTGATTTGGGACTGAGATCTAATGAAAAAAATGAATATACAGTGCCCAAGAATAATATGAAAACATATGGTGACAGGGCCTTCATGGTATATGCTCCAAGAAATTGGAATGCCCTGCCCCTTGAGGTAAAAAACTGTAAAACACTGGGGAACTTTCAAGAAAAAACTAAAGACATTTTTATTCAGGAAGCATTATCTCGAGAAGCGCTTAGAGCAGACTAAGTCTGATATAGCGCAATATAAATCATTATTATATTAGGGTAATTGAGAGGATAATTGGGATATCAAGGGGATGAGATTATTTAGGGATAAAGTGGATGAGATAATTGGAAGAATAATAGTGGTTGAGATAATTGTAAGATTAAGTGGACGAGGTAGTTGATGTAATAAGGGAATAGGGTAATTGAGAGGATAAAGTGGTTAGGGTAATGCGGAGGATAAAGTGGATGAGATAATCGAGAGGATAAAGGGCAAGAGGTAATTGGGAGGTTAATGAGGATGAGACAATTGAAGTGAAAAGGGCATGAGATAATCGAGAGAATAAAGGGAATGAGATAATTGGGAAGATAACAGTAGATGAAATAATTGTAAGATGAAGTGGATGAGGTAGTTGATGTAATAAGGGAATAGGGTAATTGAGAGGATAAAGTGGTTGGGGTAATTCGGAGGATAAAGTGGATGAGATAATCGAGGGGATAAAGGGGATGAGGTAATTGGGAGGATAACAGTGGATGAGATAATTGGGAGGATAATTTGGAAGAGATAATTGAGAGGATAACAGAGGATGAGCTAATTGGGGGGATAACAGTGGATGATATAATTGTAAGATCAAGTGGTTGAGATAATTGATGTCATAAGGGGATGGGGTAATTGAGAGGATAATTGGGATATCAAGGGGACGAGATAATTGAGGGATAAAGGGGATGAGATAATTGATAGGATAATAGTGGTTGAGATAAATGGGAGAGTAATTTGGAAGATATAATTGAGAGGATAACAGAGGATGAGATAATTGGGAGGATAACAGTGGATGAGATAATTGGGAGGACAGTGTGGATGAGATAATTGGGTGGATAACAGTAAATGAGATAATTGGGAGGACAATGTGGATGAGATAATTGAGGGATGAAAGGGATGAGATAATTGGAGGATAACAGTTAACAGTGGATGAGATAATTGGGAGGGTAATTTGGAAGATATGATTGAAAGGATAACAGAGGATGAGATAATTGGGAGGATAACGGTGGATGAGATAATTGGGAGGAAAGTGTGGATGAAATAATTGATGTAATAAGGGGAAAGGTTAATTGAGAGGATAATTGGGATATCAAGGGGATGAGATTATTTTTGGATAAAGGGGATGAGATAATTGAGAAGATAACATTAGATGAGATAATTGTAAGATTAAGTGGATGAGATAGTTGATGTAATCAGTGAATAGGGTAATTGAGAGGATAAAGTGGTTGGGGTAATTCGGAGGATAAAGTGGATGAGATAATCGAGAGGATAAAGGGGATGAGGTAATTGGGAGGTTAGTGAGGATGAGATAAATGGGAGATCAAATAGATAAGATTATTGAGGTAGTTGAGAGGATTATTTGATGAGATATTTCAGGGATAAATAGGATGGGGTAGTTCAGAGGATAATGTGGTTGAGATATTTTGGAGGATAATCGTATATGACATTATTGAGGGATAAAGTGGATGAGATAATTGGAGGATAACAGTGGATGAGATAATTGGGAGGACAATGTGGAAGAGATAATTGAGGATGAAAGGGATGAGATAATTGGGAGGATAACAGTGGATGAGATAATTGGGAGGATAATTTAGAAGAGATAATTGAGAGGATAACAGAGGATGAGCTAATTGTGGGGAAATTAGTGGATGATATAATTGTAAGATCAAGTGGTTGAGATAATTGATGTCATAAGGGGATGGGGTAATTGAGAGGATAATTGGGATATCAAGGGGACGAGATAATTGAGGGATAAAGGGGATGAGATAATTGATAGGATAATAGTGGTTGAGATAAATGGGAGAGTAATTTGGAAGATATAATTGAGAGGATAACAGAGGATGAGATAATTGGGAGGATAACAGTGGATGAGATAATTGGGAGGACAGTGTGGATGAGATAATTGGGTGGATAACAGTAAATGAGATAATTGGGAGGACAATGTGGATGAGATAATTGAGGGATGAAAGGGATGAGATAATTGGAGGATAACAGTTAACAGTGGATGAGATAATTGGGAGGGTAATTTGGAAGATATGATTGAGAGGATAACAGAGGATGAGATAATTGGGAGGATAACGGTGGATGAGATAATTGGGAGGAAAGTGTGGATGAAATAATTGATGTAATAAGGGGAAAGGTTAATTGAGAGGATAATTGGGATATCAAGGGGATGAGATTATTTTTGGATAAAGGGGATGAGATAATTGAGAAGATAACATTAGATGAGATAATTGTAAGATTAAGTGGATGAGATAGTTGATATAATCAGTGAATAGGGTAATTGAGAGGATAAAGTGGTTGGGGTAATTCGGAGGATAAAGTGGATGAGATAATCGAGAGGATAAAGGGGATGAGGTAATTGGGAGGTTAGTGAGGATGAGATAAATGGGAGATCAAATAGATAAGATTATTGAGGTAGTTGAGAGGATCATTTGATGAGATATTTCAGGGATAAATAGGATGGGGTAGTTCAGAGGATAATGTGGTTGAGATATTTTGGAGGATAATCGTATATGACATTATTGAGGGATAAAGTGGATGAGATAATTGGAGGATAACAGTGGATGAGATAATTGGGAGGACAATGTGGATGAGATAAATGAGGATGAAAGGGATGAGATAATTGGGAGGATAACAGTGGATGAGATAATTGGGAGGATAATTTAGAAGAGATAATTGAGAGGATAACAGAGGATGAGCTAATTGTGGGGAAATTAGTGGATGATATAATTGTAAGATCAAGTGGTTGAGATAATTGATGTCATAAGGGGATGGGGTAATTGAGAGGATAATTGGGATATCAAGGGGATGAGATAATTGAGGGATAAAGAGGATGAGATAATTGGTAGGATAATAGTTGTTTAGATAAATGGGAGGGTAATTTGGAAGATATAATTGAGAGGATAACAGAGGATGAGATAATTGGGAGGATAACAGTGGATGAGATAATTGGGAGGACAGTGTGGATGAGATAATTTGGAGGATAACAGTAAATGAGATAATTGGGAGGACAATGTGGATGAGATAATTGAGGGATGAAAGGGATGAGATAATTGGAGGATAACAGTGGATGAGATAATGGGGAGGATAATTTAGAAGAGATAATTGAGAGGATAACAGAGGATGAGCTAATTGGGGGGATAACAGTGGATGATATAATTGTAAGATCAAGTGGTTGAGATAATTGATGTAATAAGGGGATGGGGTAATTGAGAGGATAATTGGGATATCAAGGGGATGAGATAATTGAGGGAAAAAGGGGATGAGATAATTGATAGGATAATAGTGGTTGAGATAAATGGGAGGGTAATTTGGAAGATATAATTGAGAGGATAACAGAGGATGAGATAATTGGGAGGATAACAGTGGATGAGATAATTGGGAGGACAGTGTGGATGAGATAATTGGGTGGATAACAGTAAATGAGATAATTGGGAGGACAATGTGGATGAGATAATTGAGGGATGAAAGGGATGAGATAATTGGAGGATAACAGTTAACAGTGGATGAGATAATTGGGAGGGTAATTTGGAAGATATGATTGAGAGGATAACAGAGGATGAGATAATTGGGAGGATAACGGTGGATGAGATAATTGGGAGGAAAGTGTGGATGAAATAATTGATGTAATAAGGGGAAAGGTTAATTGAGAGGATAATTGGGATATCAAGGGGATGAGATTATTTTTGGATAAAGGGGATGAGATAATTGAGAAGATAACATTAGATGAGATAATTGTAAGATTAAGTGGATGAGATAGTTGATATAATCAGTGAATAGGGTAATTGAGAGGATAAAGTGGTTGGGGTAATTCGGAGGATAAAGTGGATGAGATAATCGAGAGGATAAAGGGGATGAGGTAATTGGGAGGTTAGTGAGGATGAGATAAATGGGAGATCAAATAGATAAGATTATTGAGGTAGTTGAGAGGATCATTTGATGAGATATTTCAGGGATAAATAGGATGGGGTAGTTCAGAGGATAATGTGGTTGAGATATTTTGGAGGATAATCGTATATGACATTATTGAGGGATAAAGTGGATGAGATAATTGGAGGATAACAGTGGATGAGATAATTGGGAGGACAATGTGGATGAGATAAATGAGGATGAAAGGGATGAGATAATTGGGAGGATAACAGTGGATGAGATAATTGGGAGGATAATTTAGAAGAGATAATTGAGAGGATAACAGAGGATGAGCTAATTGTGGGGAAATTAGTGGATGATATAATTGTAAGATCAAGTGGTTGAGATAATTGATGTCATAAGGGGATGGGGTAATTGAGAGGATAATTGGGATATCAAGGGGATGAGATAATTGAGGGATAAAGAGGA
Organism: Amphiduros pacificus; assembly: GCA_949316495.1. Classification (NCBI taxonomy): domain Eukaryota; kingdom Metazoa; phylum Annelida; class Polychaeta; order Phyllodocida; family Hesionidae; genus Amphiduros; species Amphiduros pacificus. The sequence continues at coordinate 1,202,493 of OX439012.1, read as the reverse complement.
TGAGATAATTGGTAGGATAATAGTTGTTTAGATAAATGGGAGGGTAATTTGGAAGATATAATTGAGAGGATAACAGAGGATGAGATAATTGGGAGGATAACAGTGGATGAGATAATTGGGAGGACAGTGTGGATGAGATAATTTGGAGGATAACAGTAAATGAGATAATTGGGAGGACAATGTGGATGAGATAATTGAGGGATGAAAGGGATGAGATAATTGGAGGATAACAGTGGATGAGATAATGGGGAGGATAATTTAGAAGAGATAATTGAGAGGATAACAGAGGATGAGCTAATTGGGGGGATAACAGTGGATGATATAATTGTAAGATCAAGTGGTTGAGATAATTGATGTAATAAGGGGATGGGGTAATTGAGAGGATAATTGGGATATCAAGGGGATGAGATAATTGAGGGAAAAAGGGGATGAGATAATTGATAGGATAATAGTGGTTGAGATAAATGGGAGGGTAATTTGGAAGATATAATTGAGAGGATAACAGAGGATGAGATAATTGGGAGGATAACAGTGGATGAGATAATTGGGAGGACAGTGTGGATGAGATAATTGGGTGGATAACAGTAAATGAGATAATTGGGAGGACAATGTGGATGAGATAATTGAGGGATGAAAGGGATGAGATAATTGGAGGATAACAGTTAACAGTGGATGACATAATTGGGAGGGTAATTTGGAAGATATGATTGAGAGGATAACAGAGGATGAGATAATTGGGAGCATAACGGTGGATGAGATAATTGGGAGGACAGTGTGGATGAAATAATTGATGTAATAAGGGGAAAGGTTAATTGAGAGGATAATTGGGATATCAAGGGGATGAGATTATTTTTGGATAAAGGGGATGAGATAATTGAGAAGATAACATTAGATGAGATAATTGTAAGATTAAGTGGATGAGATAGTTGATATAATCAGTGAATAGGGTAATTGAGAGGATAAAGTGGTTAGGGTAATGCGGAGGATAAAGTGGATGAGATAATCGAGAGGATAAAGGGCAAGAGGTAATTGGGAGGTTAATGAGGATGAGACAATTGAAGTGAAAAGGGCATGAGATAATCGAGAGAATAAAGGGAATGAGATAATTGGGAAGATAACAGTAGATGAAATAATTGTAAGATGAAGTGGATGAGGTAGTTGATGTAATAAGGGAATAGGGTAATTGAGAGGATAAAGTGGTTGGGTAATTCGGAGGATAAAGTGGATGAGATAATCGAGGGGATAAAGGGGATGAGGTAATTGGGAGGATAACAGTGGATGAGATAATTGGGAGGATAATTTGGAAGAGATAATTGAGAGGATAACAGAGGATGAGCTAATTGGGGGGATAACAGTGGATGATATAATTGTAAGATCAAGTGGTTGAGATAATTGATGTCATAAGGGGATGGGGTAATTGAGAGGATAATTGGGATATCAAGGGGACGAGATAATTGAGGGATAAAGGGGATGAGATAATTGATAGGATAATAGTGGTTGAGATAAATGGGAGAGTAATTTGGAAGATATAATTGAGAGGATAACAGAGGATGAGATAATTGGGAGGATAACAGTGGATGAGATAATTGGGAGGACAGTGTGGATGAGATAATTGGGTGGATAACAGTAAATGAGATAATTGGGAGGACAATGTGGATGAGATAATTGAGGGATGAAAGGGATGAGATAATTGGAGGATAACAGTGGATGAGATAATTGGGAGGGTAATTTGGAAGATATGATTGAAAGGATAACAGAGGATGAGATAATTGGGAGGATAACGGTGGATGAGATAATTGGGAGGACAGTGTGGATGAAATAATTGATGTAATAAGGGGAAAGGTTAATTGAGAGGATAATTGGGATATCAAGGGGATGAGATTATTTTTGGATAAAGGGGATGAGATAATTGAGAAGATAACATTAGATGAGATAATTGTAAGATTAAGTGGATGAGATAGTTGATGTAATCAGTGAATAGGGTAATTGAGAGGATAAAGTGGTTGGGGTAATTCGGAGGATAAAGTGGATGAGATAATCGAGAGGATAAAGGGGATGAGGTAATTGGGAGGTTAGTGAGGATGAGATAAATGGGAGATCAAATAGATAAGATTATTGAGGTAGTTGAGAGGATTATTTGATGAGATATTTCAGGGATAAATAGGATGGGGTAGTTCAGAGGATAATGTGGTTGAGATATTTTGGAGGATAATCGTATATGACATTATTGAGGGATAAAGTGGATGAGATAATTGGAGGATAACAGTGGATGAGATAATTGGTAGGACAATGTGGATGAGATAATTTGGGGGACAACAGTAAATGAGATAATTGGGAGGACAATATGGATGAGATAATTGAGGATGAAAGGGATGAGATAATTGGGAGGATAACAGTGGATGAGATAATTGGGAGGATAATTTGGAAGAGATAATTGAGAGGATAACAGAGGATGAGCTAATTGGGGGGGATAACAGTGGATGATATTATTGTAAGATCAAGTGGTTGAGATAATTGATGTCATAAGGGGATGGGGTAATTGAGAGGATAATTGGGATATCGAGGGGACGAGATAATTGAGGGATAAAGGGGATGAGATAATTGATAGGATAATAGTGGTTGAGATAAATGGGAGGGTAATTTGGAAGATATAATTGAGAGGATAACAGAGGATGAGATAATTGGGAGAATAACAGTGGATGAGATAATTGGGAGGACAGTGTGGATGAGATAATTGGGTGGATAACAGTAAATGAGATAATTGGGAGGACAATGTGGATGAGATAATTGAGGGATGAAAGGGATGAGATAATTGGAGGATAACAGTTAACAGTGGATGAGATAATTGGGAGGGTAATTTGGAAGATATGATTGAGAGGATAACAGAGGATGAGATAATTGGGAGGATAACAGTGGATGAGATAATTGGGAGGACAGTGTGGATGAGATAATTGGGAGGATAACAGTAAATGAGATAATTGGGAGGACAATGTGGATGAGATAATTGAGGGATGAAAGGGATGAGATAATTGGGTGGATAACGGTGGATGAGATAATTGGGAGGACAATGTGGATGATATAATTGAGGATGAAAGGGATGAGATAATTGGTAGGATAATGGTGGTTGAGATAAATGGGAGGGTAATTTGGAAGATATAATTGAGAGGATAACAGAGGATGAGATAATTGGGAGGATAACAGTGGATGAGATAATTGGGAGGACAGTGTGGATGAGATAATTGGGAAGATAACAGTAAATGAGATAATTGGGAGGACAATGTGGATGAGATAATTGAGGGATGAAAGGGATGAGATAATTGGAGGATAACAGTGGATGAGATAATGGGGAGGATAATTTAGAAGAGATAATTGAGAGGAGAACAGAGGATGAGCTAATTGGGGGGATAACAGTGGACGATATAATTGTAAGATCAAGTGGTTGAGATAATTGATGTAATAAGGGGATGGGGTAATTGAGAGGATAATTGGGATATCAAGGGGATGAGATAATTGAGGGATAAAGGGGATGAGATAATTGGTAGGATAATGGTGGTTGAGATAAATGGGAGAGTAATTTGGAAGATATAATTGAGAGGATAACAGAGGATGAGATAATTGGGAGGATAACAGTGGATGAGATAATTGGGAGGACAGTGTGGATGAGATAATTGGGAGGACAGTGGGGATGAGATAATTGGGAGGATAACAGTAAATGAGATAATTGGGAGGACAATGTGAATTAGATAATTGAGGGATGAAAGGGATGAGATAATTGGAGGATAACAGTGGATGAGAAAATTGGGAGGGTAATTTGGAAGATATGATTGAGAGGATAACAGAGGATGAGATAATTGGGAGGATAACGGTGGATGAGATAATTGGGAGGACAGTGTGGATGAAATAATTGATGTAATAAGGGGAAAGGTTAATTGAGAGGATAATTGGGATATCAAGGGGATGAGATTATTTTGGGATAAAGGGGATGAGATAATTGAGAAGATAACATTAGATGAGATAATTGTGAGATTAAGTGGATGAGATAGTTGATATAATCAGTGAATAGGGTAATTGAGAGGATAAAGTGGTTGGGGTAATTCGGAGGATAAAGTGGATGAGATAATCGAGAGGATAAAGGGGATGAGGTAATTGGGAGGTTAGTGAGGATGAGATAAATGGGAGATCAAATAGATAAGATTATAGAGGTAGTTGAGAGGATTATTTGATGAGATATTTCAGGGATAGATAGGATGGGGTAGTTCAGAGGATAATGTGGTTGAGATATTTTGGAGGATAATCGTATATGACATTATTGAGGGATAAAGTGGATGAGATAAATGGGAGGGTAATTTGGAAGATATAATTGAGAGGATAACAGAGGATGAGATAATTGGGAGGATAACAGTGGATGAGATAATTGGGAGGACAGTGTGGATGAGATAATTGGGAAGATAACAGTAAATGAGATAATTGGGAGGACAATGTGGATGAGATAATTGAGGGATGAAAGGGATGAGATAATTGGAGGATAACAGTGGATGAGATAATGGGGAGGATAATTTAGAAGAGATAATTGAGAGGAGAACAGAGGATGAGCTAATTGGGGGGATAACAGTGGATGATATAATTGTAAGATCAAGTGGTTGAGATAATTGATGTAATAAGGGGATGGGGTATTTGAGAGGATAATTGGGATATCAAGGGGATGAGATAATTGAGGGATAAAGGGGATGAGATAATTGGTAGGATAATGGTGGTTGAGATAAATGGGAGAGTAATTTGGAAGATATAATTGAGAGGATAACAGAGGATGAGATAATTGGGAGGATAACAGTGGATGAGATAATTGGGAGGACAGTGTGGATGAGATAATTGGGAGGACAGTGGGGATGAGATAATTGGGAGGATAACAGTAAATGAGATAATTGGGAGGACAATGTGAATTAGATAATTGAGGGATGAAAGGGATGAGATAATTGGAGGATAACAGTGGATGAGATAATTGGGAGGGTAATTTGGAAGATATGATTGAGAGGATAACAGAGGATGAGATAATTGGGAGGATAACGGTGGATGAGATAATTGGGAGGACAGTGTGGATGAAATAATTGATGTAATAAGGGGAAAGGTTAATTGAGAGGATAATTGGGATATCAAGGGGATGAGATTATTTTGGGATAAAGGGGATGAGATAATTGAGAAGATAACATTAGATGAGATAATTGTGAGATTAAGTGGATGAGATAGTTGATATAATCAGTGAATAGGGTAATTGAGAGGATAAAGTGGTTGGGGTAATTCGGAGGATAAAGTGGATGAGATAATCGAGAGGATAAAGGGGATGAGGTAATTGGGAGGTTAGTGAGGATGAGATAAATGGGAGATCAAATAGATAAGATTATTGAGGTAGTTGAGAGGATTATTTGATGAGATATTTCAGGGATAGATAGGATGGGGTAGTTCAGAGGATAATGTGGTTGAGATATTTTGGAGGATAATCGTATATGACATTATTGAGGGATAAAGTGGATGAGATAATTGAGAGGATAACAGAGGATGAGCTAATTGGGGGGGATAACAGTGGATGATATAATTGTAAGATCAAGTGGTTGAGATAATTGATGTAATAAGGGGATGGGGTAATTGAGAGGATAATTGGGATATCAAGGGGACGAGATAATTGAGGGATAAAGGGGATGAGATAATTGATAGGATAATAGTGGTTGAGATAAATGGGAGGGTAATTTGGAAGATATAATTGAGAGGATAACAGAGGATGAGATAATTGGGAGGATAGCAGTGGATGAGATAATTGGGAGGACAGTGTGGATGAGATAATTGGGTGGATAACAATAAATGAGATAATTGGGAGGACAATGTGGATGAGATAATTGAGGGATGAAAGGGATGAGATAATTGGAGGATAACAGTTAACAGTGGATGAGATAATTGGGAGGGTAATTTGGAAGATATGATTGAGAGGATGAGATAATTGGGAGGATTACGGTGGATGAGATAATTGGGAGGACAGTGTGGATGAAATAATTGATGTAATAAGGGGAGGGTAATTTGGAAGATATGATTGAGAGGATAACAGAGGATGAGATAATTGGGAGGATAACGGTGGATGAGATAATTGGGAGGACAGTGTGGATGAAATAATTGATGTAATAAGGGGAAAGGTTAATTGAGAGGATAATTGGGATATCAAGGGGATGAGATTTTTTTGGGATAAAGGGGATGAGATAATTGAGAAGATAACATTAGATGAGATAATTGTAAGATTAAGTGGATGAGATAGTTGATGTAATCAGTGAATAGGGTAATTGAGAGGATAAAGTGGTTGGGGTAATTCGGAGGATAAAGTGGATGAGATAATCGAGAGGATAAAGGGGATGAGGTAATTGGGAGGTTAGTGAGGATGAGATAAATGGGAGATCAAATAGATAAGATTATTGAGGTAGTTGAGAGGATTATTTGATGAGATATTTCAGGGATAAATACGATGGGGTAGTTCAGAGGATATTGTGGTTGAGATATTTTGGAGGATAATCGTATATGACATTATTGAGGGATAAAGTGGATGAGATAATTGGAGGATAACAGTGGATGAGATAATTGGGAGGACAATGTGGATGAGATAATTGGGGGGACAACAGTAAATGAGATAATTGGGAGGACAATGTGGATGAGATAATTGAGGATGAAAAGGATGAGATAATTGGGAGGATAACAGTGGATGAGATAATTGGGAGGACAATGTGGATGAGATAATTGGGGGGACAACAGTAAATGAGATAATTGGGAGGACAATGTGGATGAGATAATTGAGGGATGAAATGGATGAGATAATTGGAGGATAATAGTTAACAGTGGATGAGATAATTGGGAGGGTAATTTGGAAGATATAATTGAGAGGATAACAGAGGATGAGATAATTTGGAGGATAACAGTGGATGAGATAATTGGGAGGACAGTGTGGATGAGATAATTGGGAGGATAACAGTAAATGAGATAATTGGGAAGACAATGTGGATGAGATAATTGAGGGATGAAAGGGATGAGATAATTGGAGGATAACAGTGGATGAGATAATGGGGAGGATAATTTAGAAGAGATAATTGAGAGGATAACAGAGGATAAGCTAATTCGGGGGATAACAGTGGATGATATAATTGTAAGATCAAGTGGTTGAGATAATTGATGTAATAAGGGGATCGGGTAATTGAGAGGATAATTGGGATATCAAGGGGATGAGATAATTGAGGGATAAAGGGGATGAGATAATTGGAAGGATAATGGTGGTTGAGATAAATGGGAGAGTAATTTGGAAGATATAATTGAGAGGATAACAGAGGATTAGATAATTGGGAGGATAACAGTGGATGAGATAATTGGGAGGACAGTGTGGATGAGATAATTGGGAGGACAGTGGGGATGAGATAATTGGGAGGATAACAGTAAATGAGATAATTGGGAGGACAATGTGGATGAGATAATTGAGGGATGAAAGGGATGAGATAATTGGGAGGATAACAGTGGATGAGATAATTGGGAGGATAATTTGGAAGAGATAATTGAGAGGATAACAGAGGATGAGCTAATTGGGGGGGATAACAGTGGATGATATTATTGTAAGATCAAGTGGTTGAGATAATTGATGTCATAAGGGGATGGGGTAATTGAGAGGATAATTGGGATATCAAGGGGACGAGATAATTGAGGGATAAAGGGGATGAGATAATTGATAGGATAATAGTGGTTGAGATAAATGGGAGGGTAATTTGGAAGATATAATTGAGAGGATAACAGAGGATGAGATAATTGGGAGAATAACAGTGGATGAGATAATTGGGAGGACAGTGTGGATGAGATAATTGGGTGGATAACAGTAAATGAGATAATTGGGAGGACAATGTGGATGAGATAATTGAGGGATGAAAGGGATGAGATAATTGGAGGATAACAGTTAACAGTGGATGAGATAATTGGGAGGGTAATTTGGAAGATATGATTGAGAGGATAACAGAGGATGAGATAATTGGGAGGATAACAGTGGATGAGATAATTGGGAGGACAGTGTGGATGAGATAATTGGGAGGATAACAGTAAATGAGATAATTGGGAGGACAATGTGGATGAGATAATTGAGGGATGAAAGGGATGAGATAATTGGGTGGATAACGGTGGATGAGATAATTGGGAGGACAATGTGGATGATATAATTGAGGATGAAAGGGATGAGATAATTGGTAGGATAATGGTGGTTGAGATAAATGGGAGGGTAATTTGGAAGATATAATTGAGAGGATAACAGAGGATGAGATAATTGGGAGGATAACAGTGGATGAGATAATTGGGAGGACAGTGTGGATGAGATAATTGGGAAGATAACAGTAAATGAGATAATTGGGAGGACAATGTGGATGAGATAATTGAGGGATGAAAGGGATGAGATAATTGGAGGATAACAGTGGATGAGATAATGGGGAGGATAATTTAGAAGAGATAATTGAGAGGAGAACAGAGGATGAGCTAATTGGGGGGATAACAGTGGACGATATAATTGTAAGATCAAGTGGTTGAGATAATTGATGTAATAAGGGGATGGGGTAATTGAGAGGATAATTGGGATATCAAGGGGATGAGATAATTGAGGGATAAAGGGGATGAGATAATTGGTAGGATAATGGTGGTTGAGATAAATGGGAGAGTAATTTGGAAGATATAATTGAGAGGATAACAGAGGATGAGATAATTGGGAGGATAACAGTGGATGAGATAATTGGGAGGACAGTGTGGATGAGATAATTGGGAGGACAGTGGGGATGAGATAATTGGGAGGATAACAGTAAATGAGATAATTGGGAGGACAATGTGAATTAGATAATTGAGGGATGAAAGGGATGAGATAATTGGAGGATAACAGTGGATGAGAAAATTGGGAGGGTAATTTGGAAGATATGATTGAGAGGATAACAGAGGATGAGATAATTGGGAGGATAACGGTGGATGAGATAATTGGGAGGACAGTGTGGATGAAATAATTGATGTAATAAGGGGAAAGGTTAATTGAGAGGATAATTGGGATATCAAGGGGATGAGATTATTTTGGGATAAAGGGGATGAGATAATTGAGAAGATAACATTAGATGAGATAATTGTGAGATTAAGTGGATGAGATAGTTGATATAATCAGTGAATAGGGTAATTGAGAGGATAAAGTGGTTGGGGTAATTCGGAGGATAAAGTGGATGAGATAATCGAGAGGATAAAGGGGATGAGGTAATTGGGAGGTTAGTGAGGATGAGATAAATGGGAGATCAAATAGATAAGATTATAGAGGTAGTTGAGAGGATTATTTGATGAGATATTTCAGGGATAGATAGGATGGGGTAGTTCAGAGGATAATGTGGTTGAGATATTTTGGAGGATAATCGTATATGACATTATTGAGGGATAAAGTGGATGAGATAAATGGGAGGGTAATTTGGAAGATATAATTGAGAGGATAACAGAGGATGAGATAATTGGGAGGATAACAGTGGATGAGATAATTGGGAGGACAGTGTGGATGAGATAATTGGGAAGATAACAGTAAATGAGATAATTGGGAGGACAATGTGGATGAGATAATTGAGGGATGAAAGGGATGAGATAATTGGAGGATAACAGTGGATGAGATAATGGGGAGGATAATTTAGAAGAGATAATTGAGAGGAGAACAGAGGATGAGCTAATTGGGGGGATAACAGTGGATGATATAATTGTAAGATCAAGTGGTTGAGATAATTGATGTAATAAGGGGATGGGGTATTTGAGAGGATAATTGGGATATCAAGGGGATGAGATAATTGAGGGATAAAGGGGATGAGATAATTGGTAGGATAATGGTGGTTGAGATAAATGGGAGAGTAATTTGGAAGATATAATTGAGAGGATAACAGAGGATGAGATAATTGGGAGGATAACAGTGGATGAGATAATTGGGAGGACAGTGTGGATGAGATAATTGGGAGGACAGTGGGGATGAGATAATTGGGAGGATAACAGTAAATGAGATAATTGGGAGGACAATGTGAATTAGATAATTGAGGGATGAAAGGGATGAGATAATTGGAGGATAACAGTGGATGAGATAATTGGGAGGGTAATTTGGAAGATATGATTGAGAGGATAACAGAGGATGAGATAATTGGGAGGATAACGGTGGATGAGATAATTGGGAGGACAGTGTGGATGAAATAATTGATGTAATAAGGGGAAAGGTTAATTGAGAGGATAATTGGGATATCAAGGGGATGAGATTATTTTGGGATAAAGGGGATGAGATAATTGAGAAGATAACATTAGATGAGATAATTGTGAGATTAAGTGGATGAGATAGTTGATATAATCAGTGAATAGGGTAATTGAGAGGATAAAGTGGTTGGGGTAATTCGGAGGATAAAGTGGATGAGATAATCGAGAGGATAAAGGGGATGAGGTAATTGGGAGGTTAGTGAGGATGAGATAAATGGGAGATCAAATAGATAAGATTATTGAGGTAGTTGAGAGGATTATTTGATGAGATATTTCAGGGATAGATAGGATGGGGTAGTTCAGAGGATAATGTGGTTGAGATATTTTGGAGGATAATCGTATATGACATTATTGAGGGATAAAGTGGATGAGATAATTGAGAGGATAACAGAGGATGAGCTAATTGGGGGGGATAACAGTGGATGATATAATTGTAAGATCAAGTGGTTGAGATAATTGATGTAATAAGGGGATGGGGTAATTGAGAGGATAATTGGGATATCAAGGGGACGAGATAATTGAGGGATAAAGGGGATGAGATAATTGATAGGATAATAGTGGTTGAGATAAATGGGAGGGTAATTTGGAAGATATAATTGAGAGGATAACAGAGGATGAGATAATTGGGAGGACAGTGTGGATGAGATAATTGGGTGGATAACAATAAATGAGATAATTGGGAGGACAATGTGGATGAGATAATTGAGGGATGAAAGGGATGAGATAATTGGAGGATAACAGTTAACAGTGGATGAGATAATTGGGAGGGTAATTTGGAAGATATGATTGAGAGGATGAGATAATTGGGAGGATTACGGTGGATGAGATAATTGGGAGGACAGTGTGGATGAAATAATTGATGTAATAAGGGGAGGGTAATTTGGAAGATATGATTGAGAGGATAACAGAGGATGAGATAATTGGGAGGATAACGGTGGATGAGATAATTGGGAGGACAGTGTGGATGAAATAATTGATGTAATAAGGGGAAAGGTTAATTGAGAGGATAATTGGGATATCAAGGGGATGAGATTTTTTTGGGATAAAGGGGATGAGATAATTGAGAAGATAACATTAGATGAGATAATTGTAAGATTAAGTGGATGAGATAGTTGATGTAATCAGTGAATAGGGTAATTGAGAGGATAAAGTGGTTGGGGTAATTCGGAGGATAAAGTGGATGAGATAATCGAGAGGATAAAGGGGATGAGGTAATTGGGAGGTTAGTGAGGATGAGATAAATGGGAGATCAAATAGATAAGATTATTGAGGTAGTTGAGAGGATTATTTGATGAGATATTTCAGGGATAAATACGATGGGGTAGTTCAGAGGATATTGTGGTTGAGATATTTTGGAGGATAATCGTATATGACATTATTGAGGGATAAAGTGGATGAGATAATTGGAGGATAACAGTGGATGAGATAATTGGGAGGACAATGTGGATGAGATAATTGGGGGGACAACAGTAAATGAGATAATTGGGAGGACAATGTGGATGAGATAATTGAGGATGAAAAGGATGAGATAATTGGGAGGATAACAGTGGATGAGATAATTGGGAGGACAATGTGGATGAGATAATTGGGGGGACAACAGTAAATGAGATAATTGGGAGGACAATGTGGATGAGATAATTGAGGGATGAAATGGATGAGATAATTGGAGGATAATAGTTAACAGTGGATGAGATAATTGGGAGGGTAATTTGGAAGATATAATTGAGAGGATAACAGAGGATGAGATAATTTGGAGGATAACAGTGGATGAGATAATTGGGAGGACAGTGTGGATGAGATAATTGGGAGGATAACAGTAAATGAGATAATTGGGAAGACAATGTGGATGAGATAATTGAGGGATGAAAGGGATGAGATAATTGGAGGATAACAGTGGATGAGATAATGGGGAGGATAATTTAGAAGAGATAATTGAGAGGATAACAGAGGATAAGCTAATTCGGGGGATAACAGTGGATGATATAATTGTAAGATCAAGTGGTTGAGATAATTGATGTAATAAGGGGATCGGGTAATTGAGAGGATAATTGGGATATCAAGGGGATGAGATAATTGAGGGATAAAGGGGATGAGATAATTGGAAGGATAATGGTGGTTGAGATAAATGGGAGAGTAATTTGGAAGATATAATTGAGAGGATAACAGAGGATTAGATAATTGGGAGGATAACAGTGGATGAGATAATTGGGAGGACAGTGTGGATGAGATAATTGGGAGGACAGTGGGGATGAGATAATTGGGAGGATAACAGTAAATGAGATAATTGGGAGGACAATGTGGATGAGATAATTGAGGGATGAAAGGGATGAGATAATTGGAGGATAACAGTGGATGAGATAATCGGGAGGGTAATTTGGAAGATATGATTGAGAGGATAACAGAGGATGAGATAATTGGGAGGATAACGGTGGATGAGATAATTGGGAGGACAGTGTGGATGAAATAATTGATGTATTAAGGGGAGGGTAATTTGGAAGATATGATTGAGAGGATAACAGAGGATGAGATAATTGGGAGGATAACGGTGGATGAGATAATTGGGAGGACAGTGTGGATGAAACAATTGATGTAATAAGGGGAAAGGTTAATTGAGGGGATAATTGGGATATCAAGGGGATGAGATTATTTTTGGATAAAGGGGATGAGATAATTGAGAAGATAACATTAGATGAGATAATTGTAAGATTAAGTGGATGAGATAGTTGATATAATCAGTGAATAGGGTAATTGAGAGGATAAAGTGGTTGGGGTAATTCGGAGGATAAAGTGGATGAGATAATCGAGAGGATAAAGGGGATGAGGTAATTGGGAGGTTAGAGAGGATGAGATAAATGGGAGATCAAATAGATAAGATTATCGAGGTAGTTGAGAGAGGATTATTTGATGAGATATTTCAGGGATAAATAGGATGGGGTAGTTCAGAGGATAATGTGGTTGAGATATTTTGGAGGATAATCGTATATGACATTATTGAGGGATAAAGTGGATGAGATAATTGGAGGATAACGAGTGGATGAGATAATTGGGAGGACAATGTGGATGAGATAATTTGGGGGACAACAGTAAATGAGATAATTGGGAGGACAATGTGGATGAGATAATTGAGGGATGAAAGGGATGAGATAATTGGAGGATAACAGTGGATGAGATAATGGGGAGGATAATTTAGAAGAGATAATTGAGAGGAGAACAGAGGATGAGCTAATTGGGGGGATAACAGTGGATGATATAATTGTAAGATCAAGTGGTTGAGAAAATTGATGTCATAAGGGGATGGGGTAATTGAGAGGATAATTGGGATATCAAGGGGACGAGATAATTGAGGGATAAAGGGGATGAGATAATTGGTAGGATAATAGTGGTTGAGATAAATGGGAGGGTAATTTGGAAGATATAATTGAGAGGATAACAGAGGATGAGATAATTTGGAGGATAACAGTGGATGAGATAATTGGGAGGACAGTGTGGATGAGATAATTGGGAGGATAACAGTAAATGAGATAATTGGGAGGACAATGTGGATGAGATAATTGAGGGATGAAAGGGATGAGATAATTGGAGGATAACAGTTAACAGTGGATGAGATAATTGGGAGGGTAATTTGGAAGATATGATTGAGAGGATGAGATAATTGGGAGGATTACGGTGGATGAGATAATTGGGAGGACAGTGTGGATGAAATAATTGATGTAATAAGGGGAGGGTAATTTGGAAGATATGATTGAGAGGATAACAGAGGATGAGATAATTGGGAGGAAAACAGTGGATGAGATAATTGGGAGGACAGTGTGGATGAGATAATTGGGAGGATAACAGTAAATGAGATAATTGGGAGGACAATGTGGATGAGATAATTGAGGGATGAAAGGGATGAGATAATTGGAGGATAACAGTGGATGAGATAATGGGGAGGATAATTTAGAAGAGATAATTGAGAGGAGAACAGAGGATGAGATAATTGGGGGGATAACAGTGGATGATATAATTGTAAGATCAAGTGGTTGAGATAATTGATGTAATAAGGTGAGAGGTTAATTGAGAGGATAATTGGGATATCAAGGGGATGAGATAATTGAGGGATAAAGGGGATGAGATAATTGGTAGGATAATGGTGGTTGAGATAAATGGGAGAGTAATTTGGAAGATATAATTGAGAGGATAACAGAGGATGAGATAATTGGGAGGATAACAGTGGATGAGATAATTGGGAGGACAGTGTGGATGAGATAATTGGGAGGACAGTGGGGATGAGATATTTGGGAGGATAACAGTAAATGAGATAATTGGGAGGACAATGTGAATTAGATAATTGAGGGATGAAAGGGATGAGATAATTGGAGGATAACAGTGGATGAGATAATTGGGAGGGTAATTTGGAAGATATGATTGAGAGGATAACAGAGGATGAGATAATTGGGAGGATAACGGTGGATGAGATAATTGGGAGGACAGTGTGGATGAAATAATTGATGTATTAAGGGGAGGGTAATTTGGAAGATATGATTGAGAGGATAACAGAGGATGAGATAATTGGGAGGATAACGGTGGATGAGATAATTGGGAGGACAGTGTGGATGAAACAATTGATGTAATAAGGGGAAAGGTTAATTGAGAGGATAATTGGGATATCAAGGGGATGAGATTATTTTTGGATAAAGGGGATGAGATAATTGAGAAGATAACATTAGATGAGATAATTGTAAGATTAAGTGGATGAGATAGTTGATGTAATCAGTGAATAGGGTAATTGAGAGGATAAAGTGGTTGGGGTAATTCGGAGGATAACGTGGATGAGATAATCGAGAGGATAAAGGGGATGAGGTAATTGGGAGGTTAGTGAGGATGAGATAAATGGGAGATCAAATAGATAAGATTATTGAGGTAGTTGAGAGGATTATTTGATGAGATATTTCAGGGATAAATAGGATTGGGTAGTTCAGAGGATAATGTGGTGGAGATATTTTGGAGGATAATCGTATATGACATTATTGAGGGATAAAGTGGATGAGATAATTGGAGGATAACAGTGGATGAGATAATTGGGAGGACAATGTGGATGAGATAATTTGGGGGACAACAGTAAATGAGATAATTGGGAGGACAATGTGGATGAGATAATTGAGGATGAAAGGGATGAGATAATTGGGAGGATAACAGTTGATGAGATAATTGGGAGGATAATTTGGAAGAGATAATTGAGAGGATAACAGAGGATGAGCAAATTGGGGGGATAACAGTGGATGATATAATTGTAAGATCAAGTGGTTGAGAAAATTGATGTAATAAGGGGATGGGGTAATTGAGAGGATAATTGGGATATCAAGGGGACGAGATAATTGAGGGATAAAGGGGATGAGATAATTGGTAGGATAATAGTGGTTGAGATAAATGGGAGGGTAATTTGGAAGATATAATTGAGAGGATAACAGAGGATGAGATAATTGGGAGGATAACAGTGGATGAGATAATTGGGAGGACAGTGTGGATGAGATAATTGGGTGGATAACAGTAAATGAGATAATTGGGAGGACAATGTGGATGAGATAATTGAGGGATGAAATGGATGAGATAATTGGAGGATAACAGTTAACAATGGTTGAGATAAATGGGAGGGTAATTTGGAAGTTATAATTGAGAGGATAACAGAGGATGAGATAATTTGGAGGATAACAGAGGATGAGATAATTGGGAGGACAGTGTGGATGAGATAATTGGGAGGATAACAGTAAATGAGATAATTGGGAGGACAATGTGGATGAGATAATTGAGGGATGAATGGGATTAGATAATTGGAGGATAACAGTGGATGAGATAATGGGGAGGATAATTTAGAAGAGATAATTGAGAGGATAACAGAGGATGAGCTAATTGGGGGGATAACAGTGGATGATATAATTGTAAGATCAAGTGGTTGAGATAATTGATGTAATAAGGGGATGGGGTAATTGAGAGGATAATTGGGATATCAAGGGGATGAGATAATTGAGGGATAAAGGTGATGAGATAATTGGTAGGATAATGGTGGTTGAGATAAATTGGAGAGTAATTTGGAAGATATAATTGAGAGGATAAAAGAGGATGAGATAATTGGGAGGATAACAGGGGATGAGATAATTGGGAGGACAGTGTGGATGAGATAATTGGGAGGACAGTGGGGATGAGATAATTGGGAGGATAACAGTAAATGAGATAATTGGGAGGACAATGTGGATGAGATAATTGAGGGATGAAAGGGATGAGATAATTGGAGGATAACAGTGGATGAGATAATTGGGAGGGTAATTTGGAAGATATGATTGAGAGGATAACAGAGGATGAGATAATTGGGAGGATAACGGTGGATGAGATAATTGGGAGGACAGTGTGGATGAAATAATTGATGTAATAAGGGGAAAGGTTAATTGAGAGGATAATTGGGATATCAAGGGGATGAGATTATTTTTGGATAAAGGGGATGAGATAATTGAGAAGATAACATTAGATGAGATGATTGTAAGATTAAGTGGATGAGATAGTTGATGTAATCAGTGAATAGGGTAATTGAGAGGATAAAGTGGTTGGGGTAATTCGGAGGATAAAGTGGATGAGATAATCGAGAGGATAAAGGGGATGAGGTAATTGGGAGGTTAGTGAGGATGAGATAAATGGGAGATCAAATAGATAAGATTATTGAGGTAGTTGAGAGGATTATTTGATGAGATATTTCAGGGATAAATAGGATGGGGTAGTTCAGAGGATAATGTGGTTGAGATATTTTGGAGGATAATCGTATATGACATTATTGAGGGATAAAGTGGATGAGATAATTGGAGGATAACGAGTGGATGAGATAATTGGGAGGACAATGTGGATGAGATAATTTGGGGGACAACAGTAAATGAGATAATTGGGAGGACAATGTGGATGAGATAATTTAGGATGAAAGGGATGAGATAATTGGGAGGATAACAGTTGATGAGATAATTGGGAGGATAATTTGGAAGAGATAATTGAGAGGATAACAGAGGATGAGCTAATTGGGGGATAACAGTGGATGATATAATTGTAAGATCAAGTGGTTGAGATAATTGATGTCATAAGGGGATGGGGTAATTGAGAGGATAATTTGGATATCAAGGGGACGAGATAATTGAGGGATAAAGGGGATGAGATAATTGGTAGGATAATGGTGGTTGAGATAAATGGGAGGGTAATTTGGAAGATATAATTGAGAGGATAACAGAGGATGAGATAATTGGGAGGATAACAGTGGATGAGATAATTGGGAGGACAGTGTGGATGAGATAATTGGGAGGACAGTGGGGATGAGATAATTGGGAGGATAACAGTAAATGAGATAATTGGGAGGACAATGTGAATTAGATAATTGAGGGATGAAAGGGATGAGATAATTGGAGGATAACAGTGGATGAGATAATTGGGAGGGTAATTTGGAAGATATGATTGAGAGGATAACAGAGGATGAGATAATTGGGAGGATAACGGTGGATGAGATAATTGGGAGGACAGTGTGGATGAAATAATTGATGTAATAAGGTGAAAGGTTAATTGAGAGGATAATTGGGATATCAAGGGGATGAGATTATTTTTGGATAAAGGGGATGAGATAATTGAGAAGATAACATTAGATGAGATAATTGTAAGATTAAGTGGATGAGATAGTTGATATAATCAGTGAATAGGGTAATTGAGAGGATAAAGTGGTTGGGGTAATTCGGAGGATAAAGTGGATGAGATAATCGAGAGGATAAAGGGGATGAGGTAATTGGGAGGTTAGTGAGGATGAGATAAATGGGAGATCAAATAGATAAGATTATTGAGGTAGTTGAGAGGATTATGTGATGAGATATTTCAGGGATAAATAGGATGGGGTAGTTCAGAGGATAATGTGGTTGAGATATTTTGGAGGATAATCGTATATGACATTATTGAGGGATAAAGTGGATGAGATAATTGGAGGATAACAGTGGATGAGATAATTGGGAGGACAATGTGGATGAGATAATTGGGGGGACAACAGTAAATAAGATAATTGGGAGGACAATGTGGATGAGATAATTGAGGATGAAAAGGATGAGATAATTGAGAGGATAACAGTTGATGAGATAATTGGGAGGATAATTTGGAAGAGATAATTGAGAGGATAACAGAGGATGAGCTAATTGGGGGGATAACAGTGGATGATATAATTGTAAGATCAAGTGGTTGAGATAATTGATGTCATAAGGGGATGGGGTAATTGAGAGGATAATTTGGATATCAAGGGGACGAGATAATTGAGGGATAAAGGGGATGAGATAATTGGTAGGATAATGGTGGTTGAGATAAATGGGAGGGTAATTTGGAAGATATAATTGAGAGGATAACAGAGGATGAGATAATTGGGAGGAAAACAGTGGATGAGATAATTGGGAGGACAGTGTGGATGAGATAATTGGGAGGATAACAGTAAATGAGATAATTGGGAGGACAATGTGGATGAGATAATTGAGGGATGAAAGGGATGAGATAATTGGAGGATAACAGTGGATGAGATAATGGGGAGGATAATTTAGAAGAGATAATTGAGAGGATAACAGTGGATGAGATAATTGGGAGGGTAATTTGGAAGATATGATTGAGAGGATAACAGAGGATGAGATAATTGGGAGGATAACGGTGGATGAGATAATTGGGAGGACAGTGTGGATGAAATAATTGATGTAATAAGGGGAAAGGTTAATTGAGAGGATAATTGGGATATCAAGGGGATGAGATTATTTTTGGATAAAGGGGATGAGATAATTGAGAAGATAACATTAGATGAGATAATTGTGAGATTAAGTGGATGAGATAGTTGATATAATCAGTGAATAGGGTAATTGAGAGGATAAAGTGGTTGGGGTAATTCGGAGGATAAAGTGGATGAGATAATCGAGAGGATAAAGGGGATGAGGTAATTGGGAGGTTAGTGAGGATGAGATAAATGGGAGATCAAATAGATAAGATTATTGAGGTAGTTGAGAGGATTATTTGATGAGATATTTCAGGGATAAATACGATGGGGTAGTTCAGAGGATATTGTGGTTGAGATATTTTGGAGGATAATCGTATATGACATTATTGAGGGATAAAGTGGATGAGATAATTGGAGGATAACAGTGGATGAGATAATTGGGAGGACAATGTGGATGAGATAATTGGGGGGACAACAGTAAATGAGATAATTGGGAGGACAATGTGGATGAGATAATTGAGGATGAAAAGGATGAGATAATTGGGAGGATAACAGTGGATGAGATAATGGGGAGGATAATTTGGAAGAGATAATTGAGAGGATAACAGAGGATGAGCTAATTGGGGGGATAACAGTGGATGATATAATTGTAAGATCAAGTGGTTGAGATAATTGATGTCATAAGGGGATGGGGTAATTGAGAGGATAATTGGGATATCAAGGGGACGAGATAATTGAGGGATAAAGGGGATGAGATAATTGGTAGGATAATAGTGGTTGAGATAAATGGGAGGGTAATTTGGAAGATATAATTGAGAGGATAACAGAGGATGAGATAATTGGGAGGATAACAGTGGATGAGATAATTGGGAGGACAGTGTGGATGAGATAATTGGGTGGATAACAGTAAATGAGATAATTGGGAGGACAATGTGGATGAGATAATTGAGGGATGAAATGGATGAGATAATTGGAGGATAACAGTTAACAGTGGATGAGATAATTGGGAGGGTAATTTGGAAGATATAACTGAGAGGATAACAGAGGATGAGATAATTTGGAGGATAACAGTGGATGAGATAATTGGGAGGACAGTGTGGATGAGATAATTGGGAGGATAACAGTAAATGAGATAATTGGGAAGACAATGTGGATGAGATAATTGAGGGATGAAAGGGATGAGATAATTGGAGGATAACAGTGGATGAGATAATGGGGAGGATAATTTAGAAGAGATAATTGAGAGGATAACAGAGGATAAGCTAATTCGGGGGATAACAGTGGATGATATAAATGTAAGATCAAGTGGTTGAGATAATTGATGTAATAAGGGGATCGGGTAATTGAGAGGATAATTGGGATATCAAGGGGATGAGATAATTGAGGGATAAAGGGGATGAGATAATTGGAAGGATAATGGTGGTTGAGATAAATGGGAGAGTAATTTGGAAGATATAATTGAGAGGATAACAGAGGATTAGATAATTGGGAGGATAACAGGGGATGAGATAATTGGGAGGACAGTGGGGATGAGATAATTGGGAGGATAACAGTAAATGAGATAATTGGGAGGACAATGTGGATGAGATAATTGAGGGATGAAAGGGATGAGATAATTGGAGGATAACAGTGGATGAGATAATCGGGAGGGTAATTTGGAAGATATGATTGAGAGGATAACAGAGGATGAGATAATTGGGAGGATAACGGTGGATGAGATAATTGGGAGGACAGTTTGGATGAAATAATTGATGTAATAAGGGGAAAGGTTAATTGAGAGGATAATTGGGATATCAAGGGGATGAGATTATTTTTGGATAAAGGGGATGAGATAATTGAGAAGATAACATTAGATGAGATAATTGTAAGATTAAGTGGATGAGATAGTTGATGTAATCAGTGAATAGGGTAATTGAGAGGATAAAGTGGTTGGGGTAATTCGGAGGATAAAGTGGATGAGATAATCGAGAGGATAAAGGGGATGAGGTAATTGGGAGGTTAGTGAGGATGAGATAAATGGGAGATCAAATAGATAAGATTATTGAGGTAGTTGAGAGGATTATTTGATGAGATATTTCAGGGATAAATAGGATGGGGTAGTTCAGAGGATAATGTGGTTCAGATATTTTGGAGGATAATCGTATATGACATTATTGAGGGATAAAGTGGATGAGATAATTGGAGGATAACAGTGGATGAGATAATTGGGAGGACAATGTGGATGAGATAATTTGGGGGACAACAGTAAATGAGATAATTGGGAGGACAATGTGGATGAGATAATTGAGGATGAAAGGGATGAGATAATTGGGAGGATAACAGTGGATGAGATAATTGGGAGGGTAATTTGGAAGATATGATTGAGAGGATAACAGAGGATGAGATAATTGGGAGGATAACGGTGGATGAGATAATTGGGAGGACAGTGTGGATGAAATAATTGATGTAATAAGGGGAGGGTAATTTGGAAGATATGATTGAGAGGATAACAGAGGATGAGATAATTGGGAGGATAACGGTGGATGAGATAATTGGGAGGACAGTGTGGATGAAATAATTGATGTAATAAGGGGAAAGGTTAATTGAGAGGATAATTGGGATATCAAGGGGATGAGATTATTTTGGGATAAAGGGGATGATATAATTGAGAAGATAACATTAGATGAGATAATTGTAAGATTAAGTGGACGAGATAGTTGATGTAATCAGTGAATAGGGTAATTGAGAGGATAAAGTGGTTGGGGTAATTCGGAGGATAAAGTGGATGAGATAATCGAATGGATAAAGGGGATGAGGTAATTGGGAGGTTAGTGAGGATGAGATAAATGGGAGATCAAATAGATAAGATTATTGAGGTAGTTGAGAGGATTATTTGATGAGATATTTCAGGGATAAATAGGATGGGGTAGTTCAGAGGATATTGTGGTTGAGATATTTTGGAGGATAATCGTATATGACATTATTGAGGGATAAAGTGGATGAGATAATTGGAGGATAACGAGTGGATGAGATAATAGGGAGGACAATGTGGATGAGATAATTTGGGGGACAACAGTAAATGAGATAATTGGGAGGACAATGTGGATGAGATAATTGAGGATGAAAGGGATGAGATAATTGGGAGGATAACAGTGGATGAGAGAATTGGGAGGATAATTTGGAAGAGATAATTGAGAGGATAACAGAGGATGAGCTAATTGGGGGGATAACAGTGGATGATATAATTGTAAGATCAAGTGGTTGAGAAAATTGATGTCATAAGGGGATGGGGTAATTGAGAGGATAATTGGGATATCAAGGGGACGAGATAATTGAGGGATAAAGAGGATGAGATAATTGGTAGGATAATAGTGGTTGAGATAAATGGGAGGGTAATTTGGAAGATATAATTGAGAGGATAACAGAGGATGAGATAATTTGGAGGATAACAGTGGATGAGATAATTGGGAGGACAGTGTGGATGAGATAATTGGGAGGATAACAGTAAATGAGATAATTGGGAGGACAATGTGGATGAGATAATTGAGGGATGAAAGGGATGAGATAATTGGAGGATAACAGTGGATGAGATAATGGGGAGGATAATTTAGAAGAGATAATTGAGAGGAGAACAGAGGATGAGCTAATTGGGGGGATAACAGTGGATGATATAATTGTAAGATCAAGTGGTTGAGATAATTGATGTAATAAGGGGATGGGGTAATTGAGAGGATAATTGGGATATCAAGGGGACGAGATAATTGAGGGATAAAGGGGATGAGATAATTGGTAGGATAATGGTGGTTGAGATAAATGGGAGAGTAATTTGGAAGATATAATTGAGAGGATAACAGAGGATGAGATAATTGGGAGGACAGTGTGGATGAGATAATTGGGAGGACAGTGGGGATGAGATAATTGGGAGGATAACAGTGGATGAGATAATTGGGAGGAAATTGTGGATGAGATAATTGGGTGGATAACAGTGGATGAGATAATTGGGAGGACAATGTGGATGAGATAATTGAGGGATGAAAGGGATGAGATAATTGGAGGATAACAGTTAACAGTGGATGAGATAATTGGGAGGGTAATTTGGAAGATATGATTGAGAGGAAAACAGAGGATGAGATAATTGGGAGGATAACGGTGGATGAGATAATTGGGAGGACAGTGTGGATGAAATAATTGATGTAATAAGGGGAAAGGTTAATTGAGAGGATAATTGGGATATCAAGGGGATGAGATTATTTTGGGATAAAGGGGATGAGATAATTGAGAAGATAACATTAGATGAGATAATTGTAAGATTAAGTGGACGAGATAGTTGAT
This sequence comes from Amphiduros pacificus, assembly GCA_949316495.1. Lineage (NCBI taxonomy): Eukaryota > Metazoa > Annelida > Polychaeta > Phyllodocida > Hesionidae > Amphiduros > Amphiduros pacificus. The sequence continues at coordinate 1,179,146 of OX439012.1, read as the reverse complement.
GTAATCAGTGAATAGGGTAATTGAGAGGATAAAGTGGTTGGGGTAATTCGGAGGATAAAGTGGATGAGATAATCGAGAGGATAAAGGGGATGAGGTAATTGGGAGGTTAGTGAGGATGAGATAAATGGGAGATCAAATAGATAAGATTATTGAGGTAGTTGAGAGGATTATTTGATGAGATATTTCAGGGATAAATAGGATGGGGTAGTTCAGAGGATAATGTGGTTGAGATATTTTGGAGGATAATCGTATATGACATTATTGAGGGATAAAGTGGATGAGATAATTGGAGGATAACAGTGGATGAGATAATTGGGAGGACAATGTGGATGAGATAATTGGGGAGACAACAGTAAATGAGATAATTGGGAGGACAATGTGGATGAGATAATTGAGGATGAAAGGGATGAGATAATTGGGAGGATAACAGTTGATAAGATAATTGGGAGGATAATTTGGAAGAGATAATTGATACGATAACAGAGGATGAGCTAATTGGGGGGATAACAGTGGATGATATAATTGTAAGATCAAGTGGTTGAGATAATTGATGTCATAAGGGGATGGGGTAATTTAGAGGATAATTGGGATATCAAGGGGACGAGATAATTGAGGGATAAAGGGGATGAGATAATTGGTAGGATAATAGTGGTTGAGATAAATGGGAGGGTAATTTGGAAGATATAATTGAGAGGATAACAGAGGATGAGATAATTGGGAGGATAACAGTGGATGAGATAATTGGGAGGACAGTGTGGATGAGATAATTGGGTGGATAACAGTAAATGAGATAATTGGGAGGACAATGTGGATGAGATAATTGAGGGATAAAAGGGATGAGATAATTGGAGGATAACAGTTAACAGTGGATGAGATAATTGGGAGGGTAATTTGGATGATATGATTGAGAGGATAACAGAGGATGAGATAATTGGGAGGATAACGGTGGATGAGATAATTGGGAGGACAGTGTGGATGAAATAATTGATGTAATAAGGGGAGGGTAATTTGGAAGATATGATTGAGAGGATAACAGAGGATGAGATAATTGGGAGGATAACGGTGGATGAGATAATTGGGAGGACAGTGTGGATGAAATAATTGATGTAATAAGGGGAAAGGTTAATTGAGAGGATAATTGGGATATCAAGGGGATGAGATTATTTTGGGATAAAGGGGATGATATAATTGAGAAGATAACATTAGATGAGATAATTGTAAGATTAAGTGGACGAGATAGTTGATGTAATCAGTGAATAGGGTAATTGAGAGGATAAAGTGGTTGGGGTAATTCGGAGGATAAAGTGGATGAGATAATCGAATGGATAAAGGGGATGAGGTAATTGGGAGGTTAGTGAGGATGAGATAAATGGGAGATCAAATAGATAAGATTATTGAGGTAGTTGAGAGGATTATTTGATGAGATATTTCAGGGATAAATAGGATGGGGTAGTTCAGAGGATATTGTGGTTGAGATATTTTGGAGGATAATCGTATATGACATTATTGAGGGATAAAGTGGATGAGATAATTGGAGGATAACGAGTGGATGAGATAATAGGGAGGACAATGTGGATGAGATAATTTGGGGGACAACAGTAAATGAGATAATTGGGAGGACAATGTGGATGAGATAATTGAGGATGAAAGGGATGAGATAATTGGGAGGATAACAGTGGATGAGAGAATTGGGAGGATAATTTGGAAGAGATAATTGAGAGGATAACAGAGGATGAGCTAATTGGGGGGATAACAGTGGATGATATAATTGTAAGATCAAGTGGTTGAGAAAATTGATGTCATAAGGGGATGGGGTAATTGAGAGGATAATTGGGATATCAAGGGGACGAGATAATTGAGGGATAAAGAGGATGAGATAATTGGTAGGATAATAGTGGTTGAGATAAATGGGAGGGTAATTTGGAAGATATAATTGAGAGGATAACAGAGGATGAGATAATTTGGAGGATAACAGTGGATGAGATAATTGGGAGGACAGTGTGGATGAGATAATTGGGAGGATAACAGTAAATGAGATAATTGGGAGGACAATGTGGATGAGATAATTGAGGGATGAAAGGGATGAGATAATTGGAGGATAACAGTGGATGAGATAATGGGGAGGATAATTTAGAAGAGATAATTGAGAGGAGAACAGAGGATGAGCTAATTGGGGGGATAACAGTGGATGATATAATTGTAAGATCAAGTGGTTGAGATAATTGATGTAATAAGGGGATGGGGTAATTGAGAGGATAATTGGGATATCAAGGGGACGAGATAATTGAGGGATAAAGGGGATGAGATAATTGGTAGGATAATGGTGGTTGAGATAAATGGGAGAGTAATTTGGAAGATATAATTGAGAGGATAACAGAGGATGAGATAATTGGGAGGACAGTGTGGATGAGATAATTGGGAGGACAGTGGGGATGAGATAATTGGGAGGATAACAGTGGATGAGATAATTGGGAGGAAATTGTGGATGAGATAATTGGGTGGATAACAGTGGATGAGATAATTGGGAGGACAATGTGGATGAGATAATTGAGGGATGAAAGGGATGAGATAATTGGAGGATAACAGTTAACAGTGGATGAGATAATTGGGAGGGTAATTTGGAAGATATGATTGAGAGGAAAACAGAGGATGAGATAATTGGGAGGATAACGGTGGATGAGATAATTGGGAGGACAGTGTGGATGAAATAATTGATGTAATAAGGGGAAAGGTTAATTGAGAGGATAATTGGGATATCAAGGGGATGAGATTATTTTGGGATAAAGGGGATGAGATAATTGAGAAGATAACATTAGATGAGATAATTGTAAGATTAAGTGGACGAGATAGTTGATGTAATCAGTGAATAGGGTAATTGAGAGGATAAAGTGGTTGGGGTAATTCGGAGGATAAAGTGGATGAGATAATCGAGAGGATAAAGGGGATGAGGTAATTGGGAGGTTAGTGAGGATGAGATAAATGGGAGATCAAATAGATAAGATTATTGAGGTAGTTGAGAGGATTATTTGATGAGATATTTCAGGGATAAATAGGATGGGGTAGTTCAGAGGATAATGTGGTTGAGATATTTTGGAGGATAATCGTATATGACATTATTGAGGGATAAAGTGGATGAGATAATTGGAGGATAACAGTGGATGAGATAATTGGGAGGACAATGTGGATGAGATAATTGGGGAGACAACAGTAAATGAGATAATTGGGAGGACAATGTGGATGAGATAATTGAGGATGAAAGGGATGAGATAATTGGGAGGATAACAGTTGATAAGATAATTGGGAGGATAATTTGGAAGAGATAATTGATACGATAACAGAGGATGAGCTAATTGGGGGGATAACAGTGGATGATATAATTGTAAGATCAAGTGGTTGAGATAATTGATGTCATAAGGGGATGGGGTAATTTAGAGGATAATTGGGATATCAAGGGGACGAGATAATTGAGGGATAAAGGGGATGAGATAATTGGTAGGATAATAGTGGTTGAGATAAATGGGAGGGTAATTTGGAAGATATAATTGAGAGGATAACAGAGGATGAGATAATTGGGAGGATAACAGTGGATGAGATAATTGGGAGGACAGTGTGGATGAGATAATTGGGTGGATAACAGTAAATGAGATAATTGGGAGGACAATGTGGATGAGATAATTGAGGGATAAAAGGGATGAGATAATTGGAGGATAACAGTTAACAGTGGATGAGATAATTGGGAGGGTAATTTGGATGATATGATTGAGAGGATAACAGAGGATGAGATAATTGGGAGGATAACGGTGGATGAGATAATTGGGAGGACAGTGTGGATGAAATAATTGATGTAATAAGGGGAAAGGTTAATTGAGAGGATAATTGGGATATCAAGGGGATGAGATTATTTTGGGATAAAGGGGATGAGATAATTGAGAAGATAACATTAGATGAGATAATTGTAAGATTAAGTGGACGAGATAGTTGATGTAATCAGTGAATAGGGTAATTGAGAGGATAAAGTGGTTGGGGTAATTCGGAGGATAAAGTGGATGAGATAATCGAGAGGATAAAGGGGATGAGGTAATTGGGAGGTTAGTGAGGATGAGATAAATGGGAGATCAAATAGATAAGATTATTGAGGTAGTTGAGAGGATTATTTGATGAGATATTTCAGGGATAAATAGGATGGGGTAGTTCAGAGGATAATGTGGTTGAGATATTTTGGAGGATAATCGTATATGACATTATTGAGGGATAAAGTGGATGAGATAATTGGAGGATAACAGTGGATGAGATAATTGGGAGGACAATGTGGATGAGATAATTGGGGGGACAATAGTAAATGAGATAATTGGGAGGACAATGTGGATGAGATAATTGAGGATGAAAGGGATGAGATAATTGGGAGGATAACAGTTGATGAAATAATTGGGAGGATAATTTGGAAGAGATAATTGATAGGATAACAGAGGAGGAGCTAATTGGGGGATAACAGTGGATGATATAATTGTAAGATCAAGTGGTTGAGATAATATATGTCATAAGGGGATGGGGTAATTGAGAGGATAATTGGGATATCAAGGGGACGAGATAATTGAGGGATAAAGGGGATGAGATAATTGGTAGGATAATAGTGGTTGAGATAAATGGGAGGGTAATTTGGAAGATATAATTGAGAGGATAACAGAGGATGAGATAATTTGGAGGATAACAGTGGATGAGATAATTGGGAGGACAGTGTGGATGAGATAATTGGGAGGATAACAGTAAATGAGATAATTGGGAGGACAATGTGGATGAGATAATTGAGGGATGAAAGGAATGAGATAATTGGAGGGTAACAGTGGATGAGATAATGGGGAGGATAATTTAGAAGAAATGATTGAGAGGATAACAGAGGATGAGATAATTGGGAGGATAACGGTGGATGAGATAATTGGGAGGACAGTGTGGATGAAATAATTGATGTAATAAGGGGAAAGGTTAATTGAGAGGATAATTGGGATATCAAGGGGATGAGATTATTTTTGGATAAAGGGGATGAGATAATTGAGAAGATAACATTAGATGAGATAATTGTAAGATTAAGTGGATGAGATAGTTGATGTAATCAGTGAATAGGGTAATTGAGAGGATAAAGTGTTTGGGGTAATTCGGAGGATAAAGTGGATGAAATAATTGAGAGGATAATGGGGATGAGGTAATTGGGAAGTTAGTGAGGATGAGATAAATGGGTGATCAAATAGATAAAATTATTGAGGTAGTTGAGAGGATTATTTGATGAGATATTTCAGGGATAAATAGGATGGGGTAGTTCAGAGGATAATGTGGTTGAGATATTTTGGAGGATAATCGTATATGACATTATTGAGGGATAACAGTGGATGAGATAATTGGAGGATAACAGTGGATGAGATAATTGGGAGGACAATGTGGATGAGATAATTGGGGGGACAACAGTAAATGAGATAATTGGGAGGACAATGTGGATGAGATAATTAGGGGGACAACAGTAAATGAGATAATTGGGAGGACAATGTGGATGAGATAATTGAGGATGAAAGGGATGAGATAATTGGGAGGATAACAGTGGATGACATTGGGAGGATAATTTGGAAGAGATAATTGAGAGGATAACAGAGGATGAGCTAATTGGGGGGATAACAGTGGATGATATAATTGTAAGATCAAGTGGTTGAGATAATTGATGTAATAAGGGGATAGGGTAATTGAGAGGATAATTGGGATATCAAGGGGATGAGATAATTGAGGGATAAAGGGGATGAGATAATTGGTAGGATAATAGTGGTTGAGATAAATGGGAGGGTAATTTGGAAGATATAATTGAGAGGATAACAGAGGATGAGATGTTGACTTAAGCTGATGTATCTTGTCATTGAGTATTGTGTAGTTATCAGAGTTGTCATTACCACAGTAACCATTGCCTGATGCCTGCTATGATGTTGACTTAAGCCGATGTATCTTGTCATTGAGTATTGTGTAGTTATAAGAGTTGTCATTACCACAGTAACCATTGCCTGATACCTGCTATGATGTTGACTTAAGCCGATGTATCTTGTCATTGAGTATTGTGTAGTTATAAGAGTTGTCATTACCACAGTAACCATTGCCTGATACCTGTTATGATGTTGACTTAAGCCGATGTATTTTTATCATTGAGTATTGTGAAGTTATAAGAGTTGTCATTACCACAGTAACCATTGCCTGATAACTGATGGGATGTTTTGGCCCAGGACAATGTGTCTGTGTTGTGTAGTTATAAGAATCATCATTGCCACAGTAACAATTACCTGGTATACTTGTTCATGATGTTGATCCAAACCGATGTGCTTTGTCATTTAGTATTGTATGTTTACAAGAATTATTTTTACCACAGTGACCATTACCTTAATAACTGTTCTGATGGTGACCCAATTCAATGTATTTATCATTCAGTATTATGCATTTATAACAATTATCATTACCAAAATGACTAAAATGTGATACCTTTAGACCATAAATTGAAATCAATAGTCATAAAACAACCATATTAATTTATTATTTATATTTTTATCCCTTAATGATCATTTAACACAGCTAGTCCTCTTGTTAAAAATCTTTTTTGTTATACAAAGGCCAGGAAGTAAAATGCATTTCAAATATATTATCAACACACAAGTGTATGTCTACCACAGAGTGTATACACCATTAATCCATCAAAAATGGCTTGTTGTCCCATTCTTTGTGTCCTCGTATACTTAGAATATGTAAAAGCTAACTTTGATTCATTTGAAATCTTAGTTGTAGACTCAATTTTTTTTCTGCCATTATGCATACTCAATTATGATTCACTTGACATATTTTCCATCCCATGTATATTTCACATTTATACTCAAGAAAAATATATCAATTCTCCAGTGTATATAATACAGAAGATTAAGAATGTTAGTACTCATACAAACTGCCACAGATTATTTTACTATGCTTACACACATCTGATTTACAATTTCTGTGTAAAATTAATTATCAAGCAACATGTTGTATTGTATCGAATCCAAAAAGTAGTTGTTCTTCATGTCTTTAGATAATGATATTTTGAGACATCATGGAGGCTTTGACAAAAACTCATTTATAAACATCATTGATACTAATTATAATTCTGAAAATGAACCCAATTGTAAAACATTCACCATATTATGACCAAAAAATGCTGGTATCTACATTGAAAACTAAACAGAAAAACTTCACTATCTTCTGCAGTAACATTCAATGCATTAGGACTAAATTTACTGAATTTAAAATTTTCATAGAAAACCTGAAAGATCATGGCATACAGTTTAGTGCAATATGTCTCCAAGAAACTTGGCTGTCAGACAAAGATGATGTTTCAAATTTTGAATTAGATAACTATCAGTTGATACCTCAGGGATATTCATGTACAACCAAAGGTGGCCTAATTATCTACTTATTAAATGGTTTTGAATATACTGTAAAATCTAGACTTAGCAAATATGAAAACTGGGAAGGTCTTATCATTCAAATTAAAAAAGGTAAATATTTACCTAAGACTATTATGTTGGGAAACCTGTATAGACCTCCACGAGAACTAGTAGTACAATATAAACAATTTATAGATGAAGTTCATCCTATTATTTCAAATTTAGGCTCGGCAAGTTATGAAACCCTAATAACTGGTGATTTTAATATTGATCTTCTCAAGATAAATGAGAAGAACCATATTGCTGAATATTTTGATATGCTATCAAATGAAAGTTTTTACCCCAAAATAACTTTGCCTACAAGGTTTACAAATAAGCATGGAACTCTTATTGACAACATATTCTGTAAATTATCCTCTTCTACATTGGACACCACATCTGGTATATTACTAAAAAAGTTATCGGGTCATCAACCCTATTTTATATCATTAAATAATATATACACAACAGAACCACCCGTGAAATTTATAACAATTACAAAAAATGATCCACTATCAGTGAATAAATTTTACACAGAACTTTCTGAATCTATACATGGACTCACCTTAAATCAGGATAATAATCAAGATCCAAATATAAATTATAATATTTTATCTAAAAATATCCAGCAGGCAAAGGATAAACATATGCCAACAAAAACAGTAAAATTTAAAAAAAGTAAACATAAAAAGTCAGCTTGGATTACTTTTGGCATTATCAATTCTATAAATTTTCGGGACAATGTATATAAGAAACTTAAAATGACTCATCCAGATTCACCCACTTATCACATACAACAAAACAAATTAAAGGATTACAATAAAAATCTAAAAAAAAGCATTAGACTGGCTCAAACAATTTATTATGAAATATCAAGGAGATATTAAAAGTACTTGGAAAGTCATTAACAGTTTACTAAATAGAACAGGAAAGAAAAAATCATTCCCAAATATGTTTAGAGAAAATGAAAATATAATCTGTGATAAAATTGATATCGCTAATAAATTCAATTCATTCTTTGCAGACATAGGATCTAAATTAGCCGATAAAGTTAGGTTGCCTCCAAATAAACAATTTAAAGACTTCTTAACCACAAAAAATAATCTTAATTTAAAGTTGAAAGTATAAATGAAAACACAGTCAAAGAAATTATAAATAACCTAAAAACAAAAACAAGTTTTGGGTGTGATGGAATCTCAAAAAAAACTTCTCAAGTGTATTCACGACATACTCTTAGCACCACTAACTTTAATAATAAATCAAATGCTGTGTACTGGAATGTTTCCTGATGAACTAAAAATTGCAAAAGTTTGTCCAATTTATAAAAAGGATGATGAAACTCTTTTCACTAATTATAGACCAATATCACTTTTTCCATCAATATCAAAAGTTTTTGAAAAAGTGATTTTCAAGCAGCTTTATCACTTTTTCCAAGATAACAAATTGTTTTATAATAGTCAGTATGGTTTTCGAACCCAACATTCAACAGAGCTTGCCACTCTCGAAGTTATTGACCGTATAATGATGTTGATGGATAAAAATGATATCCCAATTAATATATATATTGATCTATCCAAAGCCTTTGACACTTTAGACCATAGTATTTTGTTGGAAAAACTTAGTTTTTATGGCATAAATGGAGTATCACTAAATCTAATGAAAAACTACCTTTCAGATAGAAAACAATTGGTTGAAATAGACAATATGAAATCTAAGTCAACTATTTTAAAAACTGGTGTTCCACAGGGGTCAATTTTAGGACCACTTTTATTCATAATTTATATGAATGATATCTGCTACTCAAGTGAAATATTTGATTTTATAGTCTATGCTGATGACACAACACTCTCAACTTCAATCAATATTATTTTGAAAAAATCGACACTGAGAGATGCAAACATTGCTGTAAATCAAGAATTGAATAAGGTTAATGATTGGCTAAAAGTAAATAAACTATCCCTAAACATCTCCAAAACTAAATATATGAAGTTCCGTACTCCACAGAGAAAAATTGAAGAAATGGAAATAAGTATAGATGGCTTCCAGATTGAACGAGTCAAATCCTTCAATTTTCTTGGGATTACAATAAATGAAAATCTTACATGGGTTGACCATATCAATAAGATATCAAACAAAATATCAAGAAATATAGGGATTCTAAATAATCTGAAACATATACTTCCAACGAAAGCTAAACTTTTGATTTATAATTCTTTGATATTATGTCCCTTCAATTTTGGAATACTTCTTTGGGGACATAGTTGTGATAGAATATTGAAATTGCAAAAGAAAGCAGTCAGAATAATTCTACTGAAAAAATATAATGCACACACAGAGCCAATTTTCAAAGAGCTGAAGCTCCTAAGAATAAATGACATTTTAAAGCTGCAGCAGTTGAAATTCTATTATAAATTTAGAAATGATATGTTGCCAGTCTACTTTAAAAACCTTCCTCTGGTGCAAGGTAATGAGTTCCATGACTATAGTACCAGGGGTGAATTTGAAATGAGACGTTGTAAAATAAAACATGAATATGCCAGAAAATCGATTCGCTATGTAATACCAGAAATTGTAAACTCAATGCCAGATTGTATTAAAAATAAAATTGAAACTCACAGTTTACAAGGTTTCTCAAGATATATTAAAATATATTGTATAGATAAATATAAAGAAAAATGTGAAGATGAATATTGTCATGTTTGTTCACTGTACAGATAGATAGTATAACTGTAAAAAGTACATTTCTCAATCAATTAATGTTATGAAGAAAATAAGCTTCCATGCGACACAAAGACATAAAGAACAAAGTCATATCTATGAAATCCTTATTAGCTCCTTCAAAGAACTTACGTAAATCAGAGTATTTTATGTTTATTGCATTGTGGATCATTATGGCTAAACATATTAAATTGAAGTTAAGCATTCTTCTTCTTTTTTTTAACATTAGTACCTCCTCTTACACCTAAAATACACAGAATTCTGTATCCAGATGACAAATTGATAGCTACTTTTATACTTCTTTCACAGGGTGGCCCCTATGAGAGCGGTAGGTATCAATCCTACCTTAATAGGAGTCTCCCTGGCCTTTTAAATTGTATATTAATTGATTAAGCAATGTATATTATGATAATTATTGTAATTATGGCCGAATAAATGAAATTTGAGTCTTGAGTCTTGAGTCTTGAGATAATTGGGAGGATAACAGTGGATGAGATAATTGGGAGGACAGTGTGGATGAGATAATTGGGAGGATAACAGTGGATGAGATAATTGGGAGGACAATGTGGATGAGATAATTGGGGGGACAACAGTAAATGAGATAATTGGGAGGACAATGTGGATGAGATAATTAGGGGGACAACAGTAAATGAGATAATTGGGAGGACAATGTGGATGAGATAATTGAGGATGAAAGGGATGAGATAATTGGGAGGATAACAGTGGATGACATTGGGAGGATAATTTGGAAGAGATAATTGAGAGGATAACAGAGGATGAGCTAATTGGGGGGATAACAGTGGATGATATAATTGTAAGATCAAGTGGTTGAGATAATTGATGTAATAAGGGGATAGGGTAATTGAGAGGATAATTGGGATATCAAGGGGATGAGATAATTGAGGGATAAAGGGGATGAGATAATTGGTAGGATAATAGTGGTTGAGATAAATGGGAGGGTAATTTGGAAGATATAATTGAGAGGATAACAGAGGATGAGATGTTGACTTAAGCTGATGTATCTTGTCATTGAGTATTGTGTAGTTATCAGAGTTGTCATTACCACAGTAACCATTGCCTGATGTCTGCTATGATGTTGACTTAAGCCGATGTATCTTGTCATTGAGTATTGTGTAGTTATAAGAGTTGTCATTACCACAGTAACCATTGCCTGATACCTGCTATGATGTTGACTTAAGCCGATGTATCTTGTCATTGAGTATTGTGTAGTTATAAGAGTTGTCATTACCACAGTAACCATTGCCTGATACCTGTTATGATGTTGACTTAAGCCGATGTATTTTTATCATTGAGTATTGTGAAGTTATAAGAGTTGTCATTACCACAGTAACCATTGCCTGATAACTGATGGGATGTTTTGGCCCAGGACAATGTGTCTGTGTTGTGTAGTTATAAGAATCATCATTGCCACAGTAACAATTACCTGGTATACTTGTTCATGATGTTGATCCAAACCGATGTGCTTTGTCATTTAGTATTGTATGTTTACAAGAATTATTTTTACCACAGTGACCATTACCTTAATAACTGTTCTGATGGTGACCCAATTCAATGTATTTATCATTCAGTATTATGCATTTATAACAATTATCATTACCAAAATGACTAAAATGTGATACCTTTAGACCATAAATTGAAATCAATAGTCATAAAACAACCATATTAATTTATTATTTATATTTTTATCCCTTAATGATCATTTAACACAGCTAGTCCTCTTGTTAAAAATCTTTTTTGTTATACAAAGGCCAGGAAGTAAAATGCATTTCAAATATATTATCAACACACAAGTGTATGTCTACCACAGAGTGTATACACCATTAATCCATCAAAAATGGCTTGTTGTCCCATTCTTTGTGTCCTCGTATACTTAGAATATGTAAAAGCTAACTTTGATTCATTTGAAATCTTAGTTGTAGACTCAATTTTTTTTCTGCCATTATGCATACTCAATTATGATTCACTTGACATATTTTCCATCCCATGTATATTTCACATTTATACTCAAGAAAAATATATCAATTCTCCAGTGTATATAATACAGAAGATTAAGAATGTTAGTACTCATACAAACTGCCACAGATTATTTTACTATGCTTACACACATCTGATTTACAATTTCTGTGTAAAATTAATTATCAAGCAACATGTTGTATTGTATCGAATCCAAAAAGTAGTTGTTCTTCATGTCTTTAGATAATGATATTTTGAGACATCATGGAGGCTTTGACAAAAACTCATTTATAAACATCATTGATACTAATTATAATTCTGAAAATGAACCCAATTGTAAAACATTCACCATATTATGACCAAAAAATGCTGGTATCTACATTGAAAACTAAACAGAAAAACTTCACTATCTTCTGCAGTAACATTCAATGCATTAGGACTAAATTTACTGAATTTAAAATTTTCATAGAAAACCTGAAAGATCATGGCATACAGTTTAGTGCAATATGTCTCCAAGAAACTTGGCTGTCAGACAAAGATGATGTTTCAAATTTTGAATTAGATAACTATCAGTTGATACCTCAGGGATATTCATGTACAACCAAAGGTGGCCTAATTATCTACTTATTAAATGGTTTTGAATATACTGTAAAATCTAGACTTAGCAAATATGAAAACTGGGAAGGTCTTATCATTCAAATTAAAAAAGGTAAATATTTACCTAAGACTATTATGTTGGGAAACCTGTATAGACCTCCACGAGAACTAGTAGTACAATATAAACAATTTATAGATGAAGTTCATCCTATTATTTCAAATTTAGGCTCGGCAAGTTATGAAACCCTAATAACTGGTGATTTTAATATTGATCTTCTCAAGATAAATGAGAAGAACCATATTGCTGAATATTTTGATATGCTATCAAATGAAAGTTTTTACCCCAAAATAACTTTGCCTACAAGGTTTACAAATAAGCATGGAACTCTTATTGACAACATATTCTGTAAATTATCCTCTTCTACATTGGACACCACATCTGGTATATTACTAAAAAAGTTATCGGGTCATCAACCCTATTTTATATCATTAAATAATATATACACAACAGAACCACCCGTGAAATTTATAACAATTACAAAAAATGATCCACTATCAGTGAATAAATTTTACACAGAACTTTCTGAATCTATACATGGACTCACCTTAAATCAGGATAATAATCAAGATCCAAATATAAATTATAATATTTTATCTAAAAATATCCAGCAGGCAAAGGATAAACATATGCCAACAAAAACAGTAAAATTTAAAAAAAGTAAACATAAAAAGTCAGCTTGGATTACTTTTGGCATTATCAATTCTATAAATTTTCGGGACAATCTATATAAGAAACTTAAAATGACTCATCCAGATTCACCCACTTATCACATACAACAAAACAAATTAAAGGATTACAATAAAAATCTAAAAAAAAGCATTAGACTGGCTCAAACAATTTATTATGAAATATCAAGGAGATATTAAAAGTACTTGGAAAGTCATTAACAGTTTACTAAATAGAACAGGAAAGAAAAAATCATTCCCAAATATGTTTAGAGAAAATGAAAATATAATCTGTGATAAAATTGATATCGCTAATAAATTCAATTCATTCTTTGCAGACATAGGATCTAAATTAGCCGATAAAGTTAGGTTGCCTCCAAATAAACAATTTAAAGACTTCTTAACCACAAAAAATAATCTTAATTTAAAGTTGAAAGTATAAATGAAAACACAGTCAAAGAAATTATAAATAACCTAAAAACAAAAACAAGTTTTGGGTGTGATGGAATCTCAAAAAAAACTTCTCAAGTGTATTCACGACATACTCTTAGCACCACTAACTTTAATAATAAATCAAATGCTGTGTACTGGAATGTTTCCTGATGAACTAAAAATTGCAAAAGTTTGTCCAATTTATAAAAAGGATGATGAAACTCTTTTCACTAATTATAGACCAATATCACTTTTTCCATCAATATCAAAAGTTTTTGAAAAAGTGATTTTCAAGCAGCTTTATCACTTTTTCCAAGATAACAAATTGTTTTATAATAGTCAGTATGGTTTTCGAACCCAACATTCAACAGAGCTTGCCACTCTCGAAGTTATTGACCGTATAATGATGTTGATGGATAAAAATGATATCCCAATTAATATATATATTGATCTATCCAAAGCCTTTGACACTTTAGACCATAGTATTTTGTTGGAAAAACTTAGTTTTTATGGCATAAATGGAGTATCACTAAATCTAATGAAAAACTACCTTTCAGATAGAAAACAATTGGTTGAAATAGACAATATGAAATCTAAGTCAACTATTTTAAAAACTGGTGTTCCACAGGGGTCAATTTTAGGACCACTTTTATTCATAATTTATATGAATGATATCTGCTACTCAAGTGAAATATTTGATTTTATAGTCTATGCTGATGACACAACACTCTCAACTTCAATCAATATTATTTTGAAAAAATCGACACTGAGAGATGCAAACATTGCTGTAAATCAAGAATTGAATAAGGTTAATGATTGGCTAAAAGTAAATAAACTATCCCTAAACATCTCCAAAACTAAATATATGAAGTTCCGTACTCCACAGAGAAAAATTGAAGAAATGGAAATAAGTATAGATGGCTTCCAGATTGAACGAGTCAAATCCTTCAATTTTCTTGGGATTACAATAAATGAAAATCTTACATGGGTTGACCATATCAATAAGATATCAAACAAAATATCAAGAAATATAGGGATTCTAAATAATCTGAAACATATACTTCCAACGAAAGCTAAACTTTTGATTTATAATTCTTTGATATTATGTCCCTTCAATTTTGGAATACTTCTTTGGGGACATAGTTGTGATAGAATATTGAAATTGCAAAAGAAAGCAGTCAGAATAATTCTACTGAAAAAATATAATGCACACACAGAGCCAATTTTCAAAGAGCTGAAGCTCCTAAGAATAAATGACATTTTAAAGCTGCAGCAGTTGAAATTCTATTATAAATTTAGAAATGATATGTTGCCAGTCTACTTTAAAAACCTTCCTCTGGTGCAAGGTAATGAGTTCCATGACTATAGTACCAGGGGTGAATTTGAAATGAGACGTTGTAAAATAAAACATGAATATGCCAGAAAATCGATTCGCTATGTAATACCAGAAATTGTAAACTCAATGCCAGATTGTATTAAAAATAAAATTGAAACTCACAGTTTACAAGGTTTCTCAAGATATATTAAAATATATTGTATAGATAAATATAAAGAAAAATGTGAAGATGAATATTGTCATGTTTGTTCACTGTACAGATAGATAGTATAACTGTAAAAAGTACATTTCTCAATCAATTAATGTTATGAAGAAAATAAGCTTCCATGCGACACAAAGACATAAAGAACAAAGTCATATCTATGAAATCCTTATTAGCTCCTTCAAAGAACTTACGTAAATCAGAGTATTTTATGTTTATTGCATTGTGGATCATTATGGCTAAACATATTAAATTGAAGTTAAGCATTCTTCTTCTTTTTTTTAACATTAGTACCTCCTCTTACACCTAAAATACACAGAATTCTGTATCCAGATGACAAATTGATAGCTACTTTTATACTTCTTTCACAGGGTGGCCCCTATGAGAGCGGTAGGTATCAATCCTACCTTAATAGGAGTCTCCCTGGCCTTTTAAATTGTATATTAATTGATTAAGCAATGTATATTATGATAATTATTGTAATTATGGCCGAATAAATGAAATTTGAGTCTTGAGTCTTGAGTCTTGAGATAATTGGGAGGATAACAGTGGATGAGATAATTGGGAGGACAGTGTGGATGAGATAATTGGGAGGATAACAGTGGATGAGATAATTGGGAGGACAATGTGGATGAGATAATTGGGGGGACAACAGTAAATGAGATAATTGGGAGGACAATGTGGATGAGATAATTAGGGGGACAACAGTAAATGAGATAATTGGGAGGACAATATGGATGAGATAATTGAGGATGAAAGGGATGAGATAATTGGGAGGATAACAGTGGATGACATTGGGAGGATAATTTGGAAGAGATAATTGAGAGGATAACAGAGGATGAGCTAATTGGGGGGATAACAGTGGATGATATAATTGTAAGATCAAGTGGTTGAGATAATTGATGTAATAAGGGGATAGGGTAATTGAGAGGATAATTGGGATATCAAGGGGATGAGATAATTGAGGGATAAAGGGGATGAGATAATTGGTAGGATAATAGTGGTTGAGATAAATGGGAGGGTAATTTGGAAGATATAATTGAGAGGATAACAGAGGATGAGATGTTGACTTAAGCTGATGTATCTTGTCATTGAGTATTGTGTAGTTATCAGAGTTGTCATTACCACAGTAACCATTGCCTGATGCCTGCTATGATGTTGACTTAAGCCGATGTATCTTGTCATTGAGTATTGTGTAGTTATAAGAGTTGTCATTACCACAGTAACCATTGCCTGATACCTGCTATGATGTTGACTTAAGCCGATGTATCTTGTCATTGAGTATTGTGTAGTTATAAGAGTTGTCATTACCACAGTAACCATTGCCTGATACCTGTTATGATGTTGACTTAAGCCGATGTATTTTTATCATTGAGTATTGTGAAGTTATAAGAGTTGTCATTACCACAGTAACCATTGCCTGATAACTGATGGGATGTTTTGGCCCAGGACAATGTGTCTGTGTTGTGTAGTTATAAGAATCATCATTGCCACAGTAACAATTACCTGGTATACTTGTTCATGATGTTGATCCAAACCGATGTGCTTTGTCATTTAGTATTGTATGTTTACAAGAATTATTTTTACCACAGTGACCATTACCTTAATAACTGTTCTGATGGTGACCCAATTCAATGTATTTATCATTCAGTATTATGCATTTATAACAATTATCATTACCAAAATGACTAAAATGTGATACCTTTAGACCATAAATTGAAATCAATAGTCATAAAACAACCATATTAATTTATTATTTATATTTTTATCCCTTAATGATCATTTAACACAGCTAGTCCTCTTGTTAAAAATCTTTTTTGTTATACAAAGGCCAGGAAGTAAAATGCATTTCAAATATATTATCAACACACAAGTGTATGTCTACCACAGAGTGTATACACCATTAATCCATCAAAAATGGCTTGTTGTCCCATTCTTTGTGTCCTCGTATACTTAGAATATGTAAAAGCTAACTTTGATTCATTTGAAATCTTAGTTGTAGACTCAATTTTTTTTCTGCCATTATGCATACTCAATTATGATTCACTTGACATATTTTCCATCCCATGTATATTTCACATTTATACTCAAGAAAAATATATCAATTCTCCAGTGTATATAATACAGAAGATTAAGAATGTTAGTACTCATACAAACTGCCACAGATTATTTTACTATGCTTACACACATCTGATTTACAATTTCTGTGTAAAATTAATTATCAAGCAACATGTTGTATTGTATCGAATCCAAAAAGTAGTTGTTCTTCATGTCTTTAGATAATGATATTTTGAGACATCATGGAGGCTTTGACAAAAACTCATTTATAAACATCATTGATACTAATTATAATTCTGAAAATGAACCCAATTGTAAAACATTCACCATATTATGACCAAAAAATGCTGGTATCTACATTGAAAACTAAACAGAAAAACTTCACTATCTTCTGCAGTAACATTCAATGCATTAGGACTAAATTTACTGAATTTAAAATTTTCATAGAAAACCTGAAAGATCATGGCATACAGTTTAGTGCAATATGTCTCCAAGAAACTTGGCTGTCAGACAAAGATGATGTTTCAAATTTTGAATTAGATAACTATCAGTTGATACCTCAGGGATATTCATGTACAACCAAAGGTGGCCTAATTATCTACTTATTAAATGGTTTTGAATATACTGTAAAATCTAGACTTAGCAAATATGAAAACTGGGAAGGTCTTATCATTCAAATTAAAAAAGGTAAATATTTACCTAAGACTATTATGTTGGGAAACCTGTATAGACCTCCACGAGAACTAGTAGTACAATATAAACAATTTATAGATGAAGTTCATCCTATTATTTCAAATTTAGGCTCGGCAAGTTATGAAACCCTAATAACTGGTGATTTTAATATTGATCTTCTCAAGATAAATGAGAAGAACCATATTGCTGAATATTTTGATATGCTATCAAATGAAAGTTTTTACCCCAAAATAACTTTGCCTACAAGGTTTACAAATAAGCATGGAACTCTTATTGACAACATATTCTGTAAATTATCCTCTTCTACATTGGACACCACATCTGGTATATTACTAAAAAAGTTATCGGGTCATCAACCCTATTTTATATCATTAAATAATATATACACAACAGAACCACCCGTGAAATTTATAACAATTACAAAAAATGATCCACTATCAGTGAATAAATTTTACACAGAACTTTCTGAATCTATACATGGACTCACCTTAAATCAGGATAATAATCAAGATCCAAATATAAATTATAATATTTTATCTAAAAATATCCAGCAGGCAAAGGATAAACATATGCCAACAAAAACAGTAAAATTTAAAAAAAGTAAACATAAAAAGTCAGCTTGGATTACTTTTGGCATTATCAATTCTATAAATTTTCGGGACAATCTATATAAGAAACTTAAAATGACTCATCCAGATTCACCCACTTATCACATACAACAAAACAAATTAAAGGATTACAATAAAAATCTAAAAAAAAGCATTAGACTGGCTCAAACAATTTATTATGAAATATCAAGGAGATATTAAAAGTACTTGGAAAGTCATTAACAGTTTACTAAATAGAACAGGAAAGAAAAAATCATTCCCAAATATGTTTAGAGAAAATGAAAATATAATCTGTGATAAAATTGATATCGCTAATAAATTCAATTCATTCTTTGCAGACATAGGATCTAAATTAGCCGATAAAGTTAGGTTGCCTCCAAATAAACAATTTAAAGACTTCTTAACCACAAAAAATAATCTTAATTTAAAGTTGAAAGTATAAATGAAAACACAGTCAAAGAAATTATAAATAACCTAAAAACAAAAACAAGTTTTGGGTGTGATGGAATCTCAAAAAAAACTTCTCAAGTGTATTCACGACATACTCTTAGCACCACTAACTTTAATAATAAATCAAATGCTGTGTACTGGAATGTTTCCTGATGAACTAAAAATTGCAAAAGTTTGTCCAATTTATAAAAAGGATGATGAAACTCTTTTCACTAATTATAGACCAATATCACTTCTTCCATCAATATCAAAAGTTTTTGAAAAAGTGATTTTCAAGCAGCTTTATCACTTTTTCCAAGATAACAAATTGTTTTATAATAGTCAGTATGGTTTTCGAACCCAACATTCAACAGAGCTTGCCACTCTCGAAGTTATTGACCGTATAATGATGTTGATGGATAAAAATGATATCCCAATTAATATATATATTGATCTATCCAAAGCCTTTGACACTTTAGACCATAGTATTTTGTTGGAAAAACTTAGTTTTTATGGCATAAATGGAGTATCACTAAATCTAATGAAAAACTACCTTTCAGATAGAAAACAATTGGTTGAAATAGACAATATGAAATCTAAGTCAACTATTTTAAAAACTGGTGTTCCACAGGGGTCAATTTTAGGACCACTTTTATTCATAATTTATATGAATGATATCTGCTACTCAAGTGAAATATTTGATTTTATAGTCTATGCTGATGACACAACACTCTCAACTTCAATCAATATTATTTTGAAAAAATCGACACTGAGAGATGCAAACATTGCTGTAAATCAAGAATTGAATAAGGTTAATGATTGGCTAAAAGTAAATAAACTATCCCTAAACATCTCCAAAACTAAATATATGAAGTTCCGTACTCCACAGAGAAAAATTGAAGAAATGGAAATAAGTATAGATGGCTTCCAGATTGAACGAGTCAAATCCTTCAATTTTCTTGGGATTACAATAAATGAAAATCTTACATGGGTTGACCATATCAATAAGATATCAAACAAAATATCAAGAAATATAGGGATTCTAAATAATCTGAAACATATACTTCCAACGAAAGCTAAACTTTTGATTTATAATTCTTTGATATTATGTCCCTTCAATTTTGGAATACTTCTTTGGGGACATAGTTGTGATAGAATATTGAAATTGCAAAAGAAAGCAGTCAGAATAATTCTACTGAAAAAATATAATGCACACACAGAGCCAATTTTCAAAGAGCTGAAGCTCCTAAGAATAAATGACATTTTAAAGCTGCAGCAGTTGAAATTCTATTATAAATTTAGAAATGATATGTTGCCAGTCTACTTTAAAAACCTTCCTCTGGTGCAAGGTAATGAGTTCCATGACTATAGTACCAGGGGTGAATTTGAAATGAGACGTTGTAAAATAAAACATGAATATGCCAGAAAATCGATTCGCTATGTAATACCAGAAATTGTAAACTCAATGCCAGATTGTATTAAAAATAAAATTGAAACTCACAGTTTACAAGGTTTCTCAAGATATATTAAAATATATTGTATAGATAAATATAAAGAAAAATGTGAAGATGAATATTGTCATGTTTGTTCACTGTACAGATAGATAGTATAACTGTAAAAAGTACATTTCTCAATCAATTAATGTTATGAAGAAAATAAGCTTCCATGCGACACAAAGACATAAAGAACAAAGTCATATCTATGAAATCCTTATTAGCTCCTTCAAAGAACTTACGTAAATCAGAGTATTTTATGTTTATTGCATTGTGGATCATTATGGCTAAACATATTAAATTGAAGTTAAGCATTCTTCTTCTTTTTTTTAACATTAGTACCTCCTCTTACACCTAAAATACACAGAATTCTGTATCCAGATGACAAATTGATAGCTACTTTTATACTTCTTTCACAGGGTGGCCCCTATGAGAGCGGTAGGTATCAATCCTACCTTAATAGGAGTCTCCCTGGCCTTTTAAATTGTATATTAATTGATTAAGCAATGTATATTATGATAATTATTGTAATTATGGCCGAATAAATGAAATTTGAGTCTTGAGTCTTGAGTCTTGAGATAATTGGGAGGATAACAGTGGATGAGATAATTGGGAGGACAGTGTGGATGAGATAATTGGGAGGATAACAGTAAATGAGATAATTGGGAGGACAATGTGGATGAGATAATTGAGGGATGAAAGGGATGAGATAATTGGAGGATAACAGTGGATAAGATAATTGGGAGGGTAATTTGGAAGATATGATTGAGAGGATAACAGAGGATGAGATATTTGGGAGGATAACAGTGGATGAGATAATTGGGAGGACAGTGTGGATGAAATTATTGTTGTAATAAGGGGAAAGGTTAATTGAGAGGATAATTGGGATATCAAGGGGATGAGATTATTTTGGGATAAAGGGGATGAGATAATTGAGAAGATAACATTAGATGAGATAATTGTAAGATTAAGTGGATGAGGTAGTTGATGTAATCAGTGAATAGGGTAATTGAGAGGATAAAGTGGTTGGGGTAATTCGGAGGATAAAGTGGATGAGATAATCGAGAGGATAAAGGGGATGAGGTAATTGGGAGGTTAGTGAGGATGAGATAAATGGGAGATCAAATAGATAAGATTATTGAGGTAGTTGAGAGGATTATTTGATGAGATATTTCAGGGATAAATAGGATGGGGTAGTTCAGAGGATAAAGTGGATGAGATAATCGAGAGGATAAAGGGGATGAGGTAATTGGGAGGTTAGTAAGGAAGAGATAAATGGGAGATCAAATAGATAAGATTATTGAGGTAGTTGAGAGGATTATTTGATGAGATATTTCAGGGATAAATAGGATGGGGTAGTTCAGAGGATAATGTGGTTGAGATATTTTGGAGGATAATCGTATATGACATTATTGAGGGATAAAGTGGATGAGATAATTGGAGGATAACAGTGGATGAGATAATTGGGAGGACAATGTGGATGAGATAATTGGGGGGACAACAGTAAATGAGATAATTGGGAGGACAATGTGGATGAGATAATTGAGGATGAAAGGGATGAGATAATTGGGAGGATAACAGTGGATGACATAATTGGGAGGGTAATTTGGAAGAGATAATTGAGAGGATAACAGAGGATGAGCTAATTGGGGGATAACAGTGGATGAGATAATTGTAAGATCAAGTGGTTGAGATAATTGATGTAATAAGGGGATAGGGTAATTGAGAGGATAATTGGGATATCAAGGGGATGAGATAATTGAGGGATAAAGGGGATGAGATAATGGAGAAGATAATATTAGATGAGATAATTGTAAGATTAAGTGGATGAGGTAGTTGATGTAATCAGTGGATAGGGTAATTGAGAGGATAAAGTGGTTTGGGTAATTCGGAGGATAAAGTGGATGAGATAATCGAGAGGATAAAGGGGATGAGGTAATTGGGAGGTTAGTGAGGATGAGATAAATGGGAGATCAAATAGATAAGAGTATTGAGGTAGTTGAGAGGATTATTTGATGAGATATTTCAGGGATAAATAGGATGGGGTAGTTCAGAGGATAATGTGGTTGAGATATATTGGAGGATAATCGTATATGACATTATTGAGGGATAAAGTGGATGAGATAATTGGAGGATAACAGTGGATGAGATAATTGGGAGGACAATGTGGATGAGATAATTGGGGGGACAACAGTAAATGAGATTATTGGGAGGACAATGTGGATGAGATAATTGAGGATGAAAGGGATGAGATAATTGGGAGGATAACAGTGGATGAGATAATTGGGAGGATAATTTGGAAGAGATAATTGAGAGGATAACAGAGGATGAGCTATTTGGGGGATAACAGTGGATGTGATAATTGTAAGATCAAGTGGTTGAGATAATTGATGTAATAAGGGGATAGGGTAATTGAGAGGATAATTGGGATATCAAGGGGATGAGATAATTGAGGGATAAAGGGGATGAGATAATTGGTAGGATAATAGTGGTTGAGATAAATGGGAGGGTAATTTGGAAGATATAATTGAGAGGATAACAGAGGATGAGATAATTGGGAGGATAACAGTGGATGAGATAATTGGGAGGACAGTGTGGATGAGATAATTGGGAGGATAACAGTAAATGAGATAATTGGGAGGACAATGTGGATGAGATAATTGAGGGATGAAAGGGATGAGATAATTGGAGGATAACAGTGGAGAAGATAATTGGGAGGGTAATTTGGAAGATATGATTGAGAGGATAACAGAGGATGGGATAATTGGGAGGATAACGGTGGATGAGATAATTGGGAGGACAGTGTGGATGAAATAATTGTTGTAATAAGGGGAAAGGTTAATTGAGAGGATAATTGGGACATCAAGGGGATGAGATTATTTTCGGATAAAGGGGATGAGATAATGGAGAAGATAATATAAGATGAGATAATTGTAAGATTAAGTGGATGAGGTAGTTGATGTAATCAGTGGATAGGGTAATTGAGAGGATAAAGTGGTTTTGGTAATTCGGAGGATAAAGTGGATGAGATAATCGAGAGGATAAAGGGGATGAGGTAATTGGGAGGTTAGTGAGGATGAGATAAATGGGAGATCAAATAGATAAGATTATTGAGGTAGTTGAGAGGATTATTTGATGAGATATTTCAGGGATAAATAGGATGGGGTAGTTCAGAGGATAATATGGTTGAGATATTTTGGAGGATAATCGTATATGACATTATTAAGGGATAAAGTGGATGAGATAATTGGAGGATAACAGTGGATGAGATAATTGGGAGGACAATGTGGATGAGATAATTGGGGGGACAACAGTAAATGAGATAATTGGGAGGACAATGTGGATGAGATAATTGAGGATGAAAGGGATGAGATAATTGGGAGGATAACAGTGGATGACATAATTGGGAGGGTAATTTGGAAGAGATAATTGAGAGGATAACAGAGGATGAGCTAATTGGGGGATAACAGTGGATGAGATAATTGTAAGATCAAGTGGTTGAGATAATTGATGTAATAAGGGGATAGGGTAATTGAGAGGATAATTGGGATATCAAGGGGATGAGATAATTGAGGGATAAAGGGGATGAGATAATGGAGAAGATAATATTAGATGAGATAATTGTAAGATTAAGTGGATGAGGTAGTTGATGTAATCAGTGGATAGGGTAATTGAGAGGATAAAGTGGTTTGGGTAATTCGGAGGATAAAGTGGATGAGATAATCGAGAGGATAAAGGGGATGAGGTAATTGGGAGGTTAGTGAGGATGAGATAAATGGGAGATCAAATAGATAAGAGTATTGAGGTAGTTGAGAGGATTATTTGATGAGATATTTCAGGGATAAATAGGATGGGGTAGTTCAGAGGATAATGTGGTTGAGATATATTGGAGGATAATCGTATATGACATTATTGAGGGATAAAGTGGATGAGATAATTGGAGGATAACAGTGGATGAGATAATTGGGAGGACAATGTGGATGAGATAATTGGGGGGACAACAGTAAATGAGATTATTGGGAGGACAATGTGGATGAGATAATTGAGGATGAAAGGGATGAGATAATTGGGAGGATAACAGTGGATGAGATAATTGGGAGGATAATTTGGAAGAGATAATTGAGAGGATAACAGAGGATGAGCTATTTGGGGGATAACAGTGGATGTGATAATTGTAAGATCAAGTGGTTGAGATAATTGATGTAATAAGGGGATAGGGTAATTGAGAGGATAATTGGGATATCAAGGGGATGAGATAATTGAGGGATAAAGGGGATGAGATAATTGGTAGGATAATAGTGGTTGAGATAAATGGGAGGGTAATTTGGAAGATATAATTGAGAGGATAACAGAGGATGAGATAATTGGGAGGATAACAGTGGATGAGATAATTGGGAGGACAGTGTGGATGAGATAATTGGGAGGATAACAGTAAATGAGATAATTGGGAGGACAATGTGGATGAGATAATTGAGGGATGAAAGGGATGAGATAATTGGAGGATAACAGTGGAGAAGATAATTGGGAGGGTAATTTGGAAGATATGATTGAGAGGATAACAGAGGATGGGATAATTGGGAGGATAACGGTGGATGAGATAATTGGGAGGACAGTGTGGATGAAATAATTGTTGTAATAAGGGGAAAGGTTAATTGAGAGGATAATTGGGACATCAAGGGGATGAGATTATTTTCGGATAAAGGGGATGAGATAATGGAGAAGATAATATAAGATGAGATAATTGTAAGATTAAGTGGATGAGGTAGTTGATGTAATCAGTGGATAGGGTAATTGAGAGGATAAAGTGGTTTTGGTAATTCGGAGGATAAAGTGGATGAGATAATCGAGAGGATAAAGGGGATGAGGTAATTGGGAGGTTAGTGAGGATGAGATAAATGGGAGATCAAATAGATAAGATTATTGAGGTAGTTGAGAGGATTATTTGATGAGATATTTCAGGGATAAATAGGATGGGGTAGTTCAGAGGATAATATGGTTGAGATATTTTGGAGGATAATCGTATATGACATTATTAAGGGATAAAGTGGATGAGATAATTGGAGGATAACAGTGGATGAGATAATTGGGAGGACAATGTGGATGAGATAATTGGGGGGACAACAGTAAATGAGATAATTGGGAGGACAATGTGGATGAGATAATTGAGGATGAAAGGGATGAGATAATTGGGAGGATAACAGTAAATGAGATAATTGGGAGGACAATGTGGATGAGATAATTGAGGGATGAAAGGGATGAGATAATTCGAGGATAACAGTGGATAAGATAATTGGGAGGGTAATTTGGAAGATATGATTGAGAGGATAACAGAGGATGAGATAATTGGGAGTATAACGGTGGATGAGATAATTGGGAGGACAGTGTGGATGAAATAATTGTTGTAATAAGGGGAAAGGTTAATTGAGAGGATAATTGGGATATCAAGGGGATGAGATTATTTAGGGATAAAGGGGATGAGATAATTGAGAAGATAACATTAGATGAGATAATTGTAAGATTAAGTGGATGAGGTAGTTGATGTAATCAGTGAATAGTGTAATTGAGAGGATAAAGTGGTTTGGGTAATTCGGAGGATAAAGTGGATGAGATAATCGAGAGGATAAAGGGGATGAGGTAATTGGGAGGTTAGTGAGGATGAGATAAATGGGAGATCAAATAGATAAGAGTATTGAGGTAGTTGAGAGGATTATTTGATGAGATATTTCAGGGATAAATAGGATGGGGTAGTTCAGAGGATAATGTGGTTGAGATATATTGGAGGATAATCGTATATGACATTATTGAGGGATAAAGTGGATGAGATAATTGGAGGATAACAGTGGATGAGATAATTGGGAGGACAATGTGGATGAGATAATTGGGGGGACAACAGTAAATGAGATTATTGGGAGGACAATGTGGATGAGATAATTGAGGATGAAAGGGATGAGATAATTGGGAGGATAACAGTGGATGAGATAATTGGGAGGATAATTTGGAAGAGATAATTGAGAGGATAACAGAGGATGAGCTATTTGGGGGATAACAGTGGATGTGATAATTGTAAGATCAAGTGGTTGAGATAATTGATGTAATAAGGGGATAGGGTAATTGAGAGGATAATTGGGATATCAAGGGGATGAGATAATTGAGGGATAAAGGGGATGAGATAATTGGTAGGATAATAGTGGTTGAGATAAATGGGAGGGTAATTTGGAAGATATAATTGAGAGGATAACAGAGGATGAGATAATTGGGAGGATAACAGTGGATGAGATAATTGGGAGGACAGTGTGGATGAGATAATTGGGAGGATAACAGTAAATGAGATAATTGGGAGGACAATGTGGATGAGATAATTGAGGGATGAAAGGGATGAGATAATTGGAGGATAACAGTGGAGAAGATAATTGGGAGGGTAATTTGGAAGATATGATTGAGAGGATAACAGAGGATGGGATAATTGGGAGGATAACGGTGGATGAGATAATTGGGAGGACAGTGTGGATGAAATAATTGTTGTAATAAGGGGAAAGGTTAATTGAGAGGATAATTGGGACATCAAGGGGATGAGATTATTTTCGGATAAAGGGGATGAGATAATGGAGAAGATAATATAAGATGAGATAATTGTAAGATTAAGTGGATGAGGTAGTTGATGTAATCAGTGGATAGGGTAATTGAGAGGATAAAGTGGTTTTGGTAATTCGGAGGATAAAGTGGATGAGATAATCGAGAGGATAAAGGGGATGAGGTAATTGGGAGGTTAGTGAGGATGAGATAAATGGGAGATCAAATAGATAAGATTATTGAGGTAGTTGAGAGGATTATTTGATGAGATATTTCAGGGATAAATAGGATGGGGTAGTTCAGAGGATAATATGGTTGAGATATTTTGGAGGATAATCGTATATGACATTATTAAGGGATAAAGTGGATGAGATAATTGGAGGATAACAGTGGATGAGATAATTGGGAGGACAATGTGGATGAGATAATTGGGGGGACAACAGTAAATGAGATAATTGGGAGGACAATGTGGATGAGATAATTGAGGATGAAAGGGATGAGATAATTGGGAGGATAACAGTAAATGAGATAATTGGGAGGACAATGTGGATGAGATAATTGAGGGATGAAAGGGATGAGATAATTCGAGGATAACAGTGGATAAGATAATTGGGAGGGTAATTTGGAAGATATGATTGAGAGGATAACAGAGGATGAGATAATTGGGAGTATAACGGTGGATGAGATAATTGGGAGGACAGTGTGGATGAAATAATTGTTGTAATAAGGGGAAAGGTTAATTGAGAGGATAATTGGGATATCAAGGGGATGAGATTATTTAGGGATAAAGGGGATGAGATAATTGAGAAGATAACATTAGATGAGATAATTGTAAGATTAAGTGGATGAGGTAGTTGATGTAATCAGTGAATAGTGTAATTGAGAGGATAAAGTGGTTTGGGTAATTCGGAGGATAAAGTGGATGAGATAATCGAGAGGATAAAGGGGATGAGGTAATTGGGAGGTTAGTGAGGATGAGATAAATGGGAGATCAAATAGATAAGAGTATTGAGGTAGTTGAGAGGATTATTTGATGAGATATTTCAGGGATAAATAGGATGGGGTAGTTCAGAGGATAATGTGGTTGAGATATATTGGAGGATAATCGTATATGACATTATTGAGGGATAAAGTGGATGAGATAATTGGAGGATAACAGTGGATGAGATAATTGGGAGGACAATGTGGATGAGATAATTGGGGGGACAACAGTAAATGAGATTATTGGGAGGACAATGTGGATGAGATAATTGAGGATGAAAGGGATGAGATAATTGGGAGGATAACAGTGGATGAGATAATTGGGAGGATAATTTGGAAGAGATAATTGAGAGGATAACAGAGGATGAGCTATTTGGGGGATAACAGTGGATGTGATAATTGTAAGATCAAGTGGTTGAGATAATTGATGTAATAAGGGGATAGGGTAATTGAGAGGATAATTGGGATATCAAGGGGATGAGATAATTGAGGGATAAAGGGGATGAGATAATTGGTAGGATAATAGTGGTTGAGATAAATGGGAGGGTAATTTGGAAGATATAATTGAGAGGATAACAGAGGATGAGATAATTGGGAGGATAACAGTGGATGAGATAATTGGGAGGACAGTGTGGATGAGATAATTGGGAGGATAACAGTAAATGAGATAATTGGGAGGACAATGTGGATGAGATAATTGAGGGATGAAAGGGATGAGATAATTGGAGGATAACAGTGGAGAAGATAATTGGGAGGGTAATTTGGAAGATATGATTGAGAGGATAACAGAGGATGGGATAATTGGGAGGATAACGGTGGATGAGATAATTGGGAGGACAGTGTGGATGAAATAATTGTTGTAATAAGGGGAAAGGTTAATTGAGAGGATAATTGGGACATCAAGGGGATGAGATTATTTTCGGATAAAGGGGATGAGATAATGGAGAAGATAATATAAGATGAGATAATTGTAAGATTAAGTGGATGAGGTAGTTGATGTAATCAGTGGATAGGGTAATTGAGAGGATAAAGTGGTTTTGGTAATTCGGAGGATAAAGTGGATGAGATAATCGAGAGGATAAAGGGGATGAGGTAATTGGGAGGTTAGTGAGGATGAGATAAATGGGAGATCAAATAGATAAGATTATTGAGGTAGTTGAGAGGATTATTTGATGAGATATTTCAGGGATAAATAGGATGGGGTAGTTCAGAGGATAATATGGTTGAGATATTTTGGAGGATAATCGTATATGACATTATTAAGGGATAAAGTGGATGAGATAATTGGAGGATAACAGTGGATGAGATAATTGGGAGGACAATGTGGATGAGATAATTGGGGGGACAACAGTAAATGAGATAATTGGGAGGACAATGTGGATGAGATAATTGAGGATGAAAGGGATGAGATAATTGGGAGGATAACAGTAAATGAGATAATTGGGAGGACAATGTGGATGAGATAATTGAGGGATGAAAGGGATGAGATAATTCGAGGATAACAGTGGATAAGATAATTGGGAGGGTAATTTGGAAGATATGATTGAGAGGATAACAGAGGATGAGATAATTGGGAGTATAACGGTGGATGAGATAATTGGGAGGACAGTGTGGATGAAATAATTGTTGTAATAAGGGGAAAGGTTAATTGAGAGGATAATTGGGATATCAAGGGGATGAGATTATTTAGGGATAAAGGGGATGAGATAATTGAGAAGATAACATTAGATGAGATAATTGTAAGATTAAGTGGATGAGGTAGTTGATGTAATCAGTGAATAGTGTAATTGAGAGGATAAAGTGGTTTGGGTAATTCGGAGGATAAAGTGGATGAGATAATCGAGAGGATAAAGGGGATGAGGTAATTGGGAGGTTAGTGAGGATGAGATAAATGGGAGATCAAATAGATAAGAGTATTGAGGTAGTTGAGAGGATTATTTGATGAGATATTTCAGGGATAAATAGGATGGGGTAGTTCAGAGGATAATGTGGTTGAGATATATTGGAGGATAATCGTATATGACATTATTGAGGGATAAAGTGGATGAGATAATTGGAGGATAACAGTGGATGAGATAATTGGGAGGACAATGTGGATGAGATAATTGGGGGGACAACAGTAAATGAGATTATTGGGAGGACAATGTGGATGAGATAATTGAGGATGAAAGGGATGAGATAATTGGGAGGATAACAGTGGATGAGATAATTGGGAGGATAATTTGGAAGAGATAATTGAGAGGATAACAGAGGATGAGCTATTTGGGGGATAACAGTGGATGTGATAATTGTAAGATCAAGTGGTTGAGATAATTGATGTAATAAGGGGATAGGGTAATTGAGAGGATAATTGGGATATCAAGGGGATGAGATAATTGAGGGATAAAGGGGATGAGATAATTGGTAGGATAATAGTGGTTGAGATAAATGGGAGGGTAATTTGGAAGATATAATTGAGAGGATAACAGAGGATGAGATAATTGGGAGGATAACAGTGGATGAGATAATTGGGAGGACAGTGTGGATGAGATAATTGGGAGGATAACAGTAAATGAGATAATTGGGAGGACAATGTGGATGAGATAATTGAGGGATGAAAGGGATGAGATAATTGGAGGATAACAGTGGAGAAGATAATTGGGAGGGTAATTTGGAAGATATGATTGAGAGGATAACAGAGGATGGGATAATTGGGAGGATAACGGTGGATGAGATAATTGGGAGGACAGTGTGGATGAAATAATTGTTGTAATAAGGGGAAAGGTTAATTGAGAGGATAATTGGGACATCAAGGGGATGAGATTATTTTCGGATAAAGGGGATGAGATAATGGAGAAGATAATATAAGATGAGATAATTGTAAGATTAAGTGGATGAGGTAGTTGATGTAATCAGTGGATAGGGTAATTGAGAGGATAAAGTGGTTTTGGTAATTCGGAGGATAAAGTGGATGAGATAATCGAGAGGATAAAGGGGATGAGGTAATTGGGAGGTTAGTGAGGATGAGATAAATGGGAGATCAAATAGATAAGATTATTGAGGTAGTTGAGAGGATTATTTGATGAGATATTTCAGTGATAAATAGGATGGGGTAGTTCAGAGGATAATATGGTTGAGATATTTTGGAGGATAATCGTATATGACATTATTAAGGGATAAAGTGGATGAGATAATTGGAGGATAACAGTGGATGAGATAATTGGGAGGACAATGTGGATGAGATAATTGGGGGGACAACAGTAAATGAGATAATTGGGAGGACAATGTGGATGAGATAATTGAGGATGAAAGGGATGAGATAATTGGGAGGATAACAGTAAATGAGATAATTGGGAGGACAATGTGGATGAGATAATTGAGGGATGAAAGGGATGAGATAATTCGAGGATAACAGTGGATAAGATAATTGGGAGGGTAATTTGGAAGATATGATTGAGAGGATAACAGAGGATGAGATAATTGGGAGTATAACGGTGGATGAGATAATTGGGAGGACAGTGTGGATGAAATAATTGTTGTAATAAGGGGAAAGGTTAATTGAGAGGATAATTGGGATATCAAGGGGATGAGATTATTTAGGGATAAAGGGGATGAGATAATTGAGAAGATAACATTAGATGAGATAATTGTAAGATTAAGTGGATGAGGTAGTTGATGTAATCAGTGAATAGTGTAATTGAGAGGATAAAGTGGTTTGGGTAATTCGGAGGATAAAGTGGATGAGATAATCGAGAGGATAAAGGGGATGAGGTAATTGGGAGGTTAGTGAGGATGAGATAAATGGGAGATCAAATAGATAAGAGTATTGAGGTAGTTGAGAGGATTATTTGATGAGATATTTCAGGGATAAATAGGATGGGGTAGTTCAGAGGATAATGTGGTTGAGATATATTGGAGGATAATCGTATATGACATTATTGAGGGATAAAGTGGATGAGATAATTGGAGGATAACAGTGGATGAGATAATTGGGAGGACAATGTGGATGAGATAATTGGGGGGACAACAGTAAATGAGATTATTGGGAGGACAATGTGGATGAGATAATTGAGGATGAAAGGGATGAGATAATTGGGAGGATAACAGTGGATGAGATAATTGGGAGGATAATTTGGAAGAGATAATTGAGAGGATAACAGAGGATGAGCTATTTGGGGGATAACAGTGGATGTGATAATTGTAAGATCAAGTGGTTGAGATAATTGATGTAATAAGGGGATAGGGTAATTGAGAGGATAATTGGGATATCAAGGGGATGAGATAATTGAGGGATAAAGGGGATGAGATAATTGGTAGGATAATAGTGGTTGAGATAAATGGGAGGGTAATTTGGAAGATATAATTGAGAGGATAACAGAGGATGAGATAATTGGGAGGATAACAGTGGATGAGATAATTGGGAGGACAGTGTGGATGAGATAATTGGGAGGATAACAGTAAATGAGATAATTGGGAGGACAATGTGGATGAGATAATTGAGGGATGAAAGGGATGAGATAATTGGAGGATAACAGTGGAGAAGATAATTGGGAGGGTAATTTGGAAGATATGATTGAGAGGATAACAGAGGATGGGATAATTGGGAGGATAACGGTGGATGAGATAATTGGGAGGACAGTGTGGATGAAATAATTGTTGTAATAAGGGGAAAGGTTAATTGAGAGGATAATTGGGACATCAAGGGGATGAGATTATTTTCGGATAAAGGGGATGAGATAATGGAGAAGATAATATAAGATGAGATAATTGTAAGATTAAGTGGATGAGGTAGTTGATGTAATCAGTGGATAGGGTAATTGAGAGGATAAAGTGGTTTTGGTAATTCGGAGGATAAAGTGGATGAGATAATCGAGAGGATAAAGGGGATGAGGTAATTGGGAGGTTAGTGAGGATGAGATAAATGGGAGATCAAATAGATAAGATTATTGAGGTAGTTGAGAGGATTATTTGATGAGATATTTCAGGGATAAATAGGATGGGGTAGTTCAGAGGATAATATGGTTGAGATATTTTGGAGGATAATCGTATATGACATTATTAAGGGATAAAGTGGATGAGATAATTGGAGGATAACAGTGGATGAGATAATTGGGAGGACAATGTGGATGAGATAATTGGGGGGACAACAGTAAATGAGATAATTGGGAGGACAATGTGGATGAGATAATTGAGGATGAAAGGGATGAGATAATTGGGAGGATAACAGTAAATGAGATAATTGGGAGGACAATGTGGATGAGATAATTGAGGGATGAAAGGGATGAGATAATTCGAGGATAACAGTGGATAAGATAATTGGGAGGGTAATTTGGAAGATATGATTGAGAGGATAACAGAGGATGAGATAATTGGGAGTATAACGGTGGATGAGATAATTGGGAGGACAGTGTGGATGAAATAATTGTTGTAATAAGGGGAAAGGTTAATTGAGAGGATAATTGGGATATCAAGGGGATGAGATTATTTAGGGATAAAGGGGATGAGATAATTGAGAAGATAACATTAGATGAGATAATTGTAAGATTAAGTGGATGAGGTAGTTGATGTAATCAGTGAATAGTGTAATTGAGAGGATAAAGTGGTTTGGGTAATTCGGAGGATAAAGTGGATGAGATAATCGAGAGGATAAAGGGGATGAGGTAATTGGGAGGTTAGTGAGGATGAGATAAATGGGAGATCAAATAGATAAGAGTATTGAGGTAGTTGAGAGGATTATTTGATGAGATATTTCAGGGATAAATAGGATGGGGTAGTTCAGAGGATAATGTGGTTGAGATATATTGGAGGATAATCGTATATGACATTATTGAGGGATAAAGTGGATGAGATAATTGGAGGATAACAGTGGATGAGATAATTGGGAGGACAATGTGGATGAGATAATTGGGGGGACAACAGTAAATGAGATTATTGGGAGGACAATGTGGATGAGATAATTGAGGATGAAAGGGATGAGATAATTGGGAGGATAACAGTGGATGAGATAATTGGGAGGATAATTTGGAAGAGATAATTGAGAGGATAACAGAGGATGAGCTATTTGGGGGATAACAGTGGATGTGATAATTGTAAGATCAAGTGGTTGAGATAATTGATGTAATAAGGGGATAGGGTAATTGAGAGGATAATTGGGATATCAAGGGGATGAGATAATTGAGGGATAA
This sequence comes from Amphiduros pacificus, assembly GCA_949316495.1. Taxonomy (NCBI): domain Eukaryota; kingdom Metazoa; phylum Annelida; class Polychaeta; order Phyllodocida; family Hesionidae; genus Amphiduros; species Amphiduros pacificus. The sequence goes on along the minus strand of OX439012.1, from coordinate 1,144,690 downwards.
AGGGGATGAGATAATTGGTAGGATAATAGTGGTTGAGATAAATGGGAGGGTAATTTGGAAGATATAATTGAGAGGATAACAGAGGATGAGATAATTGGGAGGATAACAGTGGATGAGATAATTGGGAGGACAGTGTGGATGAGATAATTGGGAGGATAACAGTAAATGAGATAATTGGGAGGACAATGTGGATGAGATAATTGAGGGATGAAAGGGATGAGATAATTGGAGGATAACAGTGGAGAAGATAATTGGGAGGGTAATTTGGAAGATATGATTGAGAGGATAACAGAGGATGGGATAATTGGGAGGATAACGGTGGATGAGATAATTGGGAGGACAGTGTGGATGAAATAATTGTTGTAATAAGGGGAAAGGTTAATTGAGAGGATAATTGAGACATCAAGGGGATGAGATTATTTTCGGATAAAGGGGATGAGATAATGGAGAAGATAATATAAGATGAGATAATTGTAAGATTAAGTGGATGAGGTAGTTGATGTAATCAGTGGATAGGGTAATTGAGAGGATAAAGTGGTTTTGGTAATTCGGAGGATAAAGTGGATGAGATAATCGAGAGGATAAAGGGGATGAGGTAATTGGGAGGTTAGTGAGGATGAGATAAATGGGAGATCAAATAGATAAGATTATTGAGGTAGTTGAGAGGATTATTTGATGAGATATTTCAGGGATAAATAGGATGGGGTAGTTCAGAGGATAATATGGTTGAGATATTTTGGAGGATAATCGTATATGACATTATTAAGGGATAAAGTGGATGAGATAATTGGAGGATAACAGTGGATGAGATAATTGGGAGGACAATGTGGATGAGATAATTGGGGGGACAACAGTAAATGAGATAATTGGGAGGACAATGTGGATGAGATAATTGAGGATGAAAGGGATGAGATAATTGGGAGGATAACAGTAAATGAGATAATTGGGAGGACAATGTGGATGAGATAATTGAGGGATGAAAGGGATGAGATAATTCGAGGATAACAGTGGATAAGATAATTGGGAGGGTAATTTGGAAGATATGATTGAGAGGATAACAGAGGATGAGATAATTGGGAGTATAACGGTGGATGAGATAATTGGGAGGACAGTGTGGATGAAATAATTGTTGTAATAAGGGGAAAGGTTAATTGAGAGGATAATTGGGATATCAAGGGGATGAGATTATTTAGGGATAAAGGGGATGAGATAATTGAGAAGATAACATTAGATGAGATAATTGTAAGATTAAGTGGATGAGGTAGTTGATGTAATCAGTGAATAGTGTAATTGAGAGGATAAAGTGGTTTGGGTAATTCGGAGGATAAAGTGGATGAGATAATCGAGAGGATAAAGGGGATGAGGTAATTGGGAGGTTAGTGAGGATGAGATAAATGGGAGATCAAATAGATAAGAGTATTGAGGTAGTTGAGAGGATTATTTGATGAGATATTTCAGGGATAAATAGGATGGGGTAGTTCAGAGGATAATGTGGTTGAGATATATTGGAGGATAATCGTATATGACATTATTGAGGGATAAAGTGGATGAGATAATTGGAGGATAACAGTGGATGAGATAATTGGGAGGACAATGTGGATGAGATAATTGGGGGGACAACAGTAAATGAGATTATTGGGAGGACAATGTGGATGAGATAATTGAGGATGAAAGGGATGAGATAATTGGGAGGATAACAGTGGATGAGATAATTGGGAGGATAATTTGGAAGAGATAATTGAGAGGATAACAGAGGATGAGCTATTTGGGGGATAACAGTGGATGTGATAATTGTAAGATCAAGTGGTTGAGATAATTGATGTAATAAGGGGATAGGGTAATTGAGAGGATAATTGGGATATCAAGGGGATGAGATAATTGAGGGATAAAGGGGATGAGATAATTGGTAGGATAATAGTGGTTGAGATAAATGGGAGGGTAATTTGGAAGATATAATTGAGAGGATAACAGAGGATGAGATAATTGGGAGGATAACAGTGGATGAGATAATTGGGAGGACAGTGTGGATGAGATAATTGGGAGGATAACAGTAAATGAGATAATTGGGAGGACAATGTGGATGAGATAATTGAGGGATGAAAGGGATGAGATAATTGGAGGATAACAGTGGAGAAGATAATTGGGAGGGTAATTTGGAAGATATGATTGAGAGGATAACAGAGGATGGGATAATTGGGAGGATAACGGTGGATGAGATAATTGGGAGGACAGTGTGGATGAAATAATTGTTGTAATAAGGGGAAAGGTTAATTGAGAGGATAATTGGGACATCAAGGGGATGAGATTATTTTCGGATAAAGGGGATGAGATAATGGAGAAGATAATATAAGATGAGATAATTGTAAGATTAAGTGGATGAGGTAGTTGATGTAATCAGTGGATAGGGTAATTGAGAGGATAAAGTGGTTTTGGTAATTCGGAGGATAAAGTGGATGAGATAATCGAGAGGATAAAGGGGATGAGGTAATTGGGAGGTTAGTGAGGATGAGATAAATGGGAGATCAAATAGATAAGATTATTGAGGTAGTTGAGAGGATTATTTGATGAGATATTTCAGGGATAAATAGGATGGGGTAGTTCAGAGGATAATATGGTTGAGATATTTTGGAGGATAATCGTATATGACATTATTAAGGGATAAAGTGGATGAGATAATTGGAGGATAACAGTGGATGAGATAATTGGGAGGACAATGTGGATGAGATAATTGGGGGGACAACAGTAAATGAGATAATTGGGAGGACAATGTGGATGAGATAATTGAGGATGAAAGGGATGAGATAATTGGGAGGATAACAGTAAATGAGATAATTGGGAGGACAATGTGGATGAGATAATTGAGGGATGAAAGGGATGAGATAATTCGAGGATAACAGTGGATAAGATAATTGGGAGGGTAATTTGGAAGATATGATTGAGAGGATAACAGAGGATGAGATAATTGGGAGTATAACGGTGGATGAGATAATTGGGAGGACAGTGTGGATGAAATAATTGTTGTAATAAGGGGAAAGGTTAATTGAGAGGATAATTGGGATATCAAGGGGATGAGATTATTTAGGGATAAAGGGGATGAGATAATTGAGAAGATAACATTAGATGAGATAATTGTAAGATTAAGTGGATGAGGTAGTTGATGTAATCAGTGAATAGTGTAATTGAGAGGATAAAGTGGTTTGGGTAATTCGGAGGATAAAGTGGATGAGATAATCGAGAGGATAAAGGGGATGAGGTAATTGGGAGGTTAGTGAGGATGAGATAAATGGGAGATCAAATAGATAAGAGTATTGAGGTAGTTGAGAGGATTATTTGATGAGATATTTCAGGGATAAATAGGATGGGGTAGTTCAGAGGATAATGTGGTTGAGATATATTGGAGGATAATCGTATATGACATTATTGAGGGATAAAGTGGATGAGATAATTGGAGGATAACAGTGGATGAGATAATTGGGAGGACAATGTGGATGAGATAATTGGGGGGACAACAGTAAATGAGATTATTGGGAGGACAATGTGGATGAGATAATTGAGGATGAAAGGGATGAGATAATTGGGAGGATAACAGTGGATGAGATAATTGGGAGGATAATTTGGAAGAGATAATTGAGAGGATAACAGAGGATGAGCTATTTGGGGGATAACAGTGGATGTGATAATTGTAAGATCAAGTGGTTGAGATAATTGATGTAATAAGGGGATAGGGTAATTGAGAGGATAATTGGGATATCAAGGGGATGAGATAATTGAGGGATAAAGGGGATGAGATAATTGGTAGGATAATAGTGGTTGAGATAAATGGGAGGGTAATTTGGAAGATATAATTGAGAGGATAACAGAGGATGAGATAATTGGGAGGATAACAGTGGATGAGATAATTGGGAGGACAGTGTGGATGAGATAATTGGGAGGATAACAGTAAATGAGATAATTGGGAGGACAATGTGGATGAGATAATTGAGGGATGAAAGGGATGAGATAATTGTAGGATAACAGTGGAGAAGATAATTGGGAGGGTAATTTGGAAGATATGATTGAGAGGATAACAGAGGATGAGATAATTGGGAGGATAACGGTGGATGAGATAATTGGGAGGACAGTGTGGATGAAATTATTGTTGTAATAAGGGGAAAGGTTAATTGAGAGGATAATTGGGACATCAAGGGGATGAGATTATTTTGGGATAAAGGGGATGAGATAATGGAGAAGATAATATTAGATGAGATAATTGTAAGATTAAGTGGATGAGGTAGTTGATGTAATCAGTGGATAGGGTAATTGAGAGGATAAAGTGGTTTGGGTAATTCGGAGGATAAAGTGGATGAGATAATCGAGAGGATAAAGGGGATGAGGTAATTGGGAGGTTAGTGAGGATGAGATAAATGGGAGATCAAATAGATAAGATTATTGAGGTAGTTGAGAGGATTATTTGATGAGATATTTCAGGGATAAATAGGATGGGGTAGTTCTGAAGATAATGTGGTTGAGATATTTTGGAGGATAATCGTATATGACATTATTGAGGGATAAAGTGGATGAGATAATTGGAGGATAACAGTGGATGAGATAATTGGGAGGACAATGTGGATGAGGTAATTGGGGGACAACAGTAAATGAGATAATTGGGAGGACAATGTGGATGAGATAATTGAGGATGAAAGGGATGAGATAATTGGGAGGATAACAGTGGATGAGATAATTGGGAGGATAATTTAGAAGAGATAATTGAGAGGATAACAGAGGATGAGCTAATTAGGGGGATAACAGTGGATGATATAATTGTAAGATCAAGTGGTTGAGATAATTGATGTAATAAGGGGATGGGGTAATTGAGAGGATAATTGGGATATCAAGGGGATGAGATAATTGAGGGATAAAGGGATGAGATAATTGGTAGGATAATAGTGGTTGAGATAAATGGGAGGGTAATTTGGAAGATATAATTGAGAGGATAACAGAGGATGAGATAATTGGGAGGATAACAGTGGATGAGATAATTGGGAGGACAGTGTGGATGAGATAATTGGGAGGATAACAGTAAATGAGATAATTGGGAGGACAATGTGGATGAGATAGTTGAGGGATGAAAGGGATGAGATAATTGGAGGATAACAGTGGATAAGATAATTGGGAGGGTAATTTGGAAGATATGATTGAGAGGATAACAGAGGATGAGATAATTTGGAGGAGAACGATGGATGAGATAATTGGGAGGACAGTGTGGATGAAATAATTGATGTAATAAGGGGAAAGGTTAACTGAGAGGATAATTGGGATATCAAGGGGATGAGATTATTTTGGGATAAAGGGGATGAGATAATTGAGAAGATAACATTAGATGAGATAATTGTAAGATTAAGTGGATGAGAGAGTTGATGTAATCAGTGAAGAGGGTAATTGAGAGGATAAAGTGGTTTGGGTAATTCGGAGGATAAAGTGGATGAGATAATCGAGAGGATAAAGGGGATGAGGTAATTGGGAGGTTAGTAAGGATGAGATAAATGGGAGATCAAATAGATAAGATTATTGAGGTAGTTTAGAGGATTATTTGATGAGATATTTCAGGGATAAATAGGATGGGGTAGTTCAGAAGATAATGTGGTTGAGATATTTTGGAGGATAATCGTATATGACATTATTAAGGGATAAAGTGGATGAGATAATTGGAGGATAACAGTGGATGAGATAATTGGGAGGACAATGTGGATGAGATAATTGGGGGGACAACAGTAAATGAGATAATTGGGAGGACAATGTGGATGAGATAATTGAGGATGAAAGGGATGAGATAATTGGGAGGATAACAGTGGATGACATAATTGGGAGGATAATTTGGAAGAGATAATTGAGAGGATAACAGAGGATGAGCTAATTGGGGGATAACAGTGGATGAGATAATTGTAAGATCAAGTGGTTGAGATAATTGATGTAATAAGGGGATAGGGTAATTGAGAGGATAATTGGGATATCAAGGGGATGAGATAATTGAGGGATAAAGGTGATGAGATAATTGGTAGGATAATAGTGGTTGAGATAAATGGGAGGGTAATTTGGAAGATATAATTGAGATGATAACAGAGGATGAGATAATTGGGAGGATAACAGTGGATGAGATAATTGGGAGGACAGTGTGGATGAGATAATTGGGAGGATAACAGTAAATGAGATAATTGGGAGGACAATGTGGATGAGATAATTGAGGGATGAAAGGGATGAGATAATTGGAGGATAACAGTGGAGAAGATAATTGGGAGGGTAATTTGGAAGATATGATTGAGAGGATAACAGAGGATGAGATAATTGGGAGGATAACGGTGGATGAGATAATTGGGAGGACAGTGTGGATGAAATAATTATTGTAATAAGGGGAAAGGTTAATTGAGAGGATAATTGGGACATCAAGGGGATGAGATTATTTTGGAATAAAGGGGATGAGATAATGGAGAAGATAATATAAGATGAGATAATTGTAAGATTAAGTGGATGAGGTAGTTGATGTAATCAGTGGATAGGGTAATTGAGAGGATAAAGTGGTTTGGGTAATTCGGAGGATAAAGTGGATGAGATAATCGAGAGGATAAAGGGGATGAGGTAATTGGGAGGTTAGTGAGGATGAGATAAATGGGAGATCAAATAGATAAGATTATTGAGGTAGTTGAGAGGATTATTTGATGAGATATTTCAGGGATAAATAGGATGGGGTAGTTCAGAAGATAATGTGGTTGAGATATTTTGGAGGATAATCGTATATGACATTATTGAGGGATAAAGTGGATGGGATAATTGGAGGATAACAGTGGATGAGATAATTGGGAGGGCAATGTGGATGAGATAATTGGGGGGACAACAGTAAATGAGATAATTGGGAGGACAATGTGGATGAGATAATTGAGGATGAAAGGGATGAGATAATTGGGAGGATAACAGTGGATGAGATAATTGGGAGGATAATTTGGAAGAGATTATTGAGAGGATAACAGAGGATGAGCTATTTGGGGGATAACAGTGGATGAGATAATTGTAAGATCAAGTGGTTGAGATAATTGATGTAATAAGGGGATAGGGTAATTGAGAGGATAATTTGGATATCAAGGGGATGAGATAATTGAGGGATAAAGGGGATGAGATAATTGGTAGGATAATAGTGGTTGAGATAAATGGGAGGGTAATTTGGAAGATATAATTGAGAGGATAACAGAGGATGAGATAATTGGGAGGATAACAGTGGATGAGATAATTGGGAGGACAGTGTGGATGAGATAATTGGGAGGATAACAGTAAATGAGATAATTGGGAGGACAATGTGGATGAGATAATTGAGGGATGAAAGGGATGAGATAATTGGAGGATAACAGTGGAGAAGATAATTGGGAGGGTAATTTGGAAGATATGATTGAGAGGATAACAGAGGATGAGATAATTGGGAGGATAACAGTGGATGAGATAATTGGGAGGACAGTGTGGATGAAATTATTGTTGTAATAAGGGGAAAGGTTAATTGAGAGGATAATTGGGATATCAAGGGGATGAGATTATTTTGGGATAAAGGGGATGAGATAATTGAGAAGATAACATTAGATGAGATAATTGTAAGATTAAGTGGATGAGGTAGTTGATGTAATCAGTGAATAGGGTAATTGAGAGGATAAAGTGGTTGGGGTAATTCGGAGGATAAAGTGGATGAGATAATCGAGAGGATAAAGGGGATGAGGTAATTGGGAGGTTAGTGAGGATGAGATAAATGGGAGATCAAATAGATAAGAGTATTGAGGTAGTTGAGAGGATTATTTGATGAGATATTTCAGGGATAAATAGGATGGGGTAGTTCAGAGGATAATGTGGTTGAGATATATTGGAGGATAATCGTATATGACATTATTGAGGGATAAAGTGGATGAGATAATTGGAGGATAACAGTGGATGAGATAATTGGGAGGACAATGTGGATGAGATAATTGGGGGGACAACAGTAAATGAGATTATTGGGAGGACAATGTGGATGAGATAATTGAGGATGAAAGGGATGAGATAATTGGGAGGATAACAGTGGATGAGATAATTGGGAGGATAATTTGGAAGAGATAATTGAGAGGATAACAGAGGATGAGCTATTTGGGGGATAACAGTGGATGTGATAATTGTAAGATCAAGTGGTTGAGATAATTGATGTAATAAGGGGATAGGGTAATTGAGAGGATAATTGGGATATCAAGGGGATGAGATAATTGAGGGATAAAGGGGATGAGATAATTGGTAGGATAATAGTGGTTGAGATAAATGGGAGGGTAATTTGGAAGATATAATTGAGAGGATAACAGAGGATGAGATAATTGGGAGGATAACAGTGGATGAGATAATTGGGAGGACAGTGTGGATGAGATAATTGGGAGGATAACAGTAAATGAGATAATTGGGAGGACAATGTGGATGAGATAATTGAGGGATGAAAGGGATGAGATAATTGTAGGATAACAGTGGAGAAGATAATTGGGAGGGTAATTTGGAAGATATGATTGAGAGGATAACAGAGGATGAGATAATTGGGAGGATAACGGTGGATGAGATAATTGGGAGGACAGTGTGGATGAAATTATTGTTGTAATAAGGGGAAAGGTTAATTGAGAGGATAATTGGGACATCAAGGGGATGAGATTATTTTGGGATAAAGGGGATGAGATAATGGAGAAGATAATATTAGATGAGATAATTGTAAGATTAAGTGGATGAGGTAGTTGATGTAATCAGTGGATAGGGTAATTGAGAGGATAAAGTGGTTTGGGTAATTCGGAGGATAAAGTGGATGAGATAATCGAGAGGATAAAGGGGATGAGGTAATTGGGAGGTTAGTGAGGATGAGATAAATGGGAGATCAAATAGATAAGATTATTGAGGTAGTTGAGAGGATTATTTGATGAGATATTTCAGGGATAAATAGGATGGGGTAGTTCTGAAGATAATGTGGTTGAGATATTTTGGAGGATAATCGTATATGACATTATTGAGGGATAAAGTGGATGAGATAATTGGAGGATAACAGTGGATGAGATAATTGGGAGGACAATGTGGATGAGGTAATTGGGGGACAACAGTAAATGAGATAATTGGGAGGACAATGTGGATGAGATAATTGAGGATGAAAGGGATGAGATAATTGGGAGGATAACAGTGGATGAGATAATTGGGAGGATAATTTAGAAGAGATAATTGAGAGGATAACAGAGGATGAGCTAATTAGGGGGATAACAGTGGATGATATAATTGTAAGATCAAGTGGTTGAGATAATTGATGTAATAAGGGGATGGGGTAATTGAGAGGATAATTGGGATATCAAGGGGATGAGATAATTGAGGGATAAAGGGATGAGATAATTGGTAGGATAATAGTGGTTGAGATAAATGGGAGGGTAATTTGGAAGATATAATTGAGAGGATAACAGAGGATGAGATAATTGGGAGGATAACAGTGGATGAGATAATTGGGAGGACAGTGTGGATGAGATAATTGGGAGGATAACAGTAAATGAGATAATTGGGAGGACAATGTGGATGAGATAGTTGAGGGATGAAAGGGATGAGATAATTGGAGGATAACAGTGGATAAGATAATTGGGAGGGTAATTTGGAAGATATGATTGAGAGGATAACAGAGGATGAGATAATTTGGAGGAGAACGATGGATGAGATAATTGGGAGGACAGTGTGGATGAAATAATTGATGTAATAAGGGGAAAGGTTAACTGAGAGGATAATTGGGATATCAAGGGGATGAGATTATTTTGGGATAAAGGGGATGAGATAATTGAGAAGATAACATTAGATGAGATAATTGTAAGATTAAGTGGATGAGAGAGTTGATGTAATCAGTGAAGAGGGTAATTGAGAGGATAAAGTGGTTTGGGTAATTCGGAGGATAAAGTGGATGAGATAATCGAGAGGATAAAGGGGATGAGGTAATTGGGAGGTTAGTAAGGATGAGATAAATGGGAGATCAAATAGATAAGATTATTGAGGTAGTTTAGAGGATTATTTGATGAGATATTTCAGGGATAAATAGGATGGGGTAGTTCAGAAGATAATGTGGTTGAGATATTTTGGAGGATAATCGTATATGACATTATTAAGGGATAAAGTGGATGAGATAATTGGAGGATAACAGTGGATGAGATAATTGGGAGGACAATGTGGATGAGATAATTGGGGGGACAACAGTAAATGAGATAATTGGGAGGACAATGTGGATGAGATAATTGAGGATGAAAGGGATGAGATAATTGGGAGGATAACAGTGGATGACATAATTGGGAGGATAATTTGGAAGAGATAATTGAGAGGATAACAGAGGATGAGCTAATTGGGGGATAACAGTGGATGAGATAATTGTAAGATCAAGTGGTTGAGATAATTGATGTAATAAGGGGATAGGGTAATTGAGAGGATAATTGGGATATCAAGGGGATGAGATAATTGAGGGATAAAGGTGATGAGATAATTGGTAGGATAATAGTGGTTGAGATAAATGGGAGGGTAATTTGGAAGATATAATTGAGATGATAACAGAGGATGAGATAATTGGGAGGATAACAGTGGATGAGATAATTGGGAGGACAGTGTGGATGAGATAATTGGGAGGATAACAGTAAATGAGATAATTGGGAGGACAATGTGGATGAGATAATTGAGGGATGAAAGGGATGAGATAATTGGAGGATAACAGTGGAGAAGATAATTGGGAGGGTAATTTGGAAGATATGATTGAGAGGATAACAGAGGATGAGATAATTGGGAGGATAACGGTGGATGAGATAATTGGGAGGACAGTGTGGATGAAATAATTATTGTAATAAGGGGAAAGGTTAATTGAGAGGATAATTGGGACATCAAGGGGATGAGATTATTTTGGAATAAAGGGGATGAGATAATGGAGAAGATAATATAAGATGAGATAATTGTAAGATTAAGTGGATGAGGTAGTTGATGTAATCAGTGGATAGGGTAATTGAGAGGATAAAGTGGTTTGGGTAATTCGGAGGATAAAGTGGATGAGATAATCGAGAGGATAAAGGGGATGAGGTAATTGGGAGGTTAGTGAGGATGAGATAAATGGGAGATCAAATAGATAAGATTATTGAGGTAGTTGAGAGGATTATTTGATGAGATATTTCAGGGATAAATAGGATGGGGTAGTTCAGAAGATAATGTGGTTGAGATATTTTGGAGGATAATCGTATATGACATTATTGAGGGATAAAGTGGATGGGATAATTGGAGGATAACAGTGGATGAGATAATTGGGAGGGCAATGTGGATGAGATAATTGGGGGGACAACAGTAAATGAGATAATTGGGAGGACAATGTGGATGAGATAATTGAGGATGAAAGGGATGAGATAATTGGGAGGATAACAGTGGATGAGATAATTGGGAGGATAATTTGGAAGAGATTATTGAGAGGATAAGAGAGGATGAGCTATTTGGGGGATAACAGTGGATGAGATAATTGTAAGATCAAGTGGTTGAGATAATTGATGTAATAAGGGGATAGGGTAATTGAGAGGATAATTTGGATATCAAGGGGATGAGATAATTGAGGGATAAAGGGGATGAGATAATTGGTAGGATAATAGTGGTTGAGATAAATGGGAGGGTAATTTGGAAGATATAATTGAGAGGATAACAGAGGATGAGATAATTGGGAGGATAACAGTGGATGAGATAATTGGGAGGACAGTGTGGATGAGATAATTGGGAGGATAACAGTAAATGAGATAATTGGGAGGACAATGTGGATGAGATAATTGAGGGATGAAAGGGATGAGATAATTGGAGGATAACAGTGGAGAAGATAATTGGGAGGGTAATTTGGAAGATATGATTGAGAGGATAACAGAGGATGAGATAATTGGGAGGATAACGGTGGATGAGATAATTGGGAGGACAGTGTGGATGAAATAATTGTTGTAATAAGGGGAAAGGTTAATTGAGAGGATAATTGGGACATCAAGGGGATGAGATTATTTTGGGATAAAGGGGATGAGATAATGGAGAAGATAATATTAGATGAGATAATTGTAAGATTAAGTGGATGAGGTAGTTGATGTAATCAGTGGATAGGGTAATTGAGAGGATAAAGTGGTTTGGGTAATTCGGAGGATAAAGTGGATGAGATAATCGAGAGGATAAAGGGGATGAGGTAATTGGGAGGTTAGTGAGGATGAGATAAATGGGAGATCAAATAGATAAGATTATTGAGGTAGTTGAGAGGATTATTTGATGAGATATTTCAGGGATAAATAGGATGGGGTAGTTCAGAAGATAATGTGGTTGAGATATTTTGGAGGATAATCGTATATGACATTATTGAGGGATAAAGTGGATGAGATAATTGGAGGATAACAGTGGATGAGATAATTGGGAGGACAATGTGGATGAGGTAATTGGGGGACAACAGTAAATGAGATAATTGGGAGGACAATGTGGATGAGATAATTGAGGATGAAAGGGATGAGATAATTGGGAGGATAACAGTGGATGAGATAATTGGGAGGATAATTTAGAAGAGATAATTGAGAGGATAACAGAGGATGAGCTAATTAGGGGGATGACAGTGGATGATATAATTGTAAGATCAAGTGGTTGAGATAATTGATGTAATAAGGGGATGGGGTAATTGAGAGGATAATTGGGATATCAAGGGGATGAGATAATTGAGGGATAAAGGGATGAGATAATTGGTAGGATAATAGTGGTTGAGATAAATGGGAGGGTAATTTGGAAGATATAATTGAGAGGTTAACAGAGGATGAGATAATTGGGAGGATAACAGTGGATGAGATAATTGGGAGGACAGTGTGGATGAGATAATTGGGAGGATAACAGTAAATGAGATAATTGGGAGGACAATGTGGATGAGATAGTTGAGGGATGAAAGGGATGAGATAATTGGAGGATAACAGTGGATAAGATAATTGGGAGGGTAATTTGGAAGATATGATTGAGAGGATAACAGAGGATGAGATAATTTGGAGGAGAACGATGGATGAGATAATTGGGAGGACAGTGTGGATGAAATAATTGATGTAATAAGGGGAAAGGTTAACTGAGAGGATAATTGGGATATCAAGGGGATGAGATTATTTTGGGATAAAGGGGATGAGATAATTGAGAAGATAACATTAGATGAGATAATTGTAAGATTAAGTGGATGAGAGAGTTGATGTAATCAGTGAAGAGGGTAATTGAGAGGATAAAGTGGTTTGGGTAATTCGGAGGATAAAGTGGATGAGATAATCGAGAGGATAAAGGGGATGAGGTAGTTGGGAGGTTAGTAAGGATGAGATAAATGGGAGATCAAATAGATAAGATTATTGAGGTAGTTTAGAGGATTATTTGATGAGATATTTCAGGGATAAATAGGATGGGGTAGTTCAGAAGATAATGTGGTTGAGATATTTTGGAGGATAATCGTATATGACATTATTAAGGGATAAAGTGGATGAGATAATTGGAGGATAACAGTGGATGAGATAATTGGGAGGACAATGTGGATGAGATAATTGGGGGGACAACAGTAAATGAGATAATTGGGAGGACAATGTGGATGAGATAATTGAGGATGAAAGGGATGAGATAATTGGGAGGATAACAGTGGATGACATAATTGGGAGGATAATTTGGAAGAGATAATTGAGAGGATAACAGAGGATGAGCTAATTGGGGGATAACAGTGGATGAGATAATTGTAAGATCAAGTGGTTGAGATAATTGATGTAATAAGGGGATAGGGTAATTGAGAGGATAATTGGGATATCAAGGGGATGAGATAATTGAGGGATAAAGGGGATGAGATAATTGGTAGGATAATAGTGGTTGAGATAAATGGGAGGGTAATTTGGAAGATATAATTGAGAGGATAACAGAGGATGAGATAATTGGGAGGATAACAGTGGATGAGATAATTGGGAGGACAGTGTGGATGAGATAATTGGGAGGATAACAGTAAATGAGATAATTGGGAGGACAATGTGGATGAGATAATTGAGGGATGAAAGGGATGAGATAATTGGAGGATAACAGTGGAGAAGATAATTGGGAGGGTAATTTGGAAGATATGATTGAGAGGATAACAGAGGATGAGATAATTGGGAGGATAACGGTGGATGAGATAATTGGGAGGACAGTGTGGATGAAATAATTGTTGTAATAAGGGGAAAGGTTAATTGAGAGGATAATTGGGACATCAAGGGGATGAGATTATTTTGGGATAAAGGGGATGAGATAATGGAGAAGATAATATTAGATGAGATAATTGTAAGATTAAGTGGATGAGGTAGTTGATGTAATCAGTGGATAGGGTAATTGAGAGGATAAAGTGGTTTGGGTAATTCGGAGGATAAAGTGGATGAGATAATCGAGAGGATAAAGGGGATGAGGTAATTGGGAGGTTAGTGAGGATGAGATAAATGGGAGATCAAATAGATAAGATTATTGAGGTAGTTGAGAGGATTATTTGATGAGATATTTCAGGGATAAATAGGATGGGGTAGTTCAGAAGATAATGTGGTTGAGATATTTTGGAGGATAATCGTATATGACATTATTGAGGGATAAAGTGGATGAGATAATTGGAGGATAACAGTGGATGAGATAATTGGGAGGGTAATTTGGAAGATATGATTGAGAGGATAACAGAGGATGAGATAATTGGGAGGACAAGAATTAAGGAATTAGATTTCCGTAAAAAAGCAGGAAAATATGGAACATTTCCCTCTAATCTCATACGGCCAAGGCCAGGTGCTGGAAAATCCATACGATCTATGCAACGGGTGCAAAGATGAGGGTCATACAATTTTGAAGGTGAATATTGAACCACCAGGTAGCAACTAGTGACTGAATCAAAACAATAAATAGCGAGTTATCCCCTATTCAGAGATGTCTCCACTGTTTAGGTAACAAGTGGTGAATGAATCAAAACGATATCCTGTCCTGCATAAAGAAGACATTATTAGGTATGCGGGGTGTACAAGACAGACCAGCGACCCTGTTGAAGGCACAAAGGCTGTTATGGATATGGTGCAGTATATCCGAGCAGGCAATCAAAGCAAGGAGGGCCACGGGCCGTGGCGCAGTGGGTTAGAGCGCCAGCTTATTAGCACCAGTTCCTCTGTGGTGAGCCAAATATTGTGGGTTCGATACCCGGCCGTGCCGGGATCGAACTCATGATACAATTTCCCACATGAGATGAGGCCCGGGCCTAAAGGGTTAACCCATTGTCCTTGTAAATCTGTGACCGGGTGATTGTCATGTCAAGGACCTGCGACATGAAAATTCAGTGTGGCAGCACTATATCTGCTACAAGTAGGTCTCATCATGAAATGACTGAAATAATGTTGAAAGTGATGTAAAACGTCAAAAAAAAAAAGATTGAATAAAGGAATGAAGCTAATTTGTGCTATGATATTGACCATGCTGTAATCACAAACCATGGTCAGAATATTTCAATCCTTTAGTTTTTCATAATAGGTATCTTTTTCACTTGATTGTGAAGCATTGAAGGAGAGTAAGAAGACATTACTTATATATGCGGCACATATTTATTTAACTGAGCAATATCTAACTTAAGAGGATAAGTGGCCCGAGAAATTCTCCCCTCAATCAAATTAAAAACATAAGTGAGTAGTCACAACAAATGCATGCAAGCAACAATCATCACATGTGTGTGGATATAACAGCTTGCTTTAGTCTTAAAATGGACGGGCATTGTGAGTTAGCACGTGCAAAGCCCAACAAGAATTCCGAACCTGTATGTGGATTATGCAATCGACCTTGTGGAATAGGTTGAGAAAATGTCATGCCAATTGTGGTAGAGATAATATGTGACTCTACCTTGCCATACAGAGTATTTTATATATAGCATAAGGTATGGTCACATGATCATTACGACGTATTATACAAGTAATGAATGAGTGGCCATACCTTATCTGTTTTAGAATATGGACTCACAAAGCTCTGAAACTGATTTGAGTACATATTCTGAAGTTCATTATATTGATATCAGTGCATGAATGTATATTTCATTCCTATCACATGGTATAATTAATTTCAATTTCTCCAAATTTCAAAATCCTTTTTTCCAAGATTGAATATACAAAGACATTTACTTTATATCACACTTTGGATAAGAAATGAATGAGCCTTAATTTCAATTTTCACCATCATATACTGTTTGGATAAGAAAATCATCACCACAACCAATATCGAAACTGAAATATGTCACACTAATCTGTATTGTCAGATTAATGTGTCACAAAAAAACACCAAAAAAATCAAAACAAAACAAAAATTTCATATTAAAGTGCTTTCAGTTTTAATGAAATTGGCAAGGACATTACCGCCAGAGGGCTTATTTACCATTACCGCCAGAGGGCTTATTTACCATTAACGCCAGAGGGCTTATTTACCATTAACGCCAGAGGGCTTATTTACCATTACCGCCAGAGGGCTTATTTACCATTACTGCCAGAGGGCTTATTTCAAGCAATGAAGGAATAACACATAACATACAAAAATATATTTATTTCACCGTTGTACACATATAATTATTGAATTTCTTGGTAGTTTTTAATCAATTGTGTTATTTACATTTTATTTAAAACTTATATTTACATTCAGGAAATCACATGATGCACCATATTAATGTACACAGAGATAATCAACCAATCAGAGGAAGCATACAATAATCACAACAGTAGTCGCTGCAGTAACGTTCAAACAATTTAGAATCGGTTTTAATCACTGAAACTAATATTTATGAACACATGATATGGTATCTGATAGTTACACTGCCAAGGAAAACAAATATCTAGGTCATATTATGTGACCTACATATAACCCATTCAATATACATGAAGGCTTATTACTATTTTAACAAATTATTTTACCATTCCATTCTCACAGTCACATTCGCCATCACATTCACACACAGATATATTCAGATGAACCTTTTCTTGGTTACCTAAACATACTCTCTCATTCATCAGTCAAATATGTTTCAATATATTACAACTACCAACTCGAGTTATATAAATGTAAACATACTCAACAAGTTGCTTGTTTTGCAACATAAATTCATACTATTTTAAATTACCAACTTTTTTGGTGACAATATGGCATGAAATATGTAATATTTATATACAACACGGCATATTAATGCCAATTATATCCATATAAATTATTCATGAATGATTAACCTTAATTGGTTATCAAATAAATTCATACATAAACATTTTAAACAAGTCTTTTAAACTACATCTTTTCAGAATATATTTCAATATACAAATGTTCAATGATGTTTTAAGGTCTGAAGTGTTTCTGTGATGATATGTTGGGACACCATTAACTGCAGTGCCAGCCAGACAGTGCCCTGCCAGACAGTGCCCTGCCAGAGAGTGCCAGCCAGACAGTGCCCTACCAGACAGTGCCCTACCAGACAGTGCCAGCCAGACAGCGCCCTACTAGACAGAGTCAGCCAGACAGTGCCCTACCAGACAGTGCCCTACCAGACAGTGCCAGCCAGACAGCGCCCCGCTAGACAGTGCCAGCCAGACAGTGCCCTACCAGACAGTGCCAGCCAGACAGCGCCCCGCTAGACAGTGCCAGACAGACAGTGCCCTACCAGACAGTGCCAGCCAGACAGCGCCCCGCTAGACAGTGCCAGCCAGACAGTGCCCTACCAGACAGTGCCAACCAGACAGCGCCCCGCCAGATAGTGTCAGATTGTTATATGTCCAATTGAAGCGTGAAATAGCTCACAGAAGCTCTGACTAATTCACTCAGTTTATCAGGAATTACACGCTCATTATGCGGTAAAGCTTGCAGTGTTTGGGGCTTGAATGCCCTAATTAAAGCAGACTATTAGGTTCGATGCCTAACAGACTCATCTACAGCGCTAGCTTCCTTCGCATTCTCTGCTGCTGCCTATAATAATGCCCATGCGTTTTCTGGTCAGGATAACCCTTAATCATTTTAATGGAGGTATTTGATCTGGTGGTTTATCCATAGCTTGATTTCATTGTATTGGTTGGTGACATGGTTTCAGGCCTTATTTGGGCTGAGGGTTGGTTAGTTGGTGGCGAGCCGGGCCACGGCCAGCCGGAGCTTTATTGCCGGTCCCAGCTTCATTTTGACAAAGTTAAGGAGATGGTCCTCGGACAAGTGTGGCAGTGTGGCCCCATCAATGCGGTGCTCTCGGAAAGTCTGCAAAACAAAAAATCTCAGTTACTTTTTGTTTTTATTTTGTTTCCATATATTTCAACATTTAGTCTAGGATACTTAGCAACACATAAACATATATGTTATCAGACTTTTTCAAGCATTACAAATTTACATATGAATAAAAGATGTCGTCGTACCTCAGCATATTCCTGACATCCGGGGACCGAATGAACAAACTTGACCACGTGATCCACATCCCACAATGCAATATCCGGTTCCGTGGAGGACTCCACCTCCAGCCCGCTGTCCGGAGAGCCCTGGCCGTGGCTGCTCAGCCTGGCGACAAATACTGGGTCCGTCTCACTGCTGCATGGACTTCTGGCGCCAACTGGCGAGACAGCCTCCTCTCTCAGAAACTTCCTGTGCTCTAAAACAGCCTCGTCTTCGCTTGAGTCTGACTTGCGCTTCTTTGAGGTGAGGTCTAAGGCGGGTGTCTCTGATTCGGGTTTTGGTGGCAGATTCGGGGATTGTTGCTGCTGCTGCTGCATGGAGCCGGGGATGCCTCCCATGCCGGGGTGGATCAGCGGGAATCCGGGCATCGGCACCGGTAGCATCTCCTGCCTCATGCCAGACTGCATGCTCGGCGTGGGGATGAGGATTGGTCTGTAGCCAGGGGGCAGCACTGGGGAGACGACTGCGGGTCTCGGCTGCTGTGGCGGGAACATAGATGACCGCTGTGAGAAGGTCATTGCTGGCATGGTGACGGTGGGAATATTGGACATGGGCACCTGGGCAGGCATGGCAGGGAACGGTGCAGACATCACCGTGCTCATCATTCTGAAACACCATATAATTGACATTAGCATCAAATAACATGTAAAGATAGAAGTAATATATCAAAAAAACGCTTTAAAAAATCAGATTTTGAAGTCCAACTTGCCCGATGGGTTTAGGATTACTTTTTTCATTCTTTAAGGCTCAATAAAACAACTATCTACAGTTTCATTGGATGGCCTTGGCCGTCACTAGATGTCGCCTGACACTCACCCATTCGTTTGCTGCCCTCTCTTCTTCAGCCATTCCAAGTACTCGTTGTAGTCTCTGCCCCCAGCCTCAAAGAACTTCCTCAGAGAGAAGTCATCAGTGTCGCTTGAGTCTGACTTTCGCCTGTATTCTGTGGTGGAGTAGGGATTCTTATATTTCCTTGTGCTGCCAGGCGGCCTGCCAGGTCTTCGTTTCACGGGTTGTCCGCTAGGTGGGGCGAGGGGTGTCCCCGTATGAGATATTGGACCGGATATTGTCTCAGTGCTTTCTGGTGAACTATTTGGAGATGATGAATCGGGAGAACTTTTATTGTCAGAATCTATGGTCATATCTGAGATTCTCTTTTGAATGACACCGGGCGGTGTTATTGGCGATTGTCCCGTTGACCCTCCTGGGCTGGCCAAACCTTGAGGAGTTCTGCTGACGCCGTGCCCATGTAATAATGGAGAGATTTTGGCATTTGGGAATATTTCTATTGGGGAATGTACTCTCCTTGAAATCAAAGTGGGTGGAGAATTTGTCCTCATATTTGCATTTGCATTGGCTGGTGAAATTGTCCTTTGCACTGACGGTGTAGTGAATGTTCTGTTGGTATTCACAAGAACTGTTTGTGCTATAGAGGCGACACCTGTTGGTGATATGGGATTTTTGCCACCAGGTGGTGACACTGATCTCAGGTGCGGCATCGAGTTGATGGCACTTGTCGCCACAGTGGTGGAGATGATAGGGGGAGACAGCCTCGTGTTGCTGAGGCAGATGATGGGAGCGATGCTCCTCATGGTGTGTAAGCCATCGAGGCCGGGGATGATTCTCTTGTCTTCTGATACTGGCATGCGCTGATTCCTCTGACTGAGGGAAGATCCCTCACTGGGAAGACTCGGGGAAAGATGCCCTCCTGGAAATACAGAACAAATCACACATTATAAAACAAATACCAACTATCAATTTTGTTTGATTTACATCCTTCCCAGAATTACATTACATATACTTAGTGCATAGTTATAAACACGTGTGGAGTATTTCACGTGTTTCGGGCATTGCTTTTCTTGGGATGTGTTCTTGGCCAGCATCTGCGGTGTGGCTAATTGTCGCCGAGAGTGAAGTGAGAAACACTCATTACCAACACACATCAAGTGTGCTTCCCGCCTGAAATCTGTGTAGTCTTTTGTTATATATATAGTTTCTATAAATAAGGACCCCTATAGGTTTGTACATTCCTGAACTCTCTTGCGGCAGTTCACCTTCAGCATTGCTCACTGAAGCGATATCAGTCTCATCTCGGAGCAACAATCATATTTCAATAAACTTGTCAACTCAATTTGATTGAATTGTCAAATCTTGTGTAATCTTGAGCAATGTCTCAGCAAGATATCGCCAATCTTGGTATGGACTGTGTCTATTATAATGGTCAAGTGTTTTGCCAGGCATGTTTGCTTGATAAAGGCGGTGGGTAATTGTCTCTGCTGGTACCCTCACTGCACAAACTAAGCGCATCCAATCACAAGACGTAAATCAAAAGATTCACTCAAGAATCAGACAGCCCAGAAAATATCGCTGTCCTGTTCACCTCATTGCAAACCTCTTCTTCATAAAAGAACTCTCTCTTCACTGGATTCCGCACCACTCAATGAGGATTTCATCAATGAGTTTCTCCTGGGTCTTTTTTTTCAAATACCCCTTTATAATAGATACGGTGTAAAAGATATGTTATGACAGGCTCTCGTGGTTTTTTAAGACTAGTGTTTAAGGGCAGCGCTAGACGCACTGGGGTCCTGCAAAAGATGCTTTGAGAAAGTACTTCTTTTGATGATCAATAGCAACAGGAAAAAGCAGCAAAATCGTGGGTCAGTGCTTCCTTTATAAATTGGAGAAGTTTGACAGCGCGCGTTGCAGAAGTTGACTGAAGTTCAAAAGGAGCGAAATAATGGGAGTCGTTTGATTAATGATGCACACGGCAGTTCAAAGAAAAAACTAGTGTCGGGGAGGCAGAACCTTTCTTCTTTATTGCATGTTGGCCTCGTAAGTGGTATCCCTGAAACACGAGACAGCCAACAAGAATTCCAAAAGCGTTCAGTTTAATGTACAGTTTGCTGTTATGCAGAATTCATGCTCAGATTGCTTGAGTTTTCTCCATCACTTAGTGATAATTATTTGCTCAAATTGCACTTTACATCAAATCTTGTTAGGTAACACGGTCAGTTTACAAAGCTCACATTTCAAACAGGTTTGACCTTATCTCCAGATTGAACATGAAAATAATTTTTTTCACTTAATGAGATGGAGTATAATATGTTATTACATTACAATTGAATTAGGTTTCAACTTTTTGAATTAATCATTTTTTGCCTTTGTGGATTACATGAATTTGTGGAGTATTTTGAATAACTCTACATTAAAGGAAATGAAATTCCAGAAAATAGATAAAAACAAAAATCTTAAACTTTCTTTTGGATGGTATTTGATGGGCAAAATCTGAATTGAAATTATTTGTCTCATAAGAAGTGAGATTCTGGGATAGCATAACAGGAGCGAATCAGATTGAGGTAAATGCGCATCACATCTCAGCACAAAATGGCCACAGAATGGTCTGATTGTTACATTTTTTCATCAGCATATTTTTTCAGAATATGACTCAACAATGTCAAGAAAGATTTTAAAATCAAGTTAAGTATGTGTCAGGATGAAGATTTAATTCAATAGTCCAAAGAGTCTAAACCAACTTGAACGCGATACACTTGTAATCAAAATTTCAAAAGTGATAATTTAAAATATATTTTATGTGTATATCTGTCACAGGCCTGGACATGTTTCAGCACAGTTGAGAGGTTGTTTACCATTTTGACCAGGCTATGCAATATTCTGACATTCCTTCACGCTTTTCGGTCTGTTACACATGTCTGAATCTTTTATGGGGACTTAGAGCTCAGGCCTCACGCAGGGAAAGTGTTCCTACCCCAGGCAATCTGCCCTGGACAGACAGGCTATTCAATGCCTACATACTTCCAATCATGCCTTGACTTTTGTTGTTAAAAGCATTTCTTGTAACTCAAATCATGGAGTAACACTGTTTTTTATAACTTTGAGAAAGTAGTCTTGAGCGGACAGAATCACAGCTGACCGTATGTGCAGTGCACGGACTATGGGACTGTTCTGATTCCCTCGGCCCTGGTCAAGATGCTTCCTGTGCTGCTAATATTAACTGTCCATGTATATACATTGTTGTTGAGATATCAAAAATAAACATATCTTCTTTTTATGTGGTTTCACCCCACGGAAATGCTGTAGTTTGACACCAGGTGGGGTGTGCCTCGGCTCTGAGGGTTCCCTTGAAAATAGCAACACTACCATCCCAACAAGGCGAAGGCCAATTTCTTCATGAAGGCATTTCTTGATGAAAAATTATAGGGTCTGTACTTGGCAAATAAGTACTAACTTCACCAACAAAGATGCGTCAGGGCAGGATTTGTTCATTTATTGCCTTTATGGCGGTCGCAATGATTCGTTTGACATTGATGTTGATATCTGGGCGGTATCGTATCATCATATCACATGTCACATTTCATGTGGAACAATCGATTGAAATAATTTATGCCTGCAATATTTAACATTAACTCGAAGAACATACATATTCTGTGCATGTCAACAATCTACCACGGGACTATCATTCTCACAGTTCACAGTGAGTGCTAATCCCGCCTGTCTGGGGACTATCATTCTCACAGTGAGTGCTAATCCCTCGTGTCCGGGGACTATCATTCTCACAGTGAGTGCTAATCCCTCGTGTCCGGGGACTATCATTCTCACAGTGAGTGCTAATCCCTCGTGTCTGGGGACTATCATTCTCACAGTGAGTGCTAACCCCTCGCGTCTGGGGACTATCATTCTCACAGTGAGTGCTAATCCCTAGCATCTGGGGACTATCATTCTCACAGTGAGTGCTAATCCCTCGCGTCTGGGGACTATCATTCTCACAGTGAGTGCTAATCCCTCGTGTCTGGGGACTATCATTCTCACAGTGAGTGCTAACCCCTCCTGTCTTGGGACTATCATTCTCACAGTGAGTGCTAATCCCTCGTGTCTGGGGACTATCATTCTCACAGTGAGTGCTAACCCCTCGTGTCTGGGGACTATCATTCTCACAGTCAGTGCTAATCCCTCGTGTCTGGGGACTATCATTCTCACAGTGAGTGCTAATCCCTCGCATCTGGGGACTATCATTCTCACAGTGAGTGCTAATCCCTCGCGTCTGGGGACTATCATTCTCACAGTGAGTGCTAATCCCTCGCGTCTGGAGACTATCATTCTCACAGTGAGTGCTAATCCCTCGTGTCTGGGGACTATCATTCTCACAGTGAGTGCTAATCCCTCGCGTCTGGAGACTATCATTCTCACAGTGAGTGCTAATCCCTCGCGTCTGGGGACTATCATTCTCACAGTGAGTGCTAACCCCTCGTGTCCGGGGACTATCATTCTCACAGTGAGTGCTAATCCCTCGCGTCTGGGGACTATCATTCTCACAGTGAGTGCTAATCCCTCGCATCTGGGGACTATCATTCTCACAGTGAGTGCTAATCCCTCGTGTCTGGGGACTATCATTCTCACAGTGAGTGCTAATCCCTCGCGTCTGGGGACTATCATTCTCACAGTGAGTGCTAATCCCTCGTGTCTGGGGACTATCATTCTCACAGTGAGTGCTAATCCCTCGTGTCTGGGGACTATCATTCTCACAGTGAGTGCTAATCCCTCGTGTCTGGGGACTATCATTCTCACAGTGAGTGCTAATCCCTCGCGTCTGGGGACTATCATTCTCACAGTGAGTGCTAATCCCTCGTGTCTGGGGACTATCATTCTCACAGTGAGTGCTAATCCCTCGTGTCTGGGGACTATCATTCTCACAGTGAGTGCTAATCCCTCGTGTCTGGGGACTATCATTCTCACAGTGAGTGCTAATCCCTCGTGTCTGGGGACTATCATTCTCACAGTGAGTGCTAATCCCTCGTGTCTGGGGACTATCATTCTCACAGTGAGTGCTAATCCCTCGCGTCTGGGGACTATCATTCTCACAGTGAGTGCTAATCCCTCGTGTCTGGGGACTATCATTCTCACAGTGAGTGCTAATCCCTCGTGTCTGGGGACTATCATTCTCACAGTGAGTGCTAATCCCTCGCGTCTGGGGACTATCATTCTCACAGTGAGTGCTAATCCCTCGTGTCTGGGGACTATCATTCTCACAGTGAGTGCTAATCCCTCGTGTCTGGGGACTATCATTCTCACAGTGAGTGCTAACCCCTCGTGTCTGGGGACTATCATTCTCACAGTGAGTGCTAATCCCTCGTGTCTGGGGACTATCATTCTCACAGTGAGTGCTAACCCCTCGTGTCTGGGGACTATCATTCTCACAGTGAGTGCTAATCCCTCGTGTCTGGGGACTATCATTCTCACAGTGAGTGCTAACCCCTCGTGTCTGGGGACGAGACAAGTTTCCTTCCTAATTGTCTTTGTCAGAAATATCTTCATAGCTTCTCTCCTGAATACAAATATTGGTGTGAACTTTTTGTGGACATCATTTTCCTTGTTTTAATATTTCAAATAAAAACACAGTTCTTCATATTGAAACATGAGCCAGGATGTGTTTTTAACAGGTTTTCTGTTATTTGATAATGTGGAATCCAGTGGACACGGTTGGGTACCTGTATGGCCTGGGAGACACAATGCACACCCCACAGAATGCAGTGGACACGGTTGGGTAACTGTATGGCCTGGCAGACAATGCACACCCCACAGAATGCAGTGGACACGGTTGGGTACCTGTATGGCCTGGCAGACAATGCACACCCCACAGAATGCAGTGGACACAGCTGGGTGACTGTATGGGATGTTGGTCTGAACTGTTCATAGCGGCTATTGGTCTGTTTTACATCACTTTCAACATTCCTTCAGTCATATCGTGATGAGACCTACTTGTAGCAGATATAGTGCTGCCTCACACCCGGTCACAGATTTACAAGGACAACGGATTAACCCTTTTGGCACGGACCTCAGCCCATGTGTGAAATTGTATCATAAATTCAATCTCGGCGCGGCTGGGGATCGAACCCAAGACCACCATAGAGGAACTGGTGCTAATCAGCTTGAGCTCTCACCAACTGTGCCACGGCCCGTGGCTATAAGTCTGTACTGGTGGATCTTTCACGCCTCTTTTTTTAAAGATTCTTTACGTGTGCACAGTTCGGTCCATACCCCCCGTCCCCCCACCCCATATTTAGAGGCTACAGGTCTGTACTATTGGATCCACATCAGCGATTCTCTGGACTTTCTCCTCCAGTGACTCAACAAAGAATGCTTTCTCCTGCAACTAGAATCATGAGACGGATCTTTCTCCCCAACACTGAATCATAAAAGGACTCGCTGGACCGTGAAATACTTACACACTGATCTGGATCTTCTGGCCAAACCATTTAATTTGTAGAGGGTCCTTTTTGATATCTGACAATTTTTCCTTTCCTTTCATCTCTCTCGTTGAGCTCAAAAGTTGTTTTTTTTTTTTTTTTTTTTATTTCTAGTGATTTGACATTTGTAAATTAATTATATGCCAAAAAGGGTAATATGTGCAAGAATGTAAATTAATTTCTAGGGCCAATGAGACAACGTCAGGCTGAACCAATGTGAATGTCTCAATAGTGTATCGACTGTTTTTGTTTCCATATGATGTGGATAATTGTTATAATGCTGGCTTTGCTGGTGCAGTTATTACTGCGCTACTTGTGATAAAGAGCAGTGTATCACTTCTGTCCTCAGCTGTCTGTGTGGCATTTCTTCAGATTCTTCAGACAAACATTTAACCGTATTATTAAGAGAACCATCGGCCCTCCTGAAAGATGAGATACATGTAAATTATCTATCTGGAATTGTATAAAGTATTTTTGCCTTGGGCATTTATGTGAAGAAAAAGTGACACTTGAGTGAAGTCGCTCAATATCTAAAACTACCAATCCAAAAAAGACTTTTACTGTCCTGTTCCGGTCCTCTGACTGCTTGTAATTTCCTCCAAAATAGCCCACAATCGAGACAATTAGGAACACTATCCAGGATGAGATGTGTGTAATGATACAGAGGGGTCAAAACACTTGAATCTATCACTAAATACTTCTCTGACAAGCTACAGATATGACACTGTGTAATATGATTCATTTTTACACAATTTAGAAAGACGGTCTCCAATGGGGTCACCTAAACCAATTTCATCTCGCTGGTCATATTGGTGGTCCTCTTCAGAAATAGACTTCAGTAATTTTAAAGACTATAATCATAGGATGCATAAAATATATTAAAAAAATCTTCACTGTATGATATATAATTTCCTCTCCATTTTGTAAAATAAACCTGCTGTATTCGAATTGCAATTTACGAAAGTGACATATATGGATCTATATTTTGTTGTCATATATATCTTACATATTGTCATTATGTTTGAGGTGGCTGTTTGTTGTGTGGTTTCAGTGCGGATGGGGTATCTCAGGTGCGCCACCTAGGGCCGGTCCTAATCGTATCTCAGGTGCGCCACCTGGGGCCGATCCTAATGTGTCCCTCCAGCGCATTGCTTCGTTATCTTATCGTCCTCAGCAGCCATATCTACGGTGCACATAAGCGCATGGTAGAACTAGCTTAGCATATGACTGTCTCAAATCGAGAGTTTTATTCAGAAAAATTACCCAGCGTAGAGGTTGTTTTCTATAGAATATCTCATAATACAGTATGTAGAACTATGGCGGGAAATGTGACAGTCCGCTGGACCACATCTGCCAGCCAACAGGTGGAACAGCCTCGTAAGGTCCACTACACCACAGCACCAGGGGCTTATATAGGGGGTATTTTAACAGAATGCTGTACCTCCAAAACATATAGAACACTAGCGTTTGCTAAGATGCCCTTGATGCGCCTTTGAGAGCGCTGATATCAATAATAGGCGGCACCTGTGTGCAAGTTGGGGGGCATGTTCAGACAAAGGGGGTGAATTATTAAGGCACACAGGTAAATTTATCTCCTGTGTCAATCACATCCACCTGATATGTACTCATCCCCCACCTGATCGGCACCCTTTGATATCAGGCCCGTCCATTAACAAGTGTTTTGCGGTACAACAAAGTGCACTGCGATGGGCGGCTGTTCTCTTCGAAGTGAAGGGGCATTGTTAGACATACTTATATAGTTAACCTGAAATATTCCACAGTACACTTTGAAGTTCACAAACAACCTCATCCGGTCTTGTGCCCTTTAAATATTTGATTTTAACGGAGATTCTTGTGCAGAAAAAACTAAAAGGTTCTTTCAATTTGTAATTTCCTGTTTTAACCTCTGAGAAATTCCCCCAACGGGTGAATAAACGGCAGAGGTGGAAAGTGACGGTGCTGGAATAGTCGACCGCAGCGCCATCTACTCCCCACATTTGTTAAATATCCCCATTACAAGTCGGCTGCATCGGCGTTATGCTTCATGCATGGTGGAAATAAGAATGAAATTTTGGCCCCCAAAAAGCTGAACTGGATGTGTAATATTTCAAAATAGAATCCCAGAAGTCAAGTAAGACGCGGGATCTTGAAGTGAAAAGGGCATTTTGAATAAGATTGGTGAAAATAGCAATATCAGCAGGGGAAGTTACCTGATGACAATTCATGCATCTCAACCAACAGGCATATAAATATAATACCAAATAAGGCGCTACTTAAAAATAGAACGTCTATCTCTGTGGGTGGAAACTGAGGATTTGTAGTGTCCTATTTCTAATATTTTAGCATAAAAGTAAGCCATCCATATCTCAGCAAATATGGCGAGCACAGAGCCCATGTTGTCACCGAGCGGAGCTGGTTGCTCGGGTTACCGATGGGTAAACACAACTTTCCACGTCTGCATTCCTCAGTGACAGAATTGTCGGGGTCCCGGGGGGCGGGGGGTCGGGGGGTCCGGGGGGGGGGGGCGCACGACGCACGTGCTCCGCCGCCATCTTGTCAGTGTCCGCTACTGCGTGACTTGTTTCACATGTTTCGTGTCCATTATCATTGTATGAACACCATAATCTGGCACTATAACTTCAGTGGACACATCCGGAAGCTTAACAAATTGACACACAGGTGACGGACTCAAACTTCTTGTTCAAATTATTTTAGTGTGAATGACGTTCAGAATAGTCTTGTTATCTAAGGTCCTTAGCGTTTCGACATGGCCATGCTTCACTTAAATAGTCCAGTTCAGGTTAAATACTGAAAGATTTCCTTGAAATACTTAAAATATAAGATCTCCAAAGCCCCACACCTTCGAGTTGGTCCGGTCACTTTTAAAACATTTATCATTCTCTGTTATAATTCAGGAAGCAATCATAAAGATCAGATGCTGAGTGACTTTACCTATCTTGATCATTAGAGAGAGAGAGTGTGAAATGGTCTCTGCTTGCTGGCTGGCCGAGTGCTGCCAGGTGAGAAAGTTAAGATTTATGTGCCTCGACATGTACAGAGGAGAAGCCCACGCGACCCCGGCCATTCCAGGGCAGTTTCTGCAGACAAATGATCCCTAACACTCTCGGATATCGAGAGGGTCGTGAGTTCTTTCACTGCGGTAGAAAATTGTGGATCTCAGCATGGGGTCTACCCTCATACCCTTTATATTCATGTTTTCCAATTGAGCCCAGAAAGTATGTTAAATGTCTCGGGAGAGAAGGGGCCCTCGTCCGGGTAGAGAGTGGACGCAATGTGAAGCGCCCTGGAAATAACATGCGTCTCATGCCTCAGGTATCAGCTGGTCAAACCATTCAGATACACTTAATATTTGGGGATGGTTACAGGTTTTTGGTTTGTAAAACTCTTCAGCAAAGACAAAAAGAGGTAATTTTCTATAAGAGGGGGCGGGGCAGAATTTAAAGACCTCCCAATTTGTGTCAGTCCTGAACTGGTGAGGCCCAGTTAAGGTAATTATTTCGCTATACTTGTGAGGGCCGTGGCCATGCCGCCCAGTCAAGCGGGTACAAGCATTGTAACGGACCCGCCATCTGCTCTCCAGCCACCAATGCCCGGCTTACCAGGATGAGAGATGTTACAAGATTCCAAAGATAAATGTCTTATTTGGTGATGATATTGATAATACTTCTATGAAACCCAAATTTCAATGATTTGAAATTTATGGAAACACTTAGACATATCATGACCATGGTTATCAAATGAGATACATTATTGGCAGCGGAGATGTTGGTTCTCCGTGGTCCAGGGCTGTATGACGCAGTGCCCCCTGGCGACACGGTGTGATACAAACCCACATAACGTGATATAATCCGCACCGCTCTTTGATTAGCTCCGCGACATGTACAATATCTCAGTGTGATCTTCTTGAATGCCTTTATTCATCGATCTATTATATAATTAATCTGACGTAAATGGTCAGAAAATACCACAGTTTCCAGCTGTGGTAACGGTATTTAGTTAAACATATCTGGAAACAAACCTCTCGCAATAATCAGCAGAAACTACCCCGCTTGTTTTAAAATGTCAATTATATTTTGTCAATTATATGTCAAAATGCAATGTGTGCAAAACTTGATCATAGGATATATTGAAGAGGTGTGTTTCCTACCGGGTTGTGGGTCCTCTAGCTTCGTCCCACTGTTCTCTACCATCTTGACTCTGGACGATAACAGGAAATACTAATGAAACTTGGTTCTATATTGAGTTCTTCTCATACCAGTCTATCTGAAATAAGAAAAGAAAAAAAAAGACTTATAATTATCATCATCATATTTATTTTGTATAATTTTATAATGACTGTACTTACCACATAGAAAAGCAATATATAAAATATACCAAGGTCAGTGGTATTGAAGTAAGGGTGCGACAACCTCATAGGTCAAATCTTAGAGTAATATACTTAGAGGTATATTACTCTAAGGTCAAATGCAGATCTCCATATTGTTGAGAAGTATGCATTGGAACTGTACAACTTTACAGGAACGAGGACTGTTCAGCTCCTCTAATTCTAATAATCGATGATGGCAGGAATTTCTGTCTCAGCTAGAGCTGTCTCGACCAATGTCCTTTCCACATCGTCATTTTGACCATCTGAAATTGACCTCAGTCCATGCTCCACAGTGAGACAGTATGGCATGTTATAGCATGATAGAATATTACATTGAGAGGTGACATACCTCATACCGGGAACTCTTTCCACTTTAAAGTTTCCTCGTTGGAGAGGCTACCAGTGGAGGAGCGGGTAGGCTGAATTCACCTGTCGCTCAGGTTGGCCGTTGTTTCGACATACACCTGTGCCTGTACGTGGGCCTATTGTTATATCACATGCTAGCTCTTAACACATAAAACCAGAAAATAATATTCAAACTCTACCTCGTTCTTATATTGGCTGGAAGTGGTAATCCGGGGTTGTAAGTAATTCCAGGTTTGGTGTGTGTGGAGCCATAGAAATATGGAAACTAACATCTACAGAATGGACGGGAGAAGGACACTTTCACTGGAGCGCCAACCATGACTGAATAAAACCGCGGGATGACACCCAGGGGTTTTTGAGTGATGTACACAAACCTGGTTCAGCCTTGCATGACGAGGGGACCACTGAAGGAATTTCTCAATGGTTGCTCTATTTCTGTAGGGGGCATAAGAGGATGTATCCCGGCCTGATAGGTCTGACTGATGATTTCATGTAAAGTGTGCTACTTTAAACAGAATATCTCTTCAGAAAAATCATGACAAGACATTGAAATGAATAAACTAGTAAGTGACATTATTTTGGTTTGGCTGTTCGCTATAGTAAGTTCTGTTATTTGTTTTCATTGTTGGTGTTCAAATAACACAAGACAATATCCTACTGACAAGAACTTCATTGAAGTTGGGTCTAAGAAAATGAACGGATATTATTGCGTGAAATTTGATGTGGTTTAGTATTTATATATGCATGATGACATAAATGACATGCATTAATTGAAACAGCAAGAGCAGGTTGCCACACACTTCTGAATAAGAAATATATCTCTGTATATATTACATACTGCAGACATGACACGAGCCACCAATGCTCACAACAAAACTAAAAGGTCTGGAGTACATTCTTATGATTTCTTATGAGATACATGTTATAGAAATGTGATATAACTTTTCATAAGATACACATAGAGAGGCCCTGGTGACTGCCAGGGGCAAGGCGAGCCACCCTGGTTCCACCCTGCCCACCCCATGCAAGTTGTGCCCCTTTCCCTGGCTGTTTGAAATCTTCAGCTATTCCTTGACAATGTCTTGTATTGTCAAGCTAAGCTACACACTTTCCGCTCCGTTGCAATAATTACAATAAAAAGTGCAGTGAATTTGCAGCTATTGGTGCCGCTAAGAAAAAGGTCCTGGGCGATTCAGAAAGCCCAGTGCGGTGTTACACTTTCACCGTCGCTAGACGTTCAGGTTCAAGGCCGCAACGCACTGGTCCGCTCCGCTGAATTCTAACATTTCCTGTCTATTTTATCTCCAAATGTATTTTTATTAGGACATTGGCACTTTAATTCATCAAAATTGAATAAAAAATGGACGTTCTAAATATATATAAGAAATTGGGGAAACCTTTTTTGGAAAAACCTTTGGAATTTTAAAGGATGTGTTTTCTCAGAGTTCTATTTCAGTCTTGGTCCTGCAAGGATTTCGTGAAAAAAAAATGGTAAAAAAGCCAGTGGTAGTCAAAGCATCATTGCAAATATATATAATACTCGCTCTGTTAACTCTGAAGTTGTAAACAACTCTCACAAGTTTCATTTTTCTTCCTAGTATTTTTATACCTGAGTGGTTTTCAGAACAAAGATATCTTTGAGATAGTGTGAGTCTAACACATTACAAAGCATTTTTGTTACACACATTCGCCAGTTCAGGATCCAAATTACTGTGCAACTAAAACTTTAAAATATTTGAAACACTATTATTTGCTGATCATTATATGTATATAAGTGCAATTTGAATAACTCCTTCGTGACTCAAATATTAAATAACATATGTACTGTTCAAACAGGAAACGATGACGGGATTTTTTACCATTAGTTATAAGCACACACTGACAATATGGAAAGGAAAAAATATTTGAGAGATTTTTTACCGATCACCGTTGCTACGACAGCAATTTTCCAACTCATTAGTTTCGAATATGACCGCATGGGGGTGTCAGTGAGATTCTCCCCACTTCCTGCCCTTTATCAGACGTGGCCTTTATATATCGGTGTGGCATTCTATTTTTGCTAACTCATTCTGATTTAAGGCGACGTACGTCCAAGTATTTGTGAAACTTTCCGCCGGCATGCAGATGGTAGATTTGCTTATCAAAGCCGCCAGGTGAAAAGCACAGATAACTGACGTGAACGGGAACTTGCCAAGATCTGCATAAAAACCTCAGACCACACTACCCAGTGGCCCGGGATTGCATTCTCCTTATGTACCCCACCCCACCCTCACCCCATCTCACCCCCTTCAGACACCCCACCACATATGTTGAGCTTTGTTTGACGATATAAAAATTGTCCTTTTTAAAAATTGAGATCACGTGTGCTTTTTTGCAAAAAGAAATAATCTTTCTCTATTGTTTGACAACAGCCTTCTTGTAAAGTGAATTATTAATGTCGTTGTCATTGGCGTAACCAATAAGCTTTATAAGCTTTATAGTGTAAAACAACAGATCTGCCACTTGAGGTAGATCCAGGGCCACACAATGATGAGAATACAGCCCTCGTACCTGGCATTAGATGGGAATACAGCCCTCGTACCTGGCATTAGATGGGAATACAGCCCTCGTACCTGGCATTAGATGGGAATACAGCCCTCGTACCTGGCATTAGATGGGAATACAGCCCTCGTACCTGGCATTAGATGAGAATACAGCCCTCGTACCTGGCATTAGATGGGAATACAGCCCTCGTACCTGGCATTAGATGGGAATACAGCCCTCGTACCTGGCATTAGATGAGAATACAGCCCTCGTACCTGGCATTAGATGGGAATACAGCCCTCGTACCTGGCATTAGATGAGAATACAGCCCTCGTACCTGGCATTAGATGGGAATACAGCCCTCATACCTGGCATTAGATGGGAATACAGCCCTCGTACCTGGCATTAGATGGGAATACAGCCCTCGTACCTGGCATTAGATGGGAATACAGCCCTCGTACCTGGCATTGGATGGGAATACAGCCCTCGTACCTGGCATTAGATGGGAATACAGCCCTCGTACCTGGCATTAGATGGGAATACAGCCCTCGTACCTGGCATTAGATGGGAATACAGCCCTCGTACCTGGCATTAGATGGGAATACAGCCCTCGTACCTGGCATTAGATGGGAATACAGCCCTCGTACCTGGCATTAGATGGGAATACAGCCCTCGTACCTGGCATTAGATGGGAATACAGCCCTCGTACCTGGCATTAGATGGGAATACAGCCCTCGTACCTGGCATTAGATGGGAATACAGCCCTCGTACCTGGCATTAGATGGGAATACAGCCCTCGTACCTGGCATTAGATGGGAATACAGCCCTCGTACCTGGCATTAGATGGGAATACAGCCCTCGTACCTGGCATTAGATGGGAATACAGCCCTCGTACCTGGCATTAGATGGGAATACAGCCCTCGTACCTGGCATTGGATGGGAATACAGCCCTCGTACCTGGCATTAGATGGGAATACAGCCCTCGTACCTGGCATTGGATGGGAATACAGCCCTCGTACCTGGCATTAGATGAGAATACAGCCCTCGTACCTGGCATTAGATGGGAATACAGCCCTCGTACCTGGCATTAGATGAGAATACAGCCCTCGTACCTGGCATTAGATGGGAATACAGCCCTCATACCTGGCATTAGATGGGAATACAGCCCTCGTACCTGGCATTAGATGGGAATACAGCCCTCGTACCTGGCATTAAATGGGAATACAGCCCTCGTACCTGGCATTAGATGGGAATACAGCCCTCGTACCTGGCATTAGATGGGAATACAGCCCTCGTACCTGGCATTAGATGGGAATACAGCCCTCGTACCTGGCATTAAATGGGAATACAGCCCTCGTACCTGGCATTAGATGGGAATACAGCCCTCGTACCTGGCATTAGATGAGAATACAACCCTCGTACCTGGCATTAGATGGGAATACAGCCCTCGTACCTGGCATTAAATGGGAATACAGCCCTCGTACCTGGCATTAAATGGGAATACAGCCCTCATACCTGGCATTAGATGGGAATACAGCCCTCGTACCTGGCATTAGATGAGAATACAACCCTCGTACCTGGCATTAGATGGGAATACAGCCCTCGTACCTGGCATTAAATGGGAATACAGCCCTCGTACCTGGCATTAGATGAGAATACAGCCCTCGTACCTGGCATTAGATGGGAATACAGCCCTCGTACCTGGCATTGGATGGGAATACAGCCCTCGTACCTGGCATTAGATGGGAATACAGCCCTCGTACCTGGCATTAGATGGGAATACAGCCCTCGTACCTGGCATTAGATGGGAATACAGCCCTCGTACCTGGCATTAGATGAGAATACAGCCCTCGTACCTGGCATTAGATGGGAATACAGCCCTCGTACCTGGCATTAGATGGGAATACAGCCCTCGTACCTGGCATTAGATGGGAATACAGCCCTCGTACCTGGCATTAGATGGGAATACAGCCCTCGTACCTGGCATTAGATGGGAATACAGCCCTCGTACCTGGCATTAGATGGGAATACAGCCCTCGTACCTGGCATTAGATGGGAATACAGCCCTCGTACCTGGCATTAGATGGGAATACAGCCCTCGTACCTGGCATTAGATGGGAATACAGCCCTCGTACCTGGCATTAGATGGGAATACAGCCCTCGTACCTGGCATTAGATGGGAATACAGCCCTCGTACCTGGCATTAGATGGGAATACAGCCCTCGTACCTGGCATTAGATGAGAATACAACCCTCGTACCTGGCATTAGATGGGAATACAGCCCTCGTACCTGGCATTAGATGGGAATACAGCCCTCGTACCTGGCATTAGATGGGAATACAGCCCTCGTACCTGGCATTAGATGGGAATACAGCCCTCGTACCTGGCATTAGATGGGAATACAGCCCTCGTACCTGGCATTAGATGGGAATACAGCCCTCGTACCTGGCATTAGATGGGAATACAGCCCTCGTACCTGGCATTAGATGGGAATACAGCCCTCGTACCTGGCATTAGATGGGAATACAGCCCTCGTACCTGGCATTGGATGGGAATACAGCCCTCGTACCTGGCATTAGATGGGAATACAGCCCTCGTACCTGGCATTAGATGGGAATACAGCCCTCGTACCTGGCATTAGATGGGAATACAGCCCTCGTACCTGGCATTAGATGGGAATACAGCCCTCGTACCTGGCATTAGATGGGAATACAGCCCTCGTACCTGGCATTAGATGGGAATACAGCCCTCGTACCTGGCATTGGATGGGAATACAGCCCTCGTACCTGGCATTGGATGGGAATACAGCCCTCGTACCTGGCATTAGATGGGAATACAGCCCTCGTACCTGGCATTAGATGGGAATACAGCCCTCGTACCTGGCATTAGATGGGAATACAGCCCTCATACCTGGCATTAGATGGGAATACAGCCCTCGTACCTGGCATTAGATGGGAATACAGCCCTCGTACCTGGCATTAGATGAGAATACAGCCCTCGTACCTGGCATTAGATGGGAATACAGCCCTCGTACCTGGCATTAGATGGGAATACAGCCCTCGTACCTGGCATTAGATGGGAATACAGCCCTCGTACCTGGCATTAGATGGGAATACAGCCCTCGTACCTGGCATTAGATGGGAATACAGCCCTCATACCTGGCATTAGATGGGAATACAGCCCTCGTACCTGGCATTAGATGGGAATACAGCCCTCGTACCTGGCATTAGATGGGAATACAGCCCTCGTACCTGGCATTAGATGGGAATACAGCCCTCGTACCTGGCATTAGATGAGAATACAGCCCTCGTACCTGGCATTAGATGGGAATACAGCCCTCGTACCTGGCATTAGATGGGAATACAGCCCTCGTACCTGGCATTAGATGGGAATACAGCCCTCGTACCTGGCATTAGATGGGAATACAGCCCTCGTACCTGGCATTAGATGGGAATACAGCCCTCGTACCTGGCATTAGATGGGAATACAGCCCTCGTACCTGGCATTCTATAATATAACACAGATCCACGCCAGGGCCACGGATGATGTGATAGAATGGCGGGGGGCGGGGTTTGATTAATTGTCACATATCATGTTTATCAACTTTATTCAATAAATTCTTTTCAGAAGTATTTTAATTTCGATATGCCATACTTTCAACCCATATTAGTCAATTGTTATGATTTACAGAAAATAAGGAAAAAAATGGCCTCCACATATATATCAGAAGTATTCCATTTAGAATGCATTTTATTCCGTTTGAAAAAGCCCGCCAAGTTGAAAATCTTCAACCGTAAAAACCCATTGAAGTATTGACACGGAGTGTGAGAGCGTCACTCCCCTGGAGCGGGGCAAGCACCGACACTGGCTTATGTCACGCATCACTTCACTTGTCGCTCAATTGATCACGGAGCCCATGATGACCTTAAGAAGGATTGCGCCCTCTATTGATAAATATCGTCAAAAATTAAGACTACTCCTCTATCAAACTGCGCTTAACTGATCCACTTCCAATATACAGAGACGTACTGGGTCACCATCTTCGATATTTCTTGGGAGTTTTGGAGAAATTCATTCCATTTGAATATTATGAATTTTTATGTTTGCCAACATGTTTTGCAATGATATGAAACAATAAATACACGGGGTAACCATGGTTACTTTGGAGTACACTTTGGAAACAGTGGAATGAGATGGTTGCTGTTTGCCTATCCGTTTCAGTGATACTTTGGTTTAAAGATAGATTTCTCAAGATGACACCACGCGCTTCAACCAAGCTCCTCGTAGCCAGCGGGCCTTGACCAAAGCCCCTCGTGCATGGACTGAGGAATTTCTCCCCTTGTGGTGACACCCACGGGGGTGAAACGTTAAGAAAAGTGACTTAGGCCGATAACTACCACCTAGCTGCCTTGCCTGCCCCGGCTGGCATTGTTCAGCCTATTTGGAGGCTGAGATGCAACATATAAATATAGTACATCTATTCTTCCTTTAACCAGGTGTGTCAAAGCACGTGTCTGATTGGGGGCAAATTCCTGGGGCTGACTT
Organism: Amphiduros pacificus; assembly: GCA_949316495.1. Taxonomy (NCBI): domain Eukaryota; kingdom Metazoa; phylum Annelida; class Polychaeta; order Phyllodocida; family Hesionidae; genus Amphiduros; species Amphiduros pacificus. The sequence goes on along the minus strand of OX439012.1, from coordinate 1,107,145 downwards.
CACGTCTTATACAAAGATGACCTAAGACTTGCACATAATATACATGTTTGAGTGAAACCAGACAAATACGTTCTCATCGGTGCATATCTTTTTTTAGCTTGCACGGTGACTGTGTTCGTTGTGTTCACATTAATAGCTCAAATTCCAAGAAAATAAACATTAAATGTATTTTGAATACCAAGATAGAGGTTTATGGAACCTTTAATGGTATCAGCATAAAGATGGCCGTCTGAGATATGATATATATAGAAGATGTCCTTGGCGAGTCCAAGATGACCTTGGCGAGTCCACCCTCCCCGCGACTCATAAACTACAATTCCTATTGTCATGTATGCTGTTAAATGTTGTAAAGTTGTCCTGGTAATTTTTGTCACGTGTCCTTAAAATCGGTCACGCTGGCAGTATCGTTTATGTAATCATGTCAAATGGACTTTGTCTTTAAAATTCTATCAAGTATTTTAGTGCAAAAAGTGTAAAAACGCCGCCCCAAATATTGATAAATTGACTTTTTAATAGCACGGTAGATCCAGGCGATTTTACGACAAGATCAAAACACTCTGCTGCCGTGTGGTGACCTCAGACAGACAGAAATCTATTATTTCTCTAGGGTTTGACCAGGAGGGAACCCCCGGAGACACAGCACATGTGGGCAAGCTTAGCCCCACCAGACCAGCTGCCTGCTCCTCTCCCGGAGTTCCCACCAGCGCAGGAAATGTGCCCATGTCCCCAAGGTGAATCCGTGTAATTATGGCTCACCCTGTATCTCACTATGCAGAGATAACACAACTCACCTTATCTGCCGATAACAACTGGTGAGGCTGCAAAAAGACCACACTGTCTCGGGCAGGCTTGGCTGATTAGGAAAAAAGGCCCTGTGTTGTTTATACAGACGATAATTCATACAGAGAGGATATGGGATGAACCAGTCTGGATTGTCACCGCCAGTCAACAATGCTCATAAGTAATGGTGATTGTGACAACCACTTTTTAACACAACATCTTTGCATCCTGCATGTTATAAAGACAAGACATCATAATTGAGGACAACACGGGGCCTCAATATTTAACCGTTTTCAGGGTCGTATATTCCGGAAATTTGGAGTGCATATAATTATCAAATGTATTGCCCACACTGATCGCGTACCATTCAGGGGAGTTAAATCAACACACACTTATATGCATCAACTTGGAATCATTTGTTGTGACGTTTTATTCCAACTTCGACGATAAGAAGGGAATTGTGTGTGGCGTAAAGAGTATTGTGTCATTCTGGTAAAATCGACTGTAAAAAATACACAAAAATACATTCTTTTCTGACTGTGCACAAATATATTGACATCTCCTTTTCAAATATTCTTCTGCCTTCGAATTGCCAGTATAACCTAAATATTCAGAAACCCGGGCGATGACAATGAGTCGTCTGTGACAAACAATGTGTTGACAATGGTCTTCTCATGTATGTTGCAAACACATTGGAATTTCTGTGGAATGAAAACGATGAGAATGTATACTAGTATTCATATAAACAGTCTGTGAGCTGATGTTGTCTGCTCGACACCGCCGGATGTTTGTGAACATATGGTGCGGTGATATAATTGTTGCTCGGTTACGTCATATAACAATGCAGGACATTCAACCAATCAAAGGAGCACAAAACATTCCAGTATGTTTCATGATATTGTGTCTTTAACCTTGATTGAAGTTTTATCCTTCTTTGTACGCACATGACATTCTTGGCTAACGAAATGCATGAAGCTATGTTTGTCTTCTGATATATTATGTTTGTTTTATAATTATGTACTTTATAATTTACGCTATATTTTTGAAGATAGTTTGCGTTGAGCCTACCTTGCCACTGGTTGCATGGGATGGAAGATGGAGCTGGAAGGGCGACTTGTCCTCTTGTTTCTTGTCTCAGTGCTTGTTTTATCTTCATCTACATTAACGGTTGTTTCTCCATACAAGTTTACCAGCCTGTGTGAAACTCATGGTCCAGCACAATTTTAGTTTTACCGCCAAATGATGTGCATGCATGCATGACGGGGTATTGTCACGGAGTGCACGTTACTGGTGGGACCGTACATGGTTGACTGGTTCCACGTGGGGTCCTAACCCTGACGACACTCTCCAGGCAGAAGCGAGCCCTAACACTTCATTCCTGCCTTTTGAAACTGTAATGGAACATGCAAGTAATCATGGAAGACGAGTTTGCAATTTAAGATGTCACATCTTTTCTTAAAGAGAAGTTCCATTTTTAGACATATATTTGTTGTTACCCATCGCTCTGTGTCTGTCTAGTAAATTAGGGATGGGTCAATATTTAGTCTGGGGATTGGGGTCAAGCTGGCAAACTCTGGACTGATGCTTTGTTTGTTTTATCAGTGAAAGAAGTTTATATTGGACCTTTGTTGGACCTTTGTTGGACCTTTGTTGGATTTGATGGAAATGTACCTTCACTGATGACATATCTTTGACATCGTTTATTTTGTCCATTTGGAATTAATTCAAATTTAAGTCCATAAAAGTGGATCAGCAGTTTTGAATGATATTTTCTCAAGCGATTGCCACTTAATACACACCTGATGGGCATTATAGTCGCCTAATATGGAAATCATCATATAACTCATTGTGCTGCTCAAACTATGAGACCATCCAGAGGAAGTTATTCCAACCAAATAATATAAAATCGTGAGAATAGCCATTATTCTTGAATATTCTTGTCATTACACACACACAAACACACACACACACAAACACACACATATATATATATATATATATATATATATATATATATATATATATATATATATATATATATATATATATATATATATATATATATATATATATATATATATATATATATATACATAATCATATACATATACATATACATATACATATATATATACATATATATATATATATATATATATATTTAAGATATATATATATATATATATATATATATATATATATATATATATATATATATGTATACATATATATATACATATATATATATATATATATATATATTTAAGATATATATATATATATATATATATATTTAAGAAGCCTTTGATGGGCATATCACTGGAATTTTTTCATGGGCGTCAACATGAATTTCACTGGAAAATGGGACAAAACACACAAGTGAATGTAGACGCACACGTCTTCCTGGGTTCAAAGGGTCACCTGACAAATATGTAAACCTTGACAATATATATTTTCACAAAAAAATTTCTTGCCCCATTTTCCAGGAGAGGCTCCAAACCTCCAATTTGTTACAGTCTGAAGGCAATCTTAATATTTCTCTCTCTCTCTCTCTTCTGTGCTGGGTCTTTGATTTGTTTTTATTTTATTTTAAGCAGATCAGATGATGGAACCTTCTGTGAAGGCCTTTGTTGACGGATTATTTCTACTTATCTAAGTAATGGCGTTTTGTTGTGGCCGCTTTCTGTGACACAATGCAGTTATGGTCGTCTTCATTCAGCCGGTGGGGCACCTGTTGCCGTGGCTGCCTCAATAGACGGGGGGTGGAAGAAGTGAGGTAGCACGTGCCGGGCGCGCGCCCACTGTCCCGGGACGAGCTGACATGATAGGCAGTGTGATATGGTCCAGCGATCACTACCAGCCACAATACCGCCGTCAATATCTGCCTCCCGCCCCGCAACAGGTGCGCACCCTCCGCTACCGACCTCCACCAAAATACACCACCCTCATCAAACTTGCCATATCTCTAAACATCCTGTGTTAATACGTATGAGGATTTCGCAGTCAACCTGAAAATATATTATTTGTCCAACCCCACAGTGCTAAACATAGACAGAAGATCGACTACTTGTGCAAATAAAGTAGTCCAACTGATTTTGATAATTGACTATTTGCAATCATGTTCAATTTGACTGTTTAGTTTGATAGTTGATTTAATCATTTTAGGACGATATCGAACTTGACTATTTGGCGTGATAATCAACTTGACCATTGCGGATGATAATCCTTAAAATATATTGCATAACAATATGTTCTGAAGCCTCCGACTCCCCACATTAGAGGTATTTTCAGGGATATGTTTTGCAGTCCTGATGATTTGGACAGTGTGAAGTGCGTGCCGGTTGGCGGAGGACGTGGTCGCTGGCACCGTGTGCGGGGACGGCCGTCTCGTGCGGAGGAACAGGTGGGCCTATTCCCCTCCCCATAGTTCCACGACACTTGTTCCCTGCAATACCTGCCCATAATTCCACCACATCAATGCACCCCGAGGACAAAACAGGTAGCGGACAGGTGGGCCCTATCATGGGACAGGTGTGAAAAATGCTCCACGGAACGGGTCGGGTCCCAGATATCCCCCGTCCCGGACACATATCACGCAAGCCCCACTTTATTGCTATTTAAGGTGGTGCTTTAGGGGTGAAAGAAATTTGTATCCTTTCAATTATCTTCAATATGGAATTATTCAGTTACATTAATTTTGGTAGCATAGGTGGTAATAGATCAAAGTTAAAGAAAAAAGGAAAAAAAAAAACCCAAAACAATCGGACACAATATCTATATAATGTAGAAATTGTTTTTTTTTCCAGAATGTGAATAGGTACTGTTGAAGCGAGGTATTAGCTGTTACTGAGAAACTCGGCAGTGGACAGTCAGGTGTAGAATGTTTGGCTTTCTGTATTGTGAGAAACGGCATGAACCCATATTTCCCATTTTGTCAGGTCAGTCATCGCAGAGGCAGTTGATCCCAAACACTTTAACTATAAGCATAAGTTGGTTATATTGTGATATTAATATGTCAGGTATCGGTTTTGGTAACTGAAGTGATTTGATCATTTCGAAATTGACCAAAGATTCTGCTTCACATAACACTGGGAACTGTCATCCACTATTATTGTGAAGATGAGAATATTCACTATTAGTGCCATCTTTCTCAGAGCAGTGCCACCTGGAGTCCACTATTATTGTGAAGATGAGAATATTCACAATTAGTGCCATCTTTCTCAGAGCAGTGCCACCTGGTGTCCACTATCATTGTGAAGATGAGGATATTCACTATTAGTGCCATCTTTCTCAGAGCAGTGCCACCTGGTGTCCACTATTATTGTGAAGATGAGGATATTCACTATTAGTGCCATCTCTCTCAGAGCAGTGCCACCTGGTGTCCACTATTATTGTGAAGATGAGGATATTCACTATTAGTGCCATCTTTCTCAGAGCAGTGCCACCTGCTGGAGTCCACTATGCCATCACACCACCCTAATTAGGAGAGGTAAGAAGGGTTTTAATCGAGGTTAGAGGTGAACAGTGCAACAAGTCTCTGTTTCAACCCCATCAGGGGGTCAGCTTAACACTTTAGATTAACTCACCTGCCAGATGTCACCACTGGCCACTGGTCAGTGGCAGGTCAGCGACATTTCATTCAAATTTCTGACTTTATCCCGCTTGACAAAGTTAAATAAATCTTGTTCTTAGTTAACATCAAAATCTGATAATAAGTCATCGGATCCCTACATAACCATTAAAATGTCATGATTATTTATCAAAAAACATCTCAAATGCTTGTTTGGGGACAAATGGTAAATTGACGACGACCTTCATAAAACAATAATGACCAGCTAATTCTGATCTTCCCCAAACCTAGAACATTTCAAAAACAGAAACGGTGAAACTTTCTGGTTTCAGAACATCGTATATTCTCCACGTATTTGATGAAGGTTGAAGACCGCACCATGCTCTTTGACTTGTCATGCTTTTGATGGTGTTTTAAAGGTAAACAATTGGTTCATTGTTTGCTTCCCTTTTGTGCGTGTCTAATTTGCTTCCCCATTTGATTACTGGAACACTTCTACCAATATGTTTGCGCTCACTCATCCGAAACATTTTGTAAAGACAATTAAGCCAATAAAATGAGCCCATGATTAAGTGGGGAATGCGCGCGCATGCGACCAGACATTTTCCCAGGCAGCTGATCACACGGCCTGGGACCTTTCATGCCGAGAAATCGTCCATGAAGCTTGATTATGGTACCTTCATCAACATCTAGGCTCCAAAGAAAGACAACAATTTGCTTTGATGGGAACATCAGAGTTTTATATTCAAACGGAGGAAAATGATGGTACAGAGACAAAGCATCATGAAATGGGATTGCATGCTGAAATATGAAACTTTGCGATGCGTTCCCAGAGTCCGATTTGGACGCCCCTTGCCACCTGATATATTAAACATTTCACTAATTATTTATCAAAGACATGTCATCTGTACATAAAATGGTAGGATTGGAAAATCTTTTCATTTCAACTTTGAACTGAGAGACCGTCTGTGCATTTTTTCAAGTTTTTTTTTCAAATAAATTTGAGAAAAAATCTGTCAAATGTTACCACAAGAAAGTCAATGGCAGGAAATTTCTTACAGATATATTGGGTCCGGGCCACAAAACGATCGCGCACTGCTCACAACAAAGTCCCAAGTCAAATTTACATGTATCGTGTTGATTTGCTGACGTCCAAAAAAAGAAAAAAATAACATTCGAAATCAAAGAAAATTCCATCACTTTTTAAAAAAAGGTTATCATCAAAATATGAATTTGAGATCTGGAGTCTCTATCAGACTATATCAGATTTCCTGTAACTTTCCATAGGAAATTTGTCATTCTTCAACACATTTATCTCTCAAATGTTTGTTCAAATATATGTCATTTGAAATCGGTTAGATTGTTTAATTCCTTGGACTCCCTTAAAGTATGGAACCTATCTTGCTATATATGTTTATTAGGGGTAGTATATTTATTCTTTTTACACATCAAATCTTTTGGTCCATAAATTAAGAACCAATCAAATTAAAAAAACTAAATAATAGAAAATAATTGCTCAAAATTAAGATATCCGTCTCTTATATTCCGGATTGTTATGAATCCTGGTCCAAACTTTCAAGAAACATAATTGAGAAATGTAGAAGTTCCCTACACCCAGCCACTCAGAGGCGCTGGTTCATGTTATCAATGACATATCCCAGCCACTCACAGATGCTGGTTCATGTTATCAATGACATATTCCAGCCATTCAGAGGCGCTGGTTCATGTTATCAATGACATATTCCAGCCATTCAGAGGTGCTGGTTCATGTTATCAGTGACATATCCCAGCCATTCAGAGGCGCTGGTTCATGTTATCAATGACATATCCCAGCCATTCAGAGATGCTGGTTCATGTTATCAGTGACATATCCCAGCCATTCAGAGGCGCTGGTTCATGTTATCAGTGACATATCCCAGCCATTCAGAGGCGCTGGTTCATGTTATCAATGACATATTCCAGCCATTCAGAGGCGCTGGTTCATGTTATCAATGACATATCCCAGCCATTCAGAGGTGCTGGTTCATGTTATCAATGACATATTCCAGCCACTCAGAGATGCTGGTTCATGTTATCAATGACATATTCCAGCCATTCAGAGGCGCTGGTTCATGTTATCAATGACATATTCCAGCCATTCAGAGGCGCTGGTTCATGTTATCAATGACATATTCCAGCCATTCAGAGGCGCTGGTTCATGTTATCAATGACATATCCCTGCCACTCAGAGGTGCTGGTTCATGTTATCAATGACATATTCCAGCCACTCAGAGATGCTGGTTCATGTTATCAATGACATATTCCAGCCATTCAGAGGCGCTGGTTCATGTTATCAATGACATATCCCAGCCATTCAGAGGCGCTGGTTCATGTTATCAATGACATATCCCAGCCATTCAGAGGTGCTGGTTCATGTTATCAATGACATATCCCAGCCATTCAGAGGCGCTGGTTCATGTTATCAATGACATATTCCAGCCATTCAGAGGCGCTGGTTCATGTTATCAATGACATATTCCAGCCATTCAGAGGCGCTGGTTCATGTTATCAATGACATATTCCAGCCACTCAGAGATGCTGGTTCATGTTATCAATGACATATTCCAGCCATTCAGAGGCGCTGGTTCATGTTATCAATGACATATTCCAGCCATTCAGAGGCGCTGGTTCATGTTATCAATGACATATTCCAGCCATTCAGAGGCGCTGGTTCATGTTATCAATGACATATTCCAGCCACTCAGAGATGCTGGTTCATGTTATCAATGACATATTCCAGCCATTCAGAGGCGCTGGTTCATGTTATCAATGACATATTCCAGCCATTCAGAGGCGCTGGTTCATGTTATCAATGACATATTCCAGCCATTCAGAGGTGCTGGTTCATGTTATCAATGACATATTCCAGCCACTCAGAGATGCTGGTTCATGTTATCAATGACATATTCCAGCCATTCAGAGGCGCTGGTTCATGTTATCAATGACATATTCCAGCCACTCAGAGGTGCTGGTTCATGTTATCAATGACATATTCCAGCCATTCAGAGGCGCTGGTTCATGTTATCAATGACATATCCCAGCCACTCAGAGGTGCTGGTTCATGTTATCAATGACATATTCCAGCCATTCAGAGGCGCTGGTTCATGTTATCAATGACATATTCCAGCCATTCAGAGGCGCTGGTTCATGTTATCAATGACATATCCTAGCCATTCAGAGGCGCTGGTTCATGTTATCAATGACATATCCCAGCCACTCAGAGGCGCTGGTTCATGTTATCAATGACATATTCCAGCCATTCAGAGGCGCTGGTTCATGTTATCAATGACATATTCCAGCCATTCAGAGGCGCTGGTTCATGTTATCAATGACATATTCCAGCCACTCAGAGATGCTGGTTCATGTTATCAATGACATATTCCAGCCATTCAGAGGCGCTGGTTCATGTTATCAATGACATATTCCAGCCATTCAGAGGCGCTGGTTCATGTTATCAATGACATATTCCAGCCATTCAGAGGCGCTGGTTCATGTTATCAATGACATATCCCAGCCATTCAGAGATGCTGGTTCATGTTATCAATGACATATTCCAGCCACTCAGAGGCGCTGGTTCATGTTATCAATGACATATCCCAGCCACTCAGAGGCGCTGGTTCATGTTATCAATGACATATCCCAGCCACTCAGAGGCGCTGGTTCATGTTATCAATGACATATTCCAGCCACTCAGAGGCGCTGGTTCATGTTATCAATGACATATCCCAGCCACTCAGAGGCGCTGGTTCATGTTATCAATGACATATTCCAGCCACTCAGAGATGCTGGTTCATGTTATCAATGACATATTCCAGCCATTCAGAGGTGCTGGTTCATGTTATCAATGACATATTCCAGCCATTCAGAGGCGCTGGTTCATGTTATCAATGACATATTCCAGCCATTCAGAGGCGCTGGTTCATGTTATCAATGACATATCCCAGCCATTCAGAGGCGCTGGTTCATGTTATCAATGACATATTCCAGCCATTCAGAGGCGCTGGTTCATGTTATCAATGACATATTCCAGCCACTCAGAGGTGCTGGTTCATGTTATCAATGACATATTCCAGCCATTCAGAGGCGCTGGTTCATGTTATCAATGACATATCCCAGCCATTCAGAGGCGCTGGTTCATGTTATCAATGACATATCCCAGCCATTTAGAGACGCTGGTTCATGTTATCAATGACATATCCCAGCCACTCAGAGGCGCTGGTTCATGTTATCAATGACATATCCCAGCCACTCAGAGGCGCTGGTTCATGTTATCAATGACATATCCCAGCCACTCAGAGGTGCTGGTTCATGTTATCAATGACATATCCCAGCCACTCAGAGGCGCTGGTTCATGTTATCAATGACATATCCCAGCCACTCAGAGGTGCTGGTTCATGTTATCAATGACATATCCCAGCCACTCAGAGGCGCTGGTTCATGTTATCAATGACATATCCCAGCCACTCAGAGGCGCTGGTTCATGTTATCAATGACATATCCCAGCCACTCAGAGGTGCTGGTTCATGTTATCAATGACATATCCCTGCCACTCAGAGATGCTGGTTCATGTTATCAATGACATATTCCAGCCACTCAGAGGCGCTGGTTCATGTTATCAATGACATATCACAGCCACTCAGAGGCGCTGGTTCATGTTATCAATGACATATTCCAGCCACTCAGAGGCGCTGGTTCATGTTATCAATGACATATCCCAGCCACTCAGAGGCGCTGGTTCATGTTATCAATGAAATATCCCAGCCACTCAGAGGCGCTGGTTCATGTTATCAATGACATATTCCAGCCACTCAGAGGCGCTGGTTCATGTTATCAATGACATATCCCAGCCACTCAGAGGCGCTGGTTCATGTTATCAATGACATATTCCAGCCACTCAGAGATGCTGGTTCATGTTATCAATGACATATTCCAGCCACTCAGAGATGCTGGTTCATGTTATCAATGACATATCCCAGCCACTCACAGGCGCTGGTTCATGTTATCAATGACATATCCCAGCCACTCAGAGGCGCTGGTTCATGTTATCAATGACATATTCCAGCCATTCAGAGGCGCTGGTTCATGTTATCAATGACATTATTCCAGCCATTCAGAGGTGCTGGTTCATGTTATCAATGACATATCCCAGCCACTCAGAGGTGCTGGTTCATGTTATCAATGACATATTCCAGCCACTCAGAGGCGCTGGTTCATGTTATCAATGACATATTCCAGCCACTCAGAGGCGCTGGTTCATGTTATCAATGACATATTCCAGCCACTCAGAGATGCTGGTTCATGTAATCAATGACATATCCCAGCCACTCAGAGGCGCTGGTTCATGTTATCAATGACATATCCCAGCCACTCAGAGGTGCTGGTTCATGTTATCAATGACATATCCCAACCATTCAGAGGCGCTGGTTCATGTTATCAATGACATATCCCAGCCACTCAGAGGCGCTGGTTCATGTTATCAATGACATATCCCTGCCACTCAGAGATGCTGGTTCATGTTATCAATGACATATCCCAGCCACTCAGAGGTGCTGGTTCATGTTATCAATGACATATCCCAACCATTCAGAGGTGCTGGTTCATGTTATCAATGACATATTCCAGCCACTCAGAGATGCTGGTTCATGTTATCAATGACATATCCCAGCCACTCAGAGGTGCTGGTTCATGTTATCAATGACATATCCCAACCATTCAGAGGTGCTGGTTCATGTTATCAATGACATATTCCAGCCACTCAGAGGTGCTGGTTCATGTTATCAATGACATATCCCAGCCACTCAGAGGTGCTGGTTCATGTTATCAATGACATATCCCAACCATTCAGAGGTGCTGGTTCATGTTATCAATGACATATTCCAGCCACTCAGAGATGCTGGTTCATGTTATCAATGACATATCCCAGCCACTCAGAGGTGCTGGTTCATGTTATCAATGACATATCCCAACCATTCAGAGGTGCTGGTTCATGTTATCAATGACATATTCCAGCCACTCAGAGGTGCTGGTTCATGTTATCAATGACATATCCCAGCCACTCAGAGGTGCTGGTTCATGTTATCAATGACATATCCCAACCATTCAGAGGCGCTGGTTCATGTTATCAATGACATATCCCAGCCACTCAGAGGCGCTGGTTCATGTTATCAATGACATATCCCTGCCACTCAGAGATGCTGGTTCATGTTATCAATGACATATTCCAGCCACTCAGAGGCGCTGGTTCATGTTATCAATGACATATCCCAGCCACTCAGAGGCGCTGGTTCATGTTATCAATGACATATCCCTGCCACTCAGAGATGCTGGTTCATGTTATCAATGACATATTCCAGCCACTCAGAGGCGCTGGTTCATGTTATCAATGACATATCACAGCCACTCAGAGGCGCTGGTTCATGTTATCAATGACATATTCCAGCCACTCAGAGGTGCTGGTTCATGTTATCAATGACATATTCCAGCCACTCAGAGATGCTGGTTCATGTTATCAATGACATATTCCAGCCACTCAGAGGCGCTGGTTCATGTTATCAATGACATATCACAGCCACTCAGAGGCGCTGGTTCATGTTATCAATGACATATTCCAGCCACTCAGAGGTGCTGGTTCATGTTATCAATGACATATCCCAGCCACTCAGAGGTGCTGGTTCATGTTATCAATGACATATTCCAGCCATTCAGAGGTGCTGGTTCATGTTATCAATGACATATTCCAGCCACTCAGAGGTGCTGGTTCATGTTATCAACGACATATTCCAGCCATTCAGAGGCGCTGGTTCATGTTATCAATGACATATCCCAGCCATTCAGAGGCGCTGGTTCATGTTATCAATGACATATTCCAGCCATTCAGAGGCGCTGGTTCATGTTATCAATGACATATCCCAGCCATTCAGAGGCGCTGGTTCATGTTATCAATGACATATCCTAGCCATTCAGAGGCGCTGGTTCATGTTATCAATGACATATCCCAGCCACTCAGAGATGCTGGTTCATGTTATCAATGACATATTCCAGCCATTCAGAGGCGCTGGTTCATGTTATCAATGACATATTCCAGCCACTCAGAGGCGCTGGTTCATGTTATCAATGACATATTCCAGCCATTCAGAGATGCTGGTTCATGTTATCAATGACATATCCCAGCCACTCAGAGGCGCTGGTTCATGTTATCAATGACATATCCCAACCATTCAGAGGTGCTGGTTCATGTTATCAATGACATATCCCAGCCACTCAGAGGTGCTGGTTCATGTTATCAATGACATATTCCAGCCATTCAGAGGTGCTGGTTCATGTTATCAATGACATATTCCAGCAACTCAGAGGTGCTGGTTCATGTTATCAATGACATATTCCAGCCATTCAGAGGCGCTGGTTCATGTTATCAATGACATATCCCAGCCATTCAGAGGCGCTGGTTCATGTTATCAATGACATATCCCAGCCATTCAGAGGCGCTGGTTCATGTTATCAATGACATATCCCAGCCATTCAGAGGCGCTGGTTCATGTTATCAATGACATATCCTAGCCATTCAGAGGCGCTGGTTCATGTTATCAATGACATATCCCAGCCACTCAGAGATGCTGGTTCATGTTATCAATGACATATTCCAGCCATTCAGAGGCGCTGGTTCATGTTATCAATGACATATTCCAGCCACTCAGAGGCGCTGGTTCATGTTATCAATGACATATTCCAGCCATTCAGAGGCGCTGGTTCATGTTATCAATGACATATCCCAGCCACTCAGAGATGCTGGTTCATGTTATCAATGACATATTCCAGCCATTCAGAGGCGCTGGTTCATGTTATCAATGACATATCCCAGCCACTCAGAGATGCTGGTTCATGTTATCAATGACATATTCCAGCCATTCAGAGGCGCTGGTTCATGTTACCAATGACATATCCCAGCCACTCAGAGGCGCTGGTTCATGTTATCAATGACATATCACAGCCATTCAGAGGCGCTGGTTCATGTTATCAATGACATATCACAGCCATTCAGAGGCGCTGGTTCATGTTATCAATGACATATCACAGCCACTCAGAGGCGCTGGTTCATGTTACCAATGACATATTCCAGCCATTCAGAGGCGCTGGTTCATGTTATCAATGACATATCACAGCCATTCAGAGGCGCTGGTTCATGTTATCAATGACATATCCCAGCCACTCAGAGGCGCTGGTTCATGTTATCAATGACATATCACAGCCATTCAGAGGCGCTGGTTCATGTTATCAATGACATATCACAGCCATTCAGAGGCGCTGGTTCATGTTATCAATGACATATCACAGCCACTCAGAGGCGCTGGTTCATGTTACCAATGACATATTCCAGCCACTCAGAGGCGCTGGTTCATGTTATCAATGACATATTCCAGCCATTCAGAGGCGCTGGTTCATGTTATCAATGACATATTCCAGCCACTCAGAGGTGCTGGTTCATGTTATCAATGACATATCCCAGCCACTCAGAGGCGCTGGTTCATGTTATCAATGACATATCACAGCCATTCAGAGGCGCTGGTTCATGTTATCAATGACATATCACAGCCATTCAGAGGCGCTGGTTCATGTTATCAATGACATATCACAGCCACTCAGAGGCGCTGGTTCATGTTACCAATGACATATTCCAGCCACTCAGAGGTGCTGGTTCATGTTATCAATGACATATCACAGCCATTCAGAGGCGCTGGTTCATGTTATCAATGACATATCCCAGCCACTCAGAGGCGCTGGTTCATGTTACCAATGACATATTCCAGCCATTCAGAGGCGCTGGTTCATGTTATCAATGACATATTCCAGCCATTCAGAGGTGCTGGTTCATGTTATCAATGACATATCCCAGCCACTCAGAGGCGCTGGTTCATGTTATCAATGACATATCACAGCCATTCAGAGGCGCTGGTTCATGTTATCAATGACATATCACAGCCATTCAGAGGCGCTGGTTCATGTTATCAATGACATATCACAGCCATTCAGAGGTGCTGGTTCATGTTATCAATGACATATCACAGCCATTCAGAGGCGCTGGTTCATGTTATCAATGACATATCCCAGCCATTCAGAGGCGCTGGTTCATGTTATCAATGACATATTCCAATTCCAGCCACTCAGAGGTGCTGGTTCATGTTATCAATGACATATCCCAGCCACTCAGGTCACAGTGCACAAATAAGATCCGGGTCAAAATGTGATACGATTAACCTATATTACAGATGCGTGGGTGTCTGTCAGATGAGGGCTATTAAAACCAAACAAAGCATATGACAGGAAATCTTTTGATAAATATTTAAAATATAACATGTAATGATGACAGAAAATTCAAATGAAAGCTAATTAATATTTTAAAAAAAATTTGGGGGCTGAATATCAAAATTATTTGATATTCATGAAGTCTGCCTTAAAAAAACGCATTTGCACATAAGGTCTGGTTTGAGACCAACACAGCCGAAAATTTTCCAGGTGAATGTATATTTTCTTTGCCTTTAAATGAATATTACAGTATTTTTCTATTAGGAAAAAATAAGAAAGGATTAATTGAAACATTTTAACAATTTTTTAGTGAAGTTTGAAAGTAGCATGTTTAAATAGGATTATACAGTGGCTTCGAATTGGTGCACTGTGACCTTCAGCATTTGTCAGTGATTTGTGAAAATTGTGAAAATTGTCATGAAATGCATTTTTCTTGTATTTACAGAGTGGAATGAGGCAAATGGCAAAAAAATGTGCATTCTAAACTATTAGATGGGTCCAAACAAGGCTCTAATGATGGCCGAGACCCCATAATATAGACATATGGTTATGTGCCTGTCTATCCAGCTGGTGATCGAAATTTAAAGTGATACAAGGTAACTGACTTATGCCATATGTTAGTTATAATTTACCAGTAATCACATATGTAGTTCATACATCTCACTTGTTTGATGGTCACAAAACAGCATAAACAAGGGAGATGCATTGACACTGAGTGAAAATGTCATTTTAGGCCAACTTGACCCTTCTGCCATGACAGAGTCAGATACAAATTAATGATTCTCTTACATTTTTCATGATTGCACTTTCATTTAGCCATCTTTCTCAATCCACAAATTTGAATTCATTCAGCTGAATGCATTTAAATACCTTTTTGGAAGCCCTTACACAGATTTGAACACTGACTGGGCATGGTGGCCGCATATCTGTTAAGCCCTATAAACACACCAAAATCTTGAAAATAAAGAAATCAAACACTTATTATGTGTAAGAAAGTCAAATTTAAATTTCAAAACACAAAATAAAACATAATTCATCACAATAAATTGAAAAATGGTGAAACGTAACCTTTTTTAAAAAAAAGATTTTTGTCCCAATAAGCAAAATGTACACATACGCGTCACCAAAATCTAAAATCTTGAATAAAAAAATTAATTTTGCATATGAATTCTTGAAAATTATGTTAAAGTGATGTCACATATAAGCTCTATTTGTAAATTTAAATAATATAGAATGAAAATGATTGATAATCATCAAAACGACACATTTACATTTCCAAATTTCACTGAATTTCACAAGTGATTTTCAGGTCGGCCACCCAAATAAGTCCAAAAAGTTATCAAATTTATGTCAAATAGGGTGATTAAAGGTTATAACATCATCATTGATGTATTTTGTACTCACTATTTTCAGGTCAAATAGATAGAGTACTGCCTGACAGCTTCACATGCCCAAAAACCAGTCCACTACATCCAGAGAAAAACAGCAATCTCAATATCCTGAAGGCCAAAACTTCAAAAACAGCCTTAATCACCCTTAAAGACACACCAAAAATTTCAAATTTGCACATGGGGTGCAGAACACACAGTAGTTTTAGATTTGGTTAGTATTTTTTCAGATCCTTTGGACTGCCACCTGGTTCAGGTCACAGTGCACAAATAAGATCCGGGTCAAAATGTGATACGATTAACCTATATTACAGATGCGTGGGTGTCTGTCAGATGAGGGCTATTAAAACCAAACAAAGCATATGACAGGAAATCTTTTGATAAATATTTAAAATATAACATGTAATGATGACAGAAAATTCAAATGAAAGCTAATTAATATTTTTAAAAAAATTTGGGGGCAGTTCCAAAATTATTTGATATTCATGAAGTCTGCCTTAAAAAAACGCATTTGCACATAAGGTCTGGTTTGAGACCAACACAGCCGAAAATTTTCCAGGTGAATGTATATTTTCTTTGCCTTTAAATGAATATTACAGTATTTTTCTATTAGGAAAAAATAAGAAAGGATTAATTGAAACATTTTAACAATTTTTTAGTGAAGTTTGAAAGTAGCATGTTTAAATAGGATTATACAGTGGCTTCGAATTGGTGCACTGTGACCCTCAGAGGCGCTGGTTCATGTTATCAATGACATATTCCAGCCATTCAGAGGCGCTGGTTCATGTTATCAATGACATATCCCAGCCACTCAGAGATGCTGGTTCATGTTATCAATGACATATTCCAGCCATTCAGAGGCGCTGGTTCATGTTATCAATGACATATTCCAGCCACTCAGAGGCGCTGGTTCATGTTATCAATGACATATTCCAGCCACTCAGAGGCGCTGGTTCATGTTATCAATGACATATCCCAGCCATTCAGAGGCGCTGGTTCATGTTATCAATGACATATCCAAGCCATTCAGAGGTGCTGGTTCATGTTATCAATGACATATTCCAGCCACTCAGAGGCGCTGGTTCATGTTATCAATGACATATCCCAGCCACTCAGAGGCGCTGGTTCATGTTATCAATGACATATCACAGCCATTCAGAGGCGCTGGTTCATGTTATCAATGACATATTCCAGCCATTCAGAGGCGCTGGTTCATGTTATCAATGACATATTCCAGCCATTCAGAGGCGCTGGTTCATGTTATCAATGACATATTCCAGCCATTCAGAGGCGCTGGTTCATGTTATCAATGACATATTCCAGCCATTCAGAGGCGCTGGTTCATGTTATCAATGACATATCCCAGCCACTCAGAGGTGCTGGTTCATGTTATCAATGACATATTCCAGCCACTCAGAGGTGCTGGTTCATGTTATCAATGACATATCACAGCCATTCAGAGGCGCTGGTTCATGTTATCAATGACATATCCCAGCCACTCAGAGGCGCTGGTTCATGTTATCAATGACATATCCCAGCCACTCAGAGGCGCTGGTTCATGTTATCAATGACATATTCCAGCCATTCAGAGGCGCTGGTTCATGTTATCAATGACATATTCCAGCCATTCAGAGGCGCTGGTTCATGTTATCAATGACATATCCCAGCCACTCAGAGGCGCTGGTTCATGTTATCAATGACATATCCCAGCCACTCAGAGGCGCTGGTTCATGTTATCAATGACATATCACAGCCATTCAGAGGCGCTGGTTCATGTTATCAATGACATATCCCAGCCACTCAGAGGCGCTGGTTCATGTTATCAATGACATATCACAGCCATTCAGAGGCGCTGGTTCATGTTATCAATGACATATTCCAGCCATTCAGAGGCGCTGGTTCATGTTATCAATGACATATTCCAGCCACTCAGAGATGCTGGTTCATGTTATCAATGACATATCCCAGCCACTCAGAGGCGCTGGTTCATGTTATCAATGACATATCACAGCCATTCAGAGGCGCTGGTTCATGTTATCAATGACATATCCCAGCCACTCAGAGGCGCTGGTTCATGTTATCAATGACATATCACAGCCATTCAGAGGCGCTGGTTCATGTTATCAATGACATATTCCAGCCATTCAGAGGCGCTGGTTCATGTTATCAATGACATATTCCAGCCACTCAGAGATGCTGGTTCATGTTATCAATGACATATCACAGCCACTCAGAGGCGCTGGTTCATGTTATCAATGACATATCCCAGCCACTCAGAGATGCTGGTTCATGTTATCAATGACATATCCCAGCCACTCAGAGGCGCTGGTTCATGTTATCAATGACATATTCCAGCCATTCAGAGGCGCTGGTTCATGTTATCAATGACATATTCCAGCCACTCAGAGGCGCTGGTTCATGTTATCAATGACATATTCCAGCCACTCAGAGATGCTGGTTCATGTTATCAATGACATATCACAGTCACTCAGAGGCGCTGGTTCATGTTATCAATGACATATCCCAGCCACTCAGAGATGCTGGTTCATGTTATCAATGACATATCCCAGCCACTCAGAGGCGCTGGTTCATGTTATCAATGACATATTCCAGCCATTCAGAGGCGCTGGTTCATGTTATCAATGACATATTCCAGCCACTCAGAGGCCCTGGTTCATGTTATCAATGACATATCCCAGCCACTCAGAGGCGCTGGTTCATGTTATCAATGACATATCACAGCCATTCAGAGGCGCTGGTTCATGTTATCAATGACATATTCCAGCCATTCAGAGGCGCTGGTTCATGTTATCAATGACATATTCCAGCCATTCAGAGGCGCTGGTTCATGTTATCAATGACATATTCCAGCCATTCAGAGGCGCTGGTTCATGTTATCAATGACATATTCCAGCCATTCAGAGGCGCTGGTTCATGTTATCAATGACATATCCCAGCCACTCAGAGGTGCTGGTTCATGTTATCAATGACATATTCCAGCTACTCAGAGGTGCTGGTTCATGTTATCAATGACATATCCCAGCCACTCAGAGGTGCTGGTTCATGTTATCAATGACATATTCCAGCCATTCAGAGGCGCTGGTTCATGTTATCAATGACATATTCCAGCCATTCAGAGGCGCTGGTTCATGTTATCAATGACATATCACAGCCATTCAGAGGTGCTGGTTCATGTTATCAATGACATATCACAGCCATTCAGAGGCGCTGGTTCATGTTATCAATGACATATCCCAGCCATTCAGAGGCGCTGGTTCATGTTATCAATGACATATTCCAATTCCAGCCACTCAGAGGTGCTGGTTCATGTTATCAATGACATATCCCAGCCACTCAGGTCACAGTGCACAAATAAGATCCGGGTCAAAATGTGATACGATTAACCTATATTACAGATGCGTGGGTGTCTGTCAGATGAGGGCTATTAAAACCAAACAAAGCATATGACAGGAAATCTTTTGATAAATATTTAAAATATAACATGTAATGATGACAGAAAATTCAAATGAAAGCTAATTAATATTTTAAAAAAAATTTGGGGGCTGAATATCAAAATTATTTGATATTCATGAAGTCTGCCTTAAAAAAACGCATTTGCACATAAGGTCTGGTTTGAGACCAACACAGCCGAAAATTTTCCAGGTGAATGTATATTTTCTTTGCCTTTAAATGAATATTACAGTATTTTTCTATTAGGAAAAAATAAGAAAGGATTAATTGAAACATTTTAACAATTTTTTAGTGAAGTTTGAAAGTAGCATGTTTAAATAGGATTATACAGTGGCTTCGAATTGGTGCACTGTGACCTTCAGCATTTGTCAGTGATTTGTGAAAATTGTGAAAATTGTCATGAAATGCATTTTTCTTGTATTTACAGAGTGGAATGAGGCAAATGGCAAAAAAATGTGCATTCTAAACTATTAGATGGGTCCAAACAAGGCTCTAATGATGGCCGAGACCCCATAATATAGACATATGGTTATGTGCCTGTCTATCCAGCTGGTGATCGAAATTTAAAGTGATACAAGGTAACTGACTTATGCCATATGTTAGTTATAATTTACCAGTAATCACATATGTAGTTCATACATCTCACTTGTTTGATGGTCACAAAACAGCATAAACAAGGGAGATGCATTGACACTGAGTGAAAATGTCATTTTAGGCCAACTTGACCCTTCTGCCATGACAGAGTCAGATACAAATTAATGATTCTCTTACATTTTTCATGATTGCACTTTCATTTAGCCATCTTTCTCAATCCACAAATTTGAATTCATTCAGCTGAATGCATTTAAATACCTTTTTGGAAGCCCTTACACAGATTTGAACACTGACTGGGCATGGTGGCCGCATATCTGTTAAGCCCTATAAACACACCAAAATCTTGAAAATAAAGAAATCAAACACTTATTATGTGTAAGAAAGTCAAATTTAAATTTCAAAACACAAAATAAAACATAATTCATCACAATAAATTGAAAAATGGTGAAACGTAACCTTTTTTAAAAAAAAGATTTTTGTCCCAATAAGCAAAATGTACACATACGCGTCACCAAAATCTAAAATCTTGAATAAAAAAATTAATTTTGCATATGAATTCTTGAAAATTATGTTAAAGTGATGTCACATATAAGCTCTATTTGTAAATTTAAATAATATAGAATGAAAATGATTGATAATCATCAAAACGACACATTTACATTTCCAAATTTCACTGAATTTCACAAGTGATTTTCAGGTCGGCCACCCAAATAAGTCCAAAAAGTTATCAAATTTATGTCAAATAGGGTGATTAAAGGTTATAACATCATCATTGATGTATTTTGTACTCACTATTTTCAGGTCAAATAGATAGAGTACTGCCTGACAGCTTCACATGCCCAAAAACCAGTCCACTACATCCAGAGAAAAACAGCAATCTCAATATCCTGAAGGCCAAAACTTCAAAAACAGCCTTAATCACCCTTAAAGACACACCAAAAATTTCAAATTTGCACATGGGGTGCAGAACACACAGTAGTTTTAGATTTGGTTAGTATTTTTTCAGATCCTTTGGACTGCCACCTGGTTCAGGTCACAGTGCACAAATAAGATCCGGGTCAAAATGTGATACGATTAACCTATATTACAGATGCGTGGGTGTCTGTCAGATGAGGGCTATTAAAACCAAACAAAGCATATGACAGGAAATCTTTTGATAAATATTTAAAATATAACATGTAATGATGACAGAAAATTCAAATGAAAGCTAATTAATATTTTTAAAAAAATTTGGGGGCAGTTCCAAAATTATTTGATATTCATGAAGTCTGCCTTAAAAAAACGCATTTGCACATAAGGTCTGGTTTGAGACCAACACAGCCGAAAATTTTCCAGGTGAATGTATATTTTCTTTGCCTTTAAATGAATATTACAGTATTTTTCTATTAGGAAAAAATAAGAAAGGATTAATTGAAACATTTTAACAATTTTTTAGTGAAGTTTGAAAGTAGCATGTTTAAATAGGATTATACAGTGGCTTCGAATTGGTGCACTGTGACCCTCAGAGGCGCTGGTTCATGTTATCAATGACATATTCCAGCCATTCAGAGGCGCTGGTTCATGTTATCAATGACATATCCCAGCCACTCAGAGATGCTGGTTCATGTTATCAATGACATATTCCAGCCATTCAGAGGCGCTGGTTCATGTTATCAATGACATATTCCAGCCACTCAGAGGCGCTGGTTCATGTTATCAATGACATATTCCAGCCACTCAGAGGCGCTGGTTCATGTTATCAATGACATATCCCAGCCATTCAGAGGCGCTGGTTCATGTTATCAATGACATATCCAAGCCATTCAGAGGTGCTGGTTCATGTTATCAATGACATATTCCAGCCACTCAGAGGCGCTGGTTCATGTTATCAATGACATATCCCAGCCACTCAGAGGCGCTGGTTCATGTTATCAATGACATATCACAGCCATTCAGAGGCGCTGGTTCATGTTATCAATGACATATTCCAGCCATTCAGAGGCGCTGGTTCATGTTATCAATGACATATTCCAGCCATTCAGAGGCGCTGGTTCATGTTATCAATGACATATTCCAGCCATTCAGAGGCGCTGGTTCATGTTATCAATGACATATTCCAGCCATTCAGAGGCGCTGGTTCATGTTATCAATGACATATCCCAGCCACTCAGAGGTGCTGGTTCATGTTATCAATGACATATTCCAGCCACTCAGAGGTGCTGGTTCATGTTATCAATGACATATCACAGCCATTCAGAGGCGCTGGTTCATGTTATCAATGACATATCCCAGCCACTCAGAGGCGCTGGTTCATGTTATCAATGACATATCCCAGCCACTCAGAGGCGCTGGTTCATGTTATCAATGACATATTCCAGCCATTCAGAGGCGCTGGTTCATGTTATCAATGACATATTCCAGCCATTCAGAGGCGCTGGTTCATGTTATCAATGACATATCCCAGCCACTCAGAGGCGCTGGTTCATGTTATCAATGACATATCCCAGCCACTCAGAGGCGCTGGTTCATGTTATCAATGACATATCACAGCCATTCAGAGGCGCTGGTTCATGTTATCAATGACATATCCCAGCCACTCAGAGGCGCTGGTTCATGTTATCAATGACATATCACAGCCATTCAGAGGCGCTGGTTCATGTTATCAATGACATATTCCAGCCATTCAGAGGCGCTGGTTCATGTTATCAATGACATATTCCAGCCACTCAGAGATGCTGGTTCATGTTATCAATGACATATCCCAGCCACTCAGAGGCGCTGGTTCATGTTATCAATGACATATCACAGCCATTCAGAGGCGCTGGTTCATGTTATCAATGACATATCCCAGCCACTCAGAGGCGCTGGTTCATGTTATCAATGACATATCACAGCCATTCAGAGGCGCTGGTTCATGTTATCAATGACATATTCCAGCCATTCAGAGGCGCTGGTTCATGTTATCAATGACATATTCCAGCCACTCAGAGATGCTGGTTCATGTTATCAATGACATATCACAGCCACTCAGAGGCGCTGGTTCATGTTATCAATGACATATCCCAGCCACTCAGAGATGCTGGTTCATGTTATCAATGACATATCCCAGCCACTCAGAGGCGCTGGTTCATGTTATCAATGACATATTCCAGCCATTCAGAGGCGCTGGTTCATGTTATCAATGACATATTCCAGCCACTCAGAGGCGCTGGTTCATGTTATCAATGACATATTCCAGCCACTCAGAGATGCTGGTTCATGTTATCAATGACATATCACAGTCACTCAGAGGCGCTGGTTCATGTTATCAATGACATATCCCAGCCACTCAGAGATGCTGGTTCATGTTATCAATGACATATCCCAGCCACTCAGAGGCGCTGGTTCATGTTATCAATGACATATTCCAGCCATTCAGAGGCGCTGGTTCATGTTATCAATGACATATTCCAGCCACTCAGAGGCCCTGGTTCATGTTATCAATGACATATCCCAGCCACTCAGAGGCGCTGGTTCATGTTATCAATGACATATCACAGCCATTCAGAGGCGCTGGTTCATGTTATCAATGACATATTCCAGCCATTCAGAGGCGCTGGTTCATGTTATCAATGACATATTCCAGCCATTCAGAGGCGCTGGTTCATGTTATCAATGACATATTCCAGCCATTCAGAGGCGCTGGTTCATGTTATCAATGACATATTCCAGCCATTCAGAGGCGCTGGTTCATGTTATCAATGACATATCCCAGCCACTCAGAGGTGCTGGTTCATGTTATCAATGACATATTCCAGCTACTCAGAGGTGCTGGTTCATGTTATCAATGACATATCCCAGCCACTCAGAGGTGCTGGTTCATGTTATCAATGACATATTCCAGCCATTCAGAGGCGCTGGTTCATGTTATCAATGACATATTCCAGCCATTCAGAGGCGCTGGTTCATGTTATCAATGACATATTCCAGCCATTCAGAGGCGCTGGTTCATGTTATCAATGACATATCCCAGCCACTCAGAGGTGCTGGTTCATGTTATCAATGACATATTCCAGCCACTCAGAGGTGCTGGTTCATGTTATCAATGACATATCCCAGCCACTCAGAGGTGCTGGTTCATGTTATCAATGACATATCCCAGCCATTCAGAGGCGCTGGTTCATGTTATCAATGACATATTCCAGCCACTCAGAGGTGCTGGTTCATGTTATCAATGACATATCCCAGCCACTCAGAGGCGCTGGTTCATGTTATCAATGACATATCCCAGCCACTCAGAGGTGCTGGTTCATGTTATCAATGACATATCACAGCCATTCAGAGGTGCTGGTTCATGTTATCAATGACATATTCCAGCCACTCAGAGGTGCTGGTTCATGTTATCAATGACATATCCAAGCCATTCAGAGATGCTGGTTCATGTTATCAATGACATATTCCAGCCACTCAGAGATGCTGGTTCATGTTATCAATGACATATTCCAGCCACTCAGAGATGCTGGTTCATGTTATCAATGACATATTCCAGCCATTCAGAGGTGCTGGTTCATGTTATCAATGACATATTCCAGCCATTCAGAGGTGCTGGTTCATGTTATCAATGACATATTCCAGCCACTCAGAGGTGCTGGTTCATGTTATCAATGACATATCACAGCCACTCAGAGGTGCTGGTTCATGTTATCAATGACATATCACAGCCATTCAGAGGTGCTGGTTCATGTTATCAATGACATATTCCAGCCATTCAGAGGCGCTGGTTCATGTTATCAATGACATATTCCAGCCATTCAGAGGCGCTGGTTCATGTTATCAATGACATATCCCAGCCATTCAGAGGCGCTGGTTCATGTTATCAATGACATATTCCAGCCATTCAGAGGCGCTGGTTCATGTTATCAATGACATATCACAGCCATTCAGAGGCGCTGGTTCATGTTATCAATGACATATCCCAGCCATTCAGAGGCGCTGGTTCATGTTATCAATGACATATCCCAAATATTTTCCCAAAAGAGCAGTTCATTGACCTGGGCCTGATATTTTTTTAATATACTTTAATTTGTATGTGCTCGGATGCCAATTTCATGCTAATATTTGAAGTTTTCCTCAGATACTAAACACACTGACACTCTCAGATCCGGTATTTCCATCATACCGGGAAACTCAGAATCCAAGTTTTCACTTTGATTTGAAGTTCATGCTCACCTTCTGCCGCTGGGTATTTACTCACGTTACGTGTATTTCCCTGAACAATTATTGCCAGAATACCTGGCAATAAGAGGAAAGTTAACCAGGGTACCAGCGGTAGAGATTAAAAATATGAGCTGGCGTCCTGCTGGGAACACTTGCTTGGATTAGTACTCAGATTAGAAGGATTGCGTTCACTTTCACATGTCAAAATAGTGGGCAAATCACTGCACACACATCTGAGCATTATTTCTTCACATATTTCTTTATCCAAATTGAGATTTTATTTAAAATAATGATTGTAATATTTGATATTTTTTTAATAATAGAAAGTCTAATTATATATTGTTAATAGTGTTCAAACAACTGTAAAAACTGGAGAGCTATTTAGGAGGCATTGACGTGTCATACACATGCTAATGTTGAAACGTTTGGAACACTATTGCATTGCACTGGATATATTCATAGATGCTCAAGGTTGGCCTAATGATCAACTAAGAGTTGTGCATCTGAGTTCTTCACAGCCAAGCATTTCCTTGGTTCTGTCTTTCTCAATGTTTCTTTTCCTGTTCATTTTTACGCAACATTTTTGCACATTGGGATGGCAACTGCACAATCCAGTGAAAAGAAGACTTCATTTCTGTATAAAGAAGGTAAGAAATCACACCAAAATCCATGAGATATGGTTCAGAAAGATGTTTCAGTTGTGCACACTCATAGGCCCCCTACCAATCTCTCCGACCAATGATTAAATATAGTGGAGTTGTACAGTTCTGGTTCCGGTAAAGTTGTACACTTCCGGTGTGTACTTTTCTATGGGGGGAACAAACAACATGGAGTTCGGCAATGGTCCTATTAGCTTCGTCTCATGCCATGAATATAAAGTATAGTTTGCTCTCATTCTAAATAGTGGGGCTCCATCTAAAGATTTTCATAATCTCTAGAAATATGTTCATCATGCTTTCAATATTGTGAAATTGAAATGTATTGTGACTTAAAAATATGTTTGAACAAAGAGCCTCTGGATTTAACATTAATCATATTTCACATTATGGGCTTCGAGCATATTGATAGTTTTTATTGTTTTATCACATTCATATGGACCGATTTCTTTTCAATTTGTAATTATTTCCAGGCTATAAACTTCCAGGATTTTATTGGAAATTCTCCTGGAGAATATCAAGTATAGAATACCCTATAAACCTCACGATTTTGTTGGATATTCAATATACAGCCGACGACAAAGAGCTGCGGACGACAAGAACTGACAGAGCAGCACCAATTGTCTGTTTTTTTTCTGTGCAAAGAATCAGGGGTGGGAGAGTTCTGAACCAATATGGGCGGTAATCGAGACATGTCTGGATGGTATGCTCGGACATCATACCATTGCTCTGAACCAATCTGGGCGGTTCTGTTACAGCCGATGACAACTGACCTCCAGACGACAACAGATTTGTTTGTTTGTTTGGGGTTTTACATCACTTTTAACATTATTTCAGTCATTTCGTGATGAGACCTACTTGTAGCAGATATAGTGCTGCCTCACTGAATTGTCATGTCGCAGGTCCTTGACATGACAACCCACCCGGTCACAGATTTACAAGGACAACAGGTTAACCCTTTAGCCACGGGCCTCAGCTCATGTGGGAAATTGTATCATGAGTTCAATCGCGGCATGGCCGGGGTTCGAACCCACAACCTTTGGATCACCACAGAGGAACTGGTGCTAATAAGCTGGCGCTCTAACCCAACTGCGCCACGGCCCGTGGCGACGACAACAGAGCTGCAGTTCCATTTTCAAAGCATATAAAGTACACAAGTCATGTACTCTCGAAAATATTCACTCCAGGTCATTCTCTGACACCTGCATGTGACAACAAGGTCAAATGGTGTGATAAACATCGATAATCAATTGATTGAAACTGAAACGCAGCTCTGTTGTCGTCCGCAGGTCAGTTGTCGTCGGCTGTATATAACGACTTATTTATGTCTCACAAAAGGCATCAAAATCACATCAAAATCATCACAAAATTGTCCAGAATTACGCGATTCAGCGCCCAGATCAGTTGTGAGCGTCCAGATTTAACCAGATTGGTTCAGATTTACCCCACAGGTTGGTTCAGAGCTCTCCCATCCCTGACAATGGTATGACGTCAAACCATCCGGCTCAGTTCCATCTTTTAGTCCTGCGCGGTTCAGAGCTCTCCCACGCCCGATATATAAAGTCTGAGCATGGTGGACAAATCTCAGTTATAAAGTCCTTTGAAGCACAATGTGCCATATACAGCTGAAGACAACAGAGCTGCAGACGACAAGAGCTTTGTTTGTTTCAGTGAATTTGCTCTTGTTTTTTAGTGAATTTGCTCTTTTGAATATATTCACATCAGATTGTTGTTGGATACGAAAATATGCCAACCAGCTTTGTCAAAATGTGTGATAAACATCAGCAATCAATTGATAAACTTAAACGCAGCTCTGTTGTTGTCTGCAGCTTTCATGTCGGCGACTGTATATGGTGTTGCCTTTTGAAAGAGCCTTTAGTAGAGAACTTTTGTTCAGTTTTTGTTCAGTATCTATTTTTTCTATGCAGTATAATATGTACTTTAATAAATCACCCACTTGACATTATTTCAAAATCGCTCAGCATGTCACTTTTTTCACTTGAAAACTGGTCTAAAATCTATAAATTACTCTAATATTGTTACTTATGAACAGAATAAACTTATATTCTGTCATTTCTACTGATGACTTCGGTCTAGTCGAGATAGAGGTGGATTTCTGCTACTGAGTTGGTTCCCATTCTAACCAGTGCCCCATGACTGGTTACCAAAGGCCGTGGTTCGTTTTATCGTGTCTCTGTGATAATAAGAATAAGAATAAGAAGTGTATTTATTGCAATCTAATGATTGAAGATTTACAATGTGAAAAAAGAAGATCCCTGGACACTCTCCGAGAAACGGTAGGGCATTGAGTCTCGGTGACCTGACCTGATATAGCTTAAAGAGTACTGAAAAGATCATTTTAAAATATGAACAGTTTAAAATCAAAATTGCCTTTGGTGCAGTATTCTTGGTCCATCTTATGTTATATGAGTGGTATTTTCCTTTAATATATCAATTGTCGAATTATACTGAATACATTATTAAAGCGAGATTATCCTTTTTGCATCATATTTTATGAGAGAATATTCATAAAAATGTTCCAGTTCATTGTCACTAACTTATTAGTTCAAAAGCTGACCTTCTTCATAATCCACGTAAGGAAGATGGTGGTAGCCTCCAACCCAATATCAATTCTTTTAGCTGATAAGAAACGTCTATTCTATGTCAAATTGTAATGAATATTTAATGGATTCTCTTGGAATGACTCACATATAATTATCGCACGGCGAGTTGAACATATATTTCATTTTACCAGTCTATTTGCTGGCCTGAATACATCTTAGTTTCAAAGCATCTGTGCTTGTCATATTTGTATCGCCAGTTTTCGCTCTGTTGTTTCCTCGAGGAGGTGTAATGCTTTAGGAAAATTGAAACAGGTGGCGGCTGAATAGAAAAATACATTGGGAGCGGAAATATACGACAAAGCCTTATAATGGAGTGAAGTGTTGTGGGTACAGTCGGTGGCCACTAACACTTCAAGTAATTGTCAATCATTGTCATCTGAATGGATGTGCTGAGATTGTAGCTGGCACGTGCGTTTTTGATGGCGGGAAATGTTTAGCAGACGACATTTTCATATTCTCATTATGATAAAAAAATATTAACATTTTGTTAATAAGTTCCTATCTTTTGTAATTTTACCAACATTTCGTTATTTCTTGAATATCTGCATGTCTTCTATTTGACCCAACATTAGTATTTTTACTTGGCCCGACACCAGTTTTTTTATTTGACCCGACATATTTTTTTAAGTACTTTCATATGTAACGTTCCATTTTATTTACAACAGGACCCCTTTAGCGACAAAGCAAACACGCAAATAGCTTTAAAAGCGTAAAATTTTCTTGTAACACCTCTTGACATCTGGGTATTGTGTTTCGTACCGCACTGTGAGATAATCCTCTCCGAGCAGACGATAATTCACCAACAGTCGACATTTTGCACTTTTGGCAGACGACACTTGAACAAATGAAGACAAACTACCTGCCAATAGAATGTTACGTCAGAATTGACACACAGAAAATCCCTTCCATACAAATTTGGACAAAGCAAATGAAGCGCGCCATTTCCACCTAGTTTCGCTTGTAAGGGATATGTCCATTTGATGTAATTTCTCATGACGACAAACAACAAATGCCAGCACGGATCAAATGTGATTGAAAACTTAAGTGGGCCTCATCTTTTCTCGGGAGGATACATCAGCTGAGAGCTGACTGCAATATACTGCAATAGAATTATTATTGCTCTCAGATATCAGGCAAGCAATTAACCTCATCAGAATTGAATGTCTTATGCCAATCAAATGCATAGTTTTTTCATTAATTCAGAGACATTTAAATATCTCTGCAGGATTAATTTGTTGTAAATGTTGACATCAAACAAGTAAAAGTGTCTTACAATACCAATATGCATTCAGGGTGATCTTGTAGAATCTATACAGGATCAGTTAGAAAAACTATTAAGTTTTTTCTCAAATTTCTGTTATAATTATTTAAAAGCACGAATGAATAGTGGAAGATGTTAAATCATAACCACTTTAATTGCTGGCATTTTAAATATATCTGTTCATCCATCTTCAAATATCTAGAGGGCGATTTGTCCAGTGTCATGGAAACTGTTGTCCCCTGCAAGCTTTGTATGTCCGACATTTATGAGGAGTAAGGTGCTTCACACTTTCTGCTTGATTAGCCCGCTGATGCAAGACATTCAGTCTAAACCCAATTCAGATACAGTGCTGGCCAGTCAGGCGGTCCCCTGCTTTATTTATGAGGAATGCCGAAATTGTTCTTCATATCTGAAGCAAAAGTCGCTAAAATGTTCACATTCGATGTGTGTCGCACGTTTCCTGTCACACAGCACAGGGAAGGTATTCAGAGAAATACTTGAAAACAAATGATGCGTTAATGTCCCTAATTTTGACGATGAAATTGCCGATATTTCCATCCCGCATATTTGCGACTACAGAAAGATATTTTGTTCACTGTCAGGTGTTCTTTTCCATTGTTTTATATTAACACCTCCTAACTGTTTTGGAGTAATACTAGTTTTGGGTGTACTATCATTGGGAGCATTGTCTGTATTTGTTTTCAGCTCTCAGGAAGCTATTGTTTACAGCCAACGACTGAAAACTGCGGACGACAACAAAGCTGCGATATAGTTTATCGGTCGATTGCACTTGTATGCATATGCCTTCAAAATGGAACCGCAGCTCTGTTGTCGTCGGCTGTAACTATTTTGGCAGTACAACTTGCAGTTTTTCAACCCAGTATTCAAGCGTAACAGACCGAGACTGTCGGTGTTCTCACAGGCAGCGGCTCATCCTGGGTGAAAGGAAGCGCGATGTTGGTTTTGGCAAGTGATTCTGTAAGCTAGTTTCTGACAAGAGATTCTTTGTGCTAGTTTCTGACAAGAGATTCTTTATGCTAGTTTCTGACAAGTGATTCTGTAAGCTAGTTTCTGACAAGAGATTATTTGTGCTAGTTTCTGACAAGAGATTCTTTATCCTAGTTTCTGACAAGTGATTCTGTAAGCTAGTTTCTGACAAGATATTATTTGTGCTAGTTTCTGACAAAAAAAGAGATTTTGTATGCTAGTTTTTGGTTTTGGTTTGTTTTTGGTTTTATCATTTCAGTTATTTCATGACGTGACCTACAGGTCTAATGCTTTAATCCCACTTTGTAAGATAACCTGATCATATCTCTGTCTCAGATGCATCACGTCATTGAAAACATCACATGACGTGTTTTCCCTTAAGCCAAAATACCCGACATGTCTGGGTACCAGTGATAGAGATTAAAAATGTGAGCTGGCAACACTACACTTATTTTTTCATCCAAATTGTGGCTTTAATGCCAATTAAGAAATGATTGCAACAAGTGTTTAGATTTTATGAAACTGTGAAACAAGACAACTTTGGAGACATTGACACCAAGAAGTGATGCGAGCACATGCAACTCTGATGATCTTAGACAGCACATTTTTGTGGAGGGGGAAGAAGGGATATGAAAAGTTCAAGTTGATTCTCTGTATGTAGGTAAAGATAAGCATGTAATATTCTCGGAGAAAACAGAGAATAGGCCCTTTTATTCCTGCCAATTCTTGTACAAATGTTGACCAGGGCCTGATTCTGCCAATCGAACCACAGGCAGCCTGAGCGACACCTACTGCCATCACTACCTTTATATAGGTATTAGGATATAGGACAGAGACAGAGAGGGGCTGGAGACTTTCACTCTGACAACCTGTGATCGAACTTCAAATCCTGAATCTGAGCATGTACTTAGATATGAGGCCATGCTTACCAAAGTGTTTCCAAAACTGAAGTATTTATAATTTTCCCATCGTACTCAGACAATGCAGTGGTCCATACGTCACAAAGCGCCCTCAGACTTGAAGTACCTGCTCGAGTTATATGATGACGTATTTCCATTGGTTACTTGATTAAATACTTTCATGATGCATTCAAATGAGAAACTACAGAAGCCCTAAAGAGGATATAACAGGGGGTTCAAAAAGGGACATTACTTTGCTTTTTTTTTCACTATTTCAGTATCATAGGGAATGCCAAAATATTAGCAAAAAAAGACAGATCACAATACACAGATCAAAGATCTTTGGATTTTTTAAATTCCCAGAATATGAGCATAAACTCAGAATTTGAGTTTTCCCAAGCATGATAGAAATGCTAGATCCGAGTACTTGGGCCCAGATTTTCTATTCTACCACATGCTTTCCATGCACTTCTGTTCTTAATAAAAACAAATCTGATATCTCTACAACAAATAGATGTAGAGAAAAGATACAAACAGTTTTGAATGTCAGTCATGAAATAACTGTTCATGAATATATTTGTTTGGATAGTGGATATCAATATTGTGAATCACACCCCCACCGGAACAGGGGGTCCAAAGGGAAAGGGTAATTTGTCAGCGCCTTCTGGCAGCCTTTAAAACTTAGCCTCTATAAACTCCCCCTGGTGGAATATTCTCAACCATGTTGAGATGCTGCCCTCTGAAGGAAATATCAAGAAACACACGTAAATCTTGTTTGGTGATATTTTTATGTTTTGTCAAAATAAGTCAATAAATAACATACGTTGGTCACAAATTGGTGTTGCAAAATGTCAAAACAAATCATTAAATGACTAATTGGTCAGAAATATCTGTGATAACGGAGAAGTGCTGGAAGGTAAATATACATTTAATACAGGGATAATAAATAACATCCTCTTCTAAAATTATTCCTCAGGATATGAATGAAATATTTGTACACGTTGAGCTAATGCTGACATATAATGTGGAATGTTTAACATTGCTCCTAACAGTATGACAGGATACGCCACAGTCTGCCTCGTAGAGAATGGCTCCAGACAACCACAAAATAACACATCTAATATTGGGTCTCTCCCTGAGCTAATGAACAATTCAAGTGAGGCATCTGATTTTGTATTCAAAATTCAGGCGTGGGATAGCTCTGAACCGTTCTGGACTGAAATCACAGCCTATCTGGATGGTATGACATCATACCATTGTTCTGAAGCAATTCTGAACCAATCCGGGAGATTCTGTCATAAATGAGTTCTTTACTTCTTATAAAAAGGCATCAAAATCATTACAAAAAAATGAATTCCTTGCAGTTCAGTGTATATTAGTTTGTTAATTATGAATTTTATAGTAAATCTTTAATGTGTTTAGGGCAATGTTTGTGCTCCCACTTCTTGTCATGCAATCTTAAACTGGGGCACATTGTTGTATGAAAATTGAGCAAAGAATTCAGTTTCAGGTGATCCTATTTTCATATATATAACTGATGATGGTGTTACTTTCTTCAATATTTGGATGCTGTAGTTGATATATAAGATTAAAGAAAACAACTTTTTCAACCGCTCAGATTTTACTCAGATCGGCTACGATTTAGTGTCCAGATAGATATGTTGTGAGCGTTCAGAATAATGTGATTTGTCCAGATTGGTTCAGATTTACTGCTCAGAACAGTTCCGAGCTCTCCCATCCCTGACATTATAAGCATAAAAACACTTGCCTTCTACTCTTCTCTTTGCAGCTTAATTTTTTCACATGATTTGGTGATTGATAAACTATTGCCTGGCAACCAGACACAAGATATCTAGCTCCTAGCTTCAATTAACCATTGTAATTGACACTTGTGATTATTTACATTGATTATTTCAAAGAAAAATATCTTCTTGAGATTGTAAACATGTTGTGCCCCTTTCATATTCTTTGTTTTAATTTGTTTTAATATAATACAATAATTGAACAGATATATAATCTGTATGATATAATAAATTAAATTGAACAGATATATAATAACTGATGTGTCCTTCACAGATTAAATATTGATATTATAATGCAGATGACACTGATCTGAACAGGTGTAACTGCAAGGACAATCGAAGGGGGTGACATCTGGTGCTGGTATAAACCATCTAGTTCAGCTCCAAAACATGACTCATTAGACCTGAGTCTACTATTTGATATGTGGGACCAGGGCATACGAAAGTAGTGCTTGATAATTTCCTACTCCCCCTTATTATACATGATAATAACGAGATGCAGATCACATTAGACATAAAATGAATAGTGATATTTAATAGCACAATAATGGCTTGTTTTGTCAAAGTTATTAGAAAAATAATGAGAATAATTGAAGGGACTATATATTGATCTTTGCTATCAGGGGCTCATTTCTATATTGCCATGTTCTGTTCTTTGTTTTCAAGGTAGGTGGCGCTTTAACAGATGCTAGCAAAAAATTTCAATGGTCAACCTCACTTCATACTCTGCTTTTAGAAAGATGAATATTTTTGCCATCTGATAAATATTGTTCAAAATACCCTAGGTCGATACATATATTTTTTATGAATTTTTGAAGGTGAGGCATTTACTATGGTTTTCAATGGGACATAGTAATAGTGGTCCGAGGCCTAATAGGCAAACAGCATGGAGTTTAACTTTCAACTGTGAATCTTTTGAGCAGTGATTTGTCAATTAATTTAGTAAATTTATGTAAATAGGAAATAGATCCAGTGTAGTTTAATCCATATCAGGTCCCTTTTTGCCTGATATAATGTATGACAATGCCAACAACCCCTATAAACCTCTATATTGAAGTGCATGCTCTATTGGCACCTGGACCACATGCTGCACAAGTCAACAGGTGTATTTTATATAATAAATATACACAGCAGAGAGAGTTTACAATGTGAAGATGTATAAGAAAAAACTGTATAAAATGTCCATTGTGAACTTCATGCTCATCAGTTAGGCAAAATGCATGCTCTAAGACTCTCTGTTTTCTGTGTAACATCCTAATATATTGCTCTTAGAGGGATCTCTATTTTTAATATTTCATAAATTATGCATGAAATCAGAAGGTAACATTCAAATTTAAATAATTTGCATAATAAAGTATCATTTTGTACTCTTTATCCTATAATATCGACTCAAAACAACATTTTACAGCACAAAATAGCATTTTTTCATGATTTCTTAAAAAGTTTTTGATTTTTTTTGGCGTTAAAAAATTCTTTTGCGTAGTTATTTAAAATTTATACATGTGCATCCCTACTTTACAGTTTGATTCTGAAAGTTTGAAGTCAATATAAAATGAAATACTAGTTTTAATCATCCCTTATTGTGTGGCACCAAAATGCCTTGAATGGTACTCTAATCTGGTAAGACCAGGGGAGCCAATAGGTGGCACTATGGTATATAGGTAAGCATGCATGCTTGTTTTAACACCTACACTTAATTAGGGTAATATCATAGATGACTATAATTGGCATAAAGTTGCATTTAGGTCTATATTTGATCTCTATTAGACCTGAGTCTACTATTTGATATGTGGGACCAGGGCATACGAAAGTAGTGCTTGATAATTTCCTACTCCCCCTTATTATACATGATAATAACGAGATGCAGATCACATTAGACATAAAATGAATAGTGATATTTAATAGCACAATAATGGCTTGTTTTGTCAAAGTTATTAGAAAAATAATGAGAATAATTGAAGGGACTATATATTGATCTTTGCTATCAGGGGCTCATTTCTATATTGCCATGTTCTGTTCTTTGTTTTCAAGGTAGGTGGCGCTTTAACAGATGCTAGCAAAAAATTTCAATGGTCAACCTCACTTCATACTCTGCTTTTAGAAAGATGAATGTTTTTGCCATCTGATAAATATTGTTCAAAATACCCTAGGTCGATACATATATTTTTTATGAATTTTTGAAGGTGAGGCATTTACTATGGTTTTCAATGGGACATAGTAATAGTGGTCCGAGGCCTCACTTGAGAAAGGGAATGATTCTGGTGGTGATACCTGGTGGTGATACCTGGTGGTGATACCTGGTGGTGATACCTGGTGGTGACACCTGGTGGTGACACCTGGTGGTGACACCTGGTGGTGATACCTGGTGGTGATACCTGGTGGTGATACCTGGTGGTGATACCTGGTGGTGATACCTGGTGGTGATCCGGGTAGTGACACCTGGTGCTGGTTTTGATCATTTAGTTTGACACCTTCATGACACTGACCTGAGTTGATTTATTTACACTTTAGATTATTCCCATAATATTCCCTGCATATTCCCTGTGAATATTTTTTATGGCCAATATATTTGCATAATACTTATACGGTCATGCGATTCATGCAATTGTCCTCAATTTGCTGAACTGATAATCACACTGACACAAGATGAAAACTGTTTATTCCTCATAAGCACCATGCCGCTACATGATGAGAGCTGTCTCCTCCATGATGGGAGCCGTCTCCTCCATGATGGGAGCCGTCTCCTCCATGATGGGAGCCGTCTCCTCCATGATGAGAGCTGTCTCCTCCATGAAGAAAGCTGTTTCCTCCATGATGAGAGCTGTCTCCTCCATGATGAGAGCTGTCTCCTCCATGATGAGAGCTATCTCCTCCATCGTGAGAGCTGTCTCCTCCATCGTGAGAGCTGTCTCCTCCATGACCAGGGCCGTCTCCTCCATGATGAGAGCTGTCTCCTCCATGACCAGGGCCGTCTCCTCCATGGTGAGAGCTGTCAGCAACTTACAGCTTGGGAAATGAGTTGTGTCTACTTTACTGGTCTCCTCATATTTTTTTCTTCCTTCCATGAAAGTTTTCCATGGCCTTGTCGACACCAGTGAAAACATTCACAATGTGCAAGGCCGTGATTGGTAACATGCTGAAATGTGCCAATAATATTTTACAAACATATACAAAACACTAACCTCATAGACTCTCACAGAATACCTGATGAAGTGATCTTTCCTGGTTAAAATATTAATCTTAAAATTGATTTATTGTCTTTTAGTTAAACACAAGAGACGAGAGTATTCATAAGGCAGGATAGTGGGCCACAGACTGGGGATGGAGGAAAGGATATAGGATAGTAATGGGCCACAGACTGGGGATGGGGGAAAGGATATAGGATAGTAATGGGCCAAAGACTGGGGATGGAGGAAAGGATATAGGATAGTAATGGGCCACAGACTGGGGATGGAGGAAAGGATATAGGATAGTAATGGGCCACAGACTGGGGATGGAGGAAAGGATACAGGATAGTAATGGGCCACAGACTGGGGATGGAGGAAAGGATATAGGATAGTAATGGGCCACAGACTGGGGATGGAGGAAAGGATACAGGATAGTAATGGGCCACAGACTGGGGATGGAGGAAAGGATACAGGATAGTAATGGGCCACAGACTGGGGATGGGGGAAAGGATATAGGATAGTAATGGGCCACAGACTGGGGATGGAGGAAAGGATATAGGATAGTAATGGGCCACAGACTGGGGATGGGGGAAAGGATATAGGATAGTAATGGGCCACAGACTGGGGATGGAGGAAAGGATATAGGATAGTAATGGGCCACAGACTGGGGATGGGGGAAAGGATATAGGATAGTAATGGGCCACAGACTGGGGATGGAGGAAAGGATATAGGATAGTAATGGGCCACAGACTGGGGATGGAGGAAAGGATACAGGATAGTAATGGGCCACAGACTGGGGATGGAGGAAAGGATATAGGATAGTAATGGGCCACAGACTGGGGATGGAGGAAAGGATATAGGATAGTAATGGGCCACAGACTGGGGATGGGGGAAAGGATATAGGATAGTAATGGGCCACAGACTGGGGATGGGGGAAAGGATATAGGATAGTAATGGGCCATAGACTGGGGATGGAGGAAAGGATATAGGATAGTAATGGGCCACAGACTGGGGATGGGGGAAAGGATATAGGATAGTAATGGGCCACAGACTGGGGATGGAGGAAAGGATATAGGATAGTAATGGGCCACAGACTGGGGATGGGGGAAAGGATATAGGATAGTAATGGGCCACAGACTGGGGATGGAGGAAAGGATATAGGATAGTTATGGGCCACAGACTGGGGATGGAGGAAAGGATATAGGATAGTAATGGGCCACAGACTGGGGATGGAGGAAAGGATATAGGATAGTAATGGGCCATAGACTGGGGACGGAGGAAAGGATATAGGATGGTAATGGGCCACAGACTGGGGATGGGGGAAAGGATATAGGATAGTAATGGGCCATAGACTGGAGATGGAGGAAAGGATATAGGATAGTAATGGGCCACAGACTGGGGATGGAGGAAAGGATATAGGATAGTAATGGGCCACAGACTGGGGATGGAGGAAAGGATATAGGATGGTAATGGGCCACAGACTGGGGATGGAGGAAAGGATATAGGATAGTAATGGGCCACAG
This sequence comes from Amphiduros pacificus, assembly GCA_949316495.1. Taxonomy (NCBI): domain Eukaryota; kingdom Metazoa; phylum Annelida; class Polychaeta; order Phyllodocida; family Hesionidae; genus Amphiduros; species Amphiduros pacificus. The sequence goes on along the minus strand of OX439012.1, from coordinate 1,068,909 downwards.
ACTGGGGATGGAGGAAAGGATATAGGATAGTAATGGGCCACAGACTGGGGATGGAGGAAAGGATACAGGATAGTAATGGGCCACAGACTGGGGATGGAGGAAAGGATATAGGATAGTAATGGGCCATAGACTGGGGATGGAGGAAAGGATATAGGATAGTAATGGGCCACAGACTGGGGATGGGGGAAAGGATATAGGATAGTAATGGGCCACAGACTGGGGATGGAGGAAAGGATATAGGATAGTAATGGGCCATAGACTGGGGATGGAGGAAAGGATATAGGATAGTAATGGGCCACAGACTGGGGATGGGGGAAAGGATATAGGATAGTAATGGGCCATAGACTGGGGATGGAGGAAAGGATATAGGATAGTAATGGGCCACAGACTGGGGATGGGGGAAAGGATATAGGATAGTAATGGGCCACAGACTGGGGATGGAGGAAAGGATATAGGATAGTGCCCTTCATATTATATATTATATATTAGATATATTATCAAAGTATTGTTATATTTTGAGTTAGACCATGAAGTATATATTTGTATTATTTTATTTAATCTGAGCCATATTAATGCAGTAGTTACGTTTTGAGCCAGACCATGAAGTACATGCTGCGTGGCATGAGTAATTGCTGCTGATTGGTCAGAATTCCGTCGATTGTTTTCCAGGCCACATACTCCTTGTCCAGCGGAGGAAACAGCCAGTCTACTCTAAAAGATGTACAAAAAAATGTAAAAAATATGCATATTTAAAAATCATTTTAATCTTTCACAAAAAAATAAACATGCTGTTCCATATCTTATTTTTCATCAAAACAAACTGAGAAAACAGATTTAAGTGCCCAAATCATTTTTTTGTTTCAACTTACGGCCGCCGATATAAAGAAACATTTGATTCAGAGTAATGGAATATTTAAGAACAATAGATACATCCAAATACTTTACCCTATCACAAATATAGCTCAAATCAGTTAGATATATTCAGGGATTTGCACACACATGGACCGACTAGTGGTGCCATCTACAGGTGCCTAACTGTGAACATATTATTTTGTTCCACTTGCAGAAAATTGGGTCACTGGCTTTTTGCCTGTTTATTTGTGTGTTTGTTTGGGGTTTTACATCACTTTCAACAATATTTCAGTCATTTCAGAATGGGACCTACTTGTAGCAGATATAGTGCTGCCTCACTGAATTGTCATGTCGCAGGTCCTTGACAAGGAAAATGGGTTAACCCTTTAGGCATGGACCTGAGGTCACTGGTTTCAACCTGCAGAAAATTGTGATCACTTTGGTGCCCAGAAGTAAACATATTCCTGCGAGTGCTAAATCTTGATTGGTCAGCAAAAAGCCTTCAGTATTCTTATGAACGACCTCACAAGAAAATATGTTGTGAAAGTATTTATGACTTGGGGAACTCCAAACTTGGAATGAGATCAAAAACAGGGCAATGACTGCAGAGGTAGTAATAGAATACTACCTATGTATTGCAGAGTAAAAGTAGCTTTTAGTATACTTGCATGTATGAAGCTGTACTGAGTAAAGAGAGAACTATAGAGAGATTAGAGTGATGTGTATGTGATAACAATGGGATTTTATCACTGCCCTAGTTATTCACAGTTGCCTAGTAACACAAAAGATCAAAGGATCATTCCCGCATGTTCCCCAATATTACATAAGCAGATGTAACTCGCAATCAAGGATCAACTCCTTGATATTATGCCATTATGATATTCCATGATATGTAATGGTAAACACATCTAATAATTATACAGGTTTGAGACTGCAGTTTGGATAGTTCCAAAAATATTGACTTGATATCCCACATGATATAAAATCTACCTGCGGTGAAATCTGATATTGCCACCTGAGGACAGCACTGCAGAGATCAGATATTGCCACCTGAGGACAGCACTGCAGCGATCAGATATTCCCACAGCTCTGAGGGCAGTACTGCATAAAAAAAACATTCCCACCAGTCAATCTTACTTTTTGATATTCTTGTGTTTTGTGTCAATAAATCATTAAATAATCCAATTTCTGCACAAAAGGTTTTGTAAAATGTCAAAAATTTTTTTTTACATCATTAATTGACTCTAATCGGTCAAAACTTGCTGTTGTTTGCATGCATAATACCTAAAGTAACTAATATCTTGCAAATATTACCCAGAAATGTCTTATGGATGCGAATTTGCCTCATATATGAATATACCACCCAGCAACACAGGATAAATGTGCAGATGGAAGGACAAACCTCCAGAACCTTAATAGTCCTGAGTTCCAACACAACCAGATCACAGTGATCTGACTCCTCATGTGATCATCACCATTCACTGCCGGGTGTAATTGTGTGATCATCACGTTTTAACCATTCACTGCCGGGTGTAATCATGTGATCATCACGTTTTAACCATTCACTGCCGGGTGTAATCGTGTGATCGTCACATTTTAACTATTCACTGCTGGGTGTAATCGTGTGATCGTCACGTTTTAACCATTCACTGCTGGGTGTAATCGTGTGATCGTCACGTTTTAACCATTCACTGCCAATGACAGCATCTTCATTCTTCCCACCAAGTTTTCATGTTCTCAATCATTTTTCTCACTAAGCTGTTGCAGCAGGTAATCATATTTTGTAAACTCAAGCCCCCAACTTTATTAATGATCATTCATTTAGTTGACTAACTAAACCTATGTGGTTTATCATATGACAACTGGGCACAAAGCTTGGCCAGGGAAGGCTTGGAGATTTCTATATTAATACATTAAGTTTAGCATTTCACCCTAAATTTGGAAGATGGGCCAAGCAGCAGTTTATGAGACATGTTAGATGCTAACCGGGGTCGAATACAAGACAATTCTATATCTTACTCACTGAGTGAAATTGGAGACTTGAGTTCATTGGTTCAGAATATTATATGCATGGCTGCCGCAACTTGGAAACAATTTACTCGTGTTACAAAGTTTGAAGGATGACAAACCGTGTGGAGAGTCCCGCAAACATGTCCGTGTCGATCAAATACGGGTGGACCGATGTCACATGAACATTCTCCTTGCGCTGTGCCAGAATCTCATGCCGGAGTGCCTCGGCCATTCCGGTGGTTGCAAACTTGGAAGCTGTGTAGTCTGTTGCTCCGGCGAGTCCCATAAGTCCCAGCATGGAGCTGATCGTCACGATGTGGCCGTGGTTCATATCCAACATTGCCGGTAAGAAAGCCTTCACTGTCTGGAAGCATATGATATGCAAAAATGTTATGTCAAATATTAAGTCCTAATAGGTGCACGCAAATAAATAATGTTCCGATAGTTTGATGTGAAACATTAGGAGACAAAAAATGTGAGAATTAGTTTTTGGTAAAAAAAATGTGAGAATTAGTTAAAATTTGTGAGCTGATTACTGTTGAACTTGCCCAAAAGTGAGAGAGTATGTTGACTTGGAAGGTTTTTTCAATGTGTTCTTCTGAGGCGTCTATGACATTTTGTCCATACACCACTCCGGCATTGTTGACGAGTAGAGTCACTACTCCTATCTGCCCCTTGACTGCCAGGGCCTGAAATATTAAACTCCATTCCTTCACTACCTTAACACCACTCCGGCCTGAAACATTAAACTTCATTCCTTCACTACCTTAACACCACACCGGCCTGAAACATTAAACTCCATTCCTTCACTACCTTAACACCACTCCAACATTAAACTCCATTCCTTCACTACCTTAACACCACTCCAACATTAAACTCCATTCCTTCACTACCTTAACACCACTCCGACAATAAACTCCATTCAAGGGTCACCATCTAATTATCTACCTTAATGTTTTCAAACCTGGAACGTCTCTAATATGTGTGGATGTGATGTCCCCTAAGATGAGTTAAGATGTCCACAACATGACATGAGCTGCATGACCTTAGTCAAGATTGGTCGGCTATTAAGGTCATAAAATCGTCAAAATATATTCATCAGAAAGAATTATACTAAAAATGACCAAATTCCGATTGGAAGTGATTGTATTGGTCCCTGTGTTTGGAAGTGACAGTGTCGGTCCCTGCGTTTGGAAGTGACAGTGTCGGTCCCTGTGTTTGGAAGTGGCAGTGTCGGTCCCTGTGTTTGGAAGTGACAGTGTCGGTCCCTGTGCTTGGTCCCTGCATTTGGAAGTGACAGTGTCGGTCCCTGTGCTTGGTCCCTGCGTTTGGAAGTGGCAGTGTCGGTCCCTGTGCTTGGTCCCTGTGTTTGGAAGTGACAGTGTCGGTCCCTGTGTTTGGAAGTGGCAGTGTCGGTCCCTGTGTTTGGAAGTGGCAGTGTCGGCCCCTGTGTTTGGAAGTGGCAGTGTCGGCCCCTGTGTTTGGAAGTGGCAGTGTCGGCCCCTGTGCTTGGTCCCTGTGTTTGGAAGTGACAGTGTCGGTCCCTGTGTTTGGAAGTGGCAGTGTCGGTCCCTGTGTTTGGAAGTGACAGTGTCGGTCCCTGTGTTTGGAAATGACAGTGTCGGTCCCTGTGTTTGGAAATGACAGTGTCGGTCCCTGTGTTTGGAAGTGACAGTGTCGGTCCCTGTGTTTGGAAGTGACAGTGTCGGTCCCTGTGTTTGGAAGTGACAGTGTCGGTCCCTGTGTTTGGAAGTGACAGTGTCGGTCCCTGTGTTTGGAAGTGACAGTTTCGGTCCCTGTGTTTGGAAGTGACAGTTTCGGTCCCTGTGTTTGGAAGTGACAGTGTCGGTCCCTGTGTTTAGAAGTGACAGTTTCGGTCCCTGTGTTTGGAAGTGACAGTTTCGGTCCCTGTGTTTGGAAGTGACAGTTTCGGTCCCTGTGTTTGGAAGTGACAGTGTTGTCCCTGTGTTTGGAAGTGACAGTGTTGTCCCTGTGTTTGGAAGTGACAGTTTCAGAACGACTGAAATAATGTTAATATTGATGATGTTATTTGTGGTCCTTCATGAGGCAATTATGTGGTAGAAACTGAGAGTTTGCAATTAAAATAAATGAAAAGATACAGCCAAAAGTTTATGGTAAAGATTTGTAGCCTGTGACCTTGAAAAAAGGTCTGAATCGAGCCCATCTTATTTCAGCCTTCATGGGCTGCTTGTGTGATACGAGCTCATCTTATTTCAGCCTTCATGGGATGCTTGTGTGATACGAGCCCATCTTATTTCAGCCTTCATGGGCTGCTTGTGTGATACAAGCTCATCTTATTTCAGCCTTCATGGGATGCTTGTGTGATACAAATTTCAAACAGAACTTTTTGTTGACAGAGGCACACACAGACAAGAGTTGGAGCATGTCACTTATATAGAAAAATATCTGGCACTTTGCATGTGACAGAAAAAAAAGAATCACATCATCGGCAATTCCGACAGACAGACAGACAGAGAGACAGACAGACAATAAAGAAAGAAAGAAATAAATAAACAAACAAACAGACAGACAATAATCAAACAAACAAAAAATAAATAAATAAATAAATAACTATTTTGTAAACTAACTGAAATGTAGCCAAATAGTGACATATTGTTATTATGGACTGGAAAAATACATAACAATAATACATATATCTCAGTAATTGTATTAGACTCACGGATCTGTATATGTTATCTCTGCTGGAGACGTCACACTGCATGTAGGTGCACGCCACTCCCAGCAGCTGTATGGCCCTGCAGGTCGCTCGCAGGCCATCCTCATCTCGGCCCCATAATACTATCTACAACATATCAATAACACGAATCATAACTCGCAGGCCATCCTCATCTCGGCCCCATAATACTATCTACAACATATCAATAACACGAATCATAACTCGCAGGCCATCCTCATCTCGGCCCCATAATACTATCTACAACATATCAATAACACGCATCATAACTCACAGGCCATCCTCATCTCGGCCCCATAATACGATCTACAACATATTGATCAATAACACGCATCATAACTCGCAGGCCATCCTCATCTCGGCCCCATAATACTATCTACAACATATCAATAACACGAATCATAACTCGCAGGCCATCCTCATCTCGGCCCCATAATACTATCTACAACATATCAATAACACGCATCATAACTCGCAGGCCATCCTCATCTTGGCCCCATAATACTATCTACAACATATTGATCAATAACACGCATCATAACTCACAGGCCATCCTCATCTCGGCCCCATAATACTATCTACAACATATCAATAACACGCATCATAACTCACAGGCCTGCCCCAGATGCTGCCATCTTCTGCTTGTCAATATAGTCAGATACGTTAAGATTTCAAAGTTCTTGACTACAGTTTGAAAAAAATGTCATTAATTAACCTCATGACTGACTTTTGGACAACAGAAAATTTGATCACATGATCAGTTGCTGGTGATGGCCTTAGTCTAGTACCCGACCCAAGTCTGGACCCGACCCAAATCTGGACCCGACCCAAATCCTGACCCATCCCAAATCCGGACCCAACCCAAATCATGCTCAGGGTCTGGTATGGGCCACTGGGACCCAGGCACTGAGAGAACAGCAATCATTTGTCAGAATCTGTGCGTGTTCAATTTCTTTTCATTGGCTTTAACTTCTGACCAACCAATTTTACTTGTGTGGGTGGACAGTGTGAGTACTAACACTAGTGTAATCGGTTTTGTGTGAATGTCGACAATCAACCAATCAGTCTGAGGTATAAAGAATAAAAACAGCTGACCAATCAGAAGAATCTGCCAATTATGCAGATGAGGGCCTTGTGCAGTGGCCCGTACCAGTCCAGGGCTTGACATACGCACTGGCCCGGTGGCCCAGTTGGGCAACCATATTTTTGGTCTTTTAGTGGCCTAAACTATCTTGATTTTATTATTCTAATCCTTGATAGATATCATATCACGATAGACATTTGATTGAGACAAGTATCCCCCACTCAGACACTATACAGCCTTATGTACAATGCTCTTTATTGTATCACACAGAGTTCCCATATATATATCCACTGATGCTTTCCTTGACCTTCCCCACGTACTTCACGCAAAAAGATACACTTTCAATGACAGACCCACTTCAAAAGTTGAGATCACTTTCGAAGGTCCTCCCCCTGCCTCTGTCACTCTCAATCATCTTGGTACCTTTAACCTCGAGCAGTTTAGGACTGAGCCACGTAGGTGCAGAAATTGTCAATCTTTTGGACACATAGCTACCTTCTGCAGAAACTCAGCAGTCTGTGGCATCTGTAGCAAAAAACACGACACCGAACAGTGCCTTGTCAAACTCAGAAATAAAGAACAGGTTGCTCCTTGTTGTTCAAACTGTCACAAAAAGCATCATGCTTGGAACAAAAGATGTCCTGTGAGGCTAAACAGAATTTATGCGCAAAACAAGCCAAAACTTCAGCAAGTGCGCCCCCTGATGACCATTCCCACCCATCCTCCTTCTAGGACCTTACCCCCTAACCCTAACCCTAACCCGAACCCGACCCCCACCCCTGAACCCACCCCAGGGCCCAGCAAAATGACAGTTTCCCTCCCGACATCTGACTCTCCCTTACCAGAAAATGATAGGACTGACGTTCCACTGACTCAAAGCATCCCTCCCACATCATCAGCCGCACACAATCCTTTACCGCTGTGTGCGGTTCCTGTTAATACTGTGAATGCCTCCCTTGTTCAGGCCCTGTCACAATTAGCCACAGTTACTCAAGAGGTCAGAGACATATCTAGATCAATAGTAAATCTCCTCATAGAAATTTCGGCCAAGTTAAATTCACAGAAGTAAGTCAGAATCTGAAAATCATTAACTGGAACTGCTTCTCACTAAAATCCAAAATTGCCACCCTCAAAGCCTGCATTGGGACAGATGATCCAGACATCATTACCCTCCAGGAAACTTTAGACAAGAAAGATTCTCCCCCCAAAATCAATGGATACACACCCTACACTGAAAAAAGTGAAAATAATAGGAAAGGTCTCGCAATATACGTTAGAAATAAAATTCCATCCAAAAAGATAATTGATCCTCTTAACTGTGGGACAGGTATAGAAGTGCTAGCCATAGAGATCACCCTCTCCACAGGTCCTGTCCTTATATATAATATATACTCCAATCCCAACCCATTCCACCAGGGCAAAATAGATCTCACCAAACTGGCAAGAGTTGCAAGCTCACAATCCATTGCTGTGTTAGGTGATTTCAATGCCCATCACCCCATTTTGTATTCCAAATATTACAATCATAATGGCCATCACATCAATGCCCTCCTCAATGACACTGATGAATTGTCCCTGCTAAATGATGGTACGCCCACTCACATTAGAGGACACTGTTTAGACCTTACCTTCGTGTCCTCAGCCCTTACCCAACTTGCTAAATGGGGAGTACACCCCACCCTAACCAGTGATCACTATGGTACCACTCACTTGCTTGACATTCCACACATCCCACCCCCTCCTCCACCCCCACCCAAGTGGAACGTTAGGAAAGCTGACTGGGACAAGTTTCAAAAGACAATATCTGACTGGTATGACCAATTTGTCCTACCACAGGACATAGACGAACACTCAGAGGCAGTCACGCAGGCTCTTACATTAGCGGCTAATGAAGCCATCCCTTTAAAGAAAGCAACAGGTACCCATCATACAAACTACTGGTACTATAATCCCACAATAGCTGAGTATAGGAATAGGCTAAATAGGACCAGGAAGATATATAGAAAATATCCCACCCCACACAATAGGCAAATGCTAAGGGAGGTTAGCAAACACCTGCAGGAGATCTGCAGGGGTGCCATGCGTAGTAAATGGGAAGAGTGGTGCGAATCTTTCAATGAGCACACATCTCTCACTGAGCTCTGGAAGAAATTGAAAATTTCTAGTGGCAAGAAAATCTCGCCCATTCCAGACCATCCCAATCCCAGCATGGAATCAGAAAGACTTGCAGCCATGTTTGCCAGCAGGGCCTCGTCAGATAATCTGTCACGAAGCATTAGGCTCAAACAAAACGAATTGCTTAGTGGCAGGGACAAAATCATTAGTGAGGCTTGCCAGGCAACACACAGAGCAGACATTCCCTTCACAATACAAGAACTTTTCAATGCTAGGAAGAAAGGTAGAGACACTGCCACAGGTTCAGATAAGATCACATACAGTATGATCAGCAACGCAGGCACAGCTGGGCAAATGATGATATTAGATCTCATAAATGCCTCATATCAAGCTGGCCAGCTCCCGTCAAAGTGGAAGCTTGTTGACATACAGCCCATCCCCAAGCCCAAAGAACCCACCAAGCCTAGGCCGATCTCGCTCACGAGTTGCATATGCAAAACAATGGAGAGATTAGTACTAAACCGGCTGCTGTATGAACTAGGGCCCTTTCACCACAACATCTTCGGGTACATTAAGGCAGTCAGCACCACCCACAGTATAGCCACACTGCTTTCCATCATCACGACAGGTCAAAGCATTGCCATCTTTTTAGACCTTGAGAAAGCCTTTGAGTTAGCCAGCCCAAAAGCAATTTTAGCCACTTTAGCCAGCAAGGGCATCAAAGGCAAGCTACTTGCCTGGGTTGCTTCCTATCTCACAGGCAGGAAAAGTAGGGTGCGCTATCAGGGAACTTATAGTGCTTATCATGCTCACGAGAACGGCACGCCCCAAGGTGGTGTCCTGTCCCCCACGTTATTCAACATCCTCATGAGCAGATTAGTCTCCCTCAAATTCCCCCCAGGTGTACAGCTGCTTTGCTATGCTGACGACTTGGTATTGACAGTCACAGGTAAGGGATTGACCCTCAAAGCTCAGAACTCGCTAGACATCCTATCTAGAGAATGCACAAACTTAGGGCTCAAAATATCTGCCTCCAAAACAAAAGCAATGTGCATCAAAATGAACACACCCAGCTCACAGCTCCAAATACAGGGCCATGCCCTGGATTGGGTCCCTGTGTATCAGTATCTGGGGGTGTGGATAGATAGCGCCTTTAACATGCACTGTCAGGTCAATTACCTCAAGGAAAGATGCCAAAAGAGACTAGACGTTATGAGAGCCCTTTCTTCCATCAAGATAGGCCCCAAAAGTGAGATTCTCAGACTCTACTATTTAGCCACTACACGTAGCCTAATAGACTATGCCACACCACTGTTAGCATTTGCCTCAGATAGTGCAGTACAGCAGGTTGAGGTCATACAAAACAAAGCCCTCAGGCTCATATTAGGTGCCCCGTTATGGACTAAAACTGAGAATTTACAACTTGAGTCAGGCATCCCAGCTGTCCGAGTTAGAATAGCTCAGACCACAGCATGCTTCTTAGCCAAGGTTATGCACTCCCATGTAGTAACACCTCTTAGGAAAAGTACCAAGATAGCCCTCGGTGATGGTGGCAAAATGCCCTCCAGGAGAAATCACTGGGCCACCAGGGCTGCTTCCCTAGTGCTAGGGTTTAGAGATGGACTAGTATTACACAAAGGTGCAGACACTCCAGCCTCCAACTATGTCATCCCTCCACCCTGGAAGCCACTCCCGTATAGCATTACATACATGCCTATGGCCAGCAAGAAATCAGACCTAGATAGGGCAGACATGCTCAGACAGGCTCATGCATCCATAGATATTGTTCGGCCCCCGGTAGCAACAGTGTACTACACTGATGGCTCAGTTCAGGAAGATGGCAGGTCAGGCTCTGGTTATTGTCAGGAAGGTAGACAGGAATTATGGAGAAATAGTGACAATTGCTCAACCCTGCAGACTGAGCTCATTGCCATTTCATTTGCCCTCCTAGATGCCCTTCACAACAAGACAGGTCCAGTACTAGTAATCACAGACTCACAGTCATCCCTCAAAGCACTAGAGAAAGGTCACCCCTTAGACAATGTTAAGCTCATCACGGGAGTTTATGTTACCCTGTATAAGTTACAATCAGACAATAGGGCTGTTGTGCTACACTGGATCCCCAGTCACATTGGACTTGAGGGTAATGATATGGCAGACGAGGCTGCGAATGCAGGCTCCAAGCTATCCAAGATATCAGCCCATGTCCTCCCCTCTCTTAGCCAGACCAGACGACTTTTTGTCTCTGACTCAAAGGAAAGGCACTATCTCAGGCACAAATACAGTGTACCCGGTTCAGGAACTGCCAGATGGTATGCCATAGTCACTAGATACAAGCCACTCCCCAGACTAGCTGAGAACCACAGATCCCTACAGGTCACCATGCATAGACTTAGACTAGGCTACAAGTGCACTTGGGAATTGTTAGGAGATATGGATAGAGCCTGCGAGCATTGTAGTAGGCCCACCAGTAAACCACTGTGGCACTACCTGCTAGAATGCTTTTACACAATGCCTCTTAGACAATATGACAATAGAGTATATGATGTGGAAGATGGCGCTGACCACACCCAGGCTGCAGCTGAGGTGGTCTATAATGCCTTAAACTTTGTGGATCTGCATTATATCCTGACTCAGTATCCTGTGCCCAGATAGGAACTGGAAAAGATCCCACTAGAACCCATGAAGTAGGCAGCCCGCATGACTTACTGACTGCGGATGGTCAATCAATGGTCACTGAAGAGATCGGGTCACAGTGGCCACTGGCTGATTCCCCGAGGACACATTGACTAATTAAAACGGAAACAAACCTGATCCTACCACTGGCTGCAATGATGGAATGTATGTCCTACATCCCTACATTGACAGCCAGGGTAGATAAACCTAACACATTACTAACACATGCCACCCATAATAGTGAAAATGCCTGGCCTGGGTCACAGATTGCCGGCTTTGGTTTCACAAGAATGACCAACAGCGGTTGCAGAGATATTCAGTGTATATCCTGCCCATAGTCGGCTTTCAGTGCCCCAAATCGGGCCATTTGCACCTATAATCACACACCACCCACCCCATAGCAATTTCAAATAAACTATAATTAGGCATTTATACACATAATAAGATGGAACACATAATAATATAAATCTTCTGAATTATTCTGTCATCCAAAAGCAAACAAAACAAGCATAAACAAAAAAGGTTCACTTTTGCCTATGGACACCCCACTGGGTAAAATGCAATTCTCACTACTTTTTAATCAAAATTTCTACATAACTTCTCATATATGCAACCCACACACAAAGTCTGAACACAACATAAAACCACCTCTAAACTCACTATGGGTAGGTCCCCCTTTGACAATGCCTGGTTAAATTGTCCCCCAGCCAGGTTATTGCTCGCCCGCTCGGATTGGGCGTAAAACGTCGTGGTCCCGTGTATCTGACCCTATCCCAGAGCACGTTAAAGAACCCAGTAGCACTTATCGAAAAGAGTAGGGGGAACCCGGTGCGAATGGTCTCTGAAAAAAACCTTTCAGTTAACCAACTCACAACAACAATAGTCCATTTGTCAATAGCAATAATCAATGACCAAATTTAACAATACATGATTGCAATTCACAGCAATCACACTGCAGGGCCGCCTCTCCAGGCTACGGCCCTCTTGCAATTTAATATTGCATAGATTTCATTCATCTGTATCACACATCCTATTATCCTTAGAAACTTCAGCCACCACTTCTCATGCTTTGGTGGCCCAACTGGGCAACCAACATTTTCCTCTTTATGTCAAGGCCTGCAGACGGAATCCAATCTACTGATCTACTTTTTCCCCAAAATTAACCTTAAGTAATTTGGCGAGGAACCCAAATCATGCGCTTAAAGAAGGTCATGAAAGGTTGTACAGCTATGCAGCAGTTGCTTTGTATAATTCAGCTAGGATCGTGTTTGAGGTCATCCCAATGTTGGCCTTCATATGAGGCAGTGTGACTGACATTTATCAGCTTAAAATTTTTAACTTTTTGGTGGCAATTTGAAGCATGTGACTTTGAAATACAAATCAAGGTCACAGTTGAGGTCATCCTATTTAGGACTCTGGGGGATACATGTGTGGATAGAATTTGGAGCCGAAATCTGAAAAAGTGAAGTAGATACAATGAATGAATTAGGTTCGTAGGCTTGGCAGTAGATACAGCAAAACATTTAGGTTTTATTTATCAGAAGCATGCACACACACATGGACAGAGCCCAATGTGTAAGCTGCCACACCACTCAGATGGTGGGAGCTAGTTATACTGGCAACTTATTGCTTTATTAGATCTAACAACTATTTTGAACAAACTCCAAGGTTATCAAAGTAAAGCTCAATTCTAGCCACCAATGGGAACCAGAATAGCTGATGTAAATCTTAACTGATGTATAATGATCAGAATTCCTTATTTTGTAACACTTCCTGCAACACCACAAATACTTTGTGGTGAACGAATAATAACACAGAGATATTTTTATATTGTTTAAAAGATTCATTTATTAATATCCATGAAAAACTAATACATACACATGTGCCTGTTGGAGCATGAGACACTTTTCCCTAAATCATATTTAGACATTTATTATGTTATACATCTTCACTTAAAACACATTTTCGTCTGAGAGCAAAATGACTTTTCATACCTGTTTAAACTCTTTCTTGTATATATTTAATAATTATGCACGATAAAAGTGTCATTTCTGCATAGCAGACAGTGTTAGAATGTGTCCAGCTCAATATATCAGCTCAAAATCTCAGCTCAATATCTCAGCCAGCTCAAAATCTCAGCTCAATATCTCAGCCAGCTCAAAATCTCAGCTCAATATATATATATCAGCTCAATATCCTAGTCAGCTCAATATCTCAGCTCAATATCTCAGCTCAATATATCAGCTCAATATCTCAGCCAGCTCAAAATCTCAGCCAACTCAATATTTCAGCCAGCTCAATATCTCAGCTCAATATCTCGGTCAGCTCAATATCTCAGCCAGCTCAATATCTCAGCCAGCTCAATATCTCGGTCAGCTCAATATCTCGGTCAGCTCAATATCTCAGCCAACTCAATATCTCAGCCAACTCAATATCTCAACCAGCTCAAAATCTCAACCAGCTCAATATCTCAGCCAACTCAATATCTCAGCCAACTCAATATCTCAACCAGCTCAAAATCTCAACCAGCTCAATATCTCAACCAGCTCAATATCTCGGTCAGCTCAATATCTCGGTCAGCTCAATATCTCAACCAGCTCAATATCTCAGTTAGCTCAATATCTCAGTTAGCTCAATATATCAGCTCAATATATCAGCTCAATATATCAGCTCAATATCTACACCAGTTCAATATCACCTGAGCAAAGTAGGGATTCAAAATCCATTCTTATCTCTGAATACATCTCTGATAAACCTGATCATCAAAGCAAATCTGATCATTAACTTGTACATTGCCTCGTGAGACCTGTTTTCAAATGATCACGAAACCCTTTGAAAGAAGTAATGGCGACTGCTTCCCCTGAGGGTTATCTTAAGTACATATAGCTGATATGGATGGAATGGTAATTAATGCTGTCAAAACCTTAGGTTTCTGTTCCATAATATAATGTAAAATATTCTGGATTTAGATCAGTATATTTCTCTACAAGCTAAACTTAAAACAAATATAAATTTTGTGGCATTTGGCAGTTAACTTTCCCAGATGTTTTACATCAGGACTCCTATCGTATTCATACCTCTTAAATCATATAAGCTTTCGCTTCTAAATGTTGCAATTCTCTATTTTTCTCAAAAGTATGTGCTCTGATTTGAAGTACATACAGGAGTTATACGACATATTTTCCTTGTTTGCTTCAGTAAATATCCTCAGGACATCATATTATGTATTCAAATGAGAAAATACAGAGGCCCAAAATAAGGTTCACCATGGGGTCACTGGTTTTTTTTTTATCAACTCTTCCTGTAATGATAGGGAATGTATATTAATATAATTATATTCAGTGGAACCTTATTCAGGCCTTGAATTTACCGTAAAATTATTCAATATTTCCTGAGAATTAGACTTTGATGTCAGCTGTCTCAGAATCTGAACATAAACACTCAGAATCTGAGCATAAAACAAATCTGAATCAAGCATGAATATACTCTGATCTGTGAATACACTCTGCGTGACAAGTCAGAATCAAGCATGATGGAAACACAGGATCTGCGAATACACTCTGCGTGACAAGTCAGAATCAAGCATGATGGAAACACAGGATCTGTGAATACACTCTGCGTGACAAGTCAGAATCAAGCATGATGGAAACACAGGATCTGTGAATACACTCTGCATGACAAGTCAGAATCAAGCATGATGGAAACACAGGATCTGTGAATACACTCTGCGTGACAAGTCCTGTCACCACTCTCATTCTATGCATGATGTTCACATCAATTTATATTTATCATATTAACATATATAACATAAAATAACACCATCATACCACATCATGATTCATGTGATTTTTTTTTATAATGAAACTGAAAATTATTGATTTTAATGAGATGAAAAATGGTCCTGACAGGTTATATGAATGGTGATTCTGGTGTGGCTAATATGTCTGACAGATATATGACATGAGGGTGTGAACAACCATCTCCCCTACAGCCCCGTATATATCCGCCGACGTGTCAGAGTCCTTGCACAGGTAGTGATGATGACAAACGTTTTGTTCATTGCGGATATTAGTGGCATCAAAGCTGATCTCAAAGACCTCGACGCCCAGACTCTGCAACTGGCACTTCACCCACCAGTTGATAGCTGCTATGCCGTAGTTGGTGCGGCCGTCATGGTCGATCTGCTCGGGGTAGCTGACCGAACTGAACCAAATAAAACGTATGTGCTGTAGGCGAGAAGAGTTCCTGAGAGTCTCTACAGCTCTCCTGACCTTAGCAAAGGCAGTCATATAGTTGACAGTGCCGACGTCTCGGAGATCCCAAATTCCCCCATTCACAACAAACACGTGAGGTCCGCGCAGTCTGCTGAACTGCTTGGAAGCTAAATTAATTTTGTCTGCAACAGACGCTGCGTATCTTACATCCTTGAAGTAGATGTTGCCAGTGTTGTGGTCATGCCTGAGAGTCCTCGGCAAATGACTGTCAAATATTCCAAGTTTGTAAAGCACATAATAATAGTTAAAGCGAGAATGGGAATCTCCCATAAACGTAAGAGAAGCCAGTTTGCTGAAACAGGTTTTATTAAAATCTTGGAAATTTGATAACTCTATTTTACATTTGTCAACAACTATCCTCCAGGAATCTTTGTGTTTTGGGTTCCTCACCCACGTGACTGTGCCCCCTGGGTTGATGTGGCAAGCTGGCCAGGTTTGGAAGCGGCCTTCTTGTGGTGGCAGTACAGGAGATGCTGGATGGCTGAGGTTGCAGCTAGATTGCTTCCATATCAGCTCTCGGTGGGGATTGGCTATGGGCTGAATAAAAGCTCCGTAATTGGTATACATGATATACACAGACACATTGCAACAAATCTCCAGTAGGGGGCACTCTGCCAAATAGGATCCATTTCTGTGGTCAGTGACATCACACAGTCTGAGAGTGGAGGTGCCATTAAGTGTGATCCTAAAACTCGACCCTCCAGTACTTGGACGATTCCTGAACCTTTCAGTCACCACAACACGCACAATGCGTATATCATTAAGGCTAATGACCTCCATGGAAACATCATGCCGGTATCCATTTAAACCAGATCGCCTATTATAAAAAGCTTGTTTTTTACGTAGTGTTTGTAGAGTGCTGTATTGTTCCCAATAGGGGTGGGAATGATTGCAAGGGTAAACCTCTGCTGCCGGGATGCGGTGGTCAGCCACTATGGCATGCTGGGAACTGTTATGTGTCAAATATCCGTGTTGAGCCTTGGCACTGCCATAATACATCATGTGTATACCAGGCAGCTGGATCATACTCTCCTTATAGTACAGCATCAACACAGCACATGTGGCCACCGTGAGGCAGGTGGAAAACACCACAATATATCTCCTCCTATCCATGCTGGCCTCGCAGCGAGCTACACTGGTTTCACTTTCTGAGTTTCATTCAGCTTGACTGGTGATTCAGAAAGATCAATATAAAACCTGACTCCTCTATGACCTGCTTGCTGGCTCACCCTGGCTGGCTGCTTCGACTCTGCTTACCAGCCCCTCTCTGCTCCCTCTCTGCTCCAGTCTCTGCTCGCTCTCTGCTCACCCTGCTCCTGAAGGAGTCCCTCACCAACCTCGTGCACTGACCTGCATGTCTAATCACCTCATCATTTTCATCTCCGAGTCTGCCTCTAATACCAATACACAGTGCCTTACATTGTGTGCATCTGGTGGTCAGCGTCTTGGCAGGCTGACCCGGCTCAGCAGTCTGCTACGGGGCTGCTGGACGCACCCACTCACCACTCAGTGCTAGCTAGCTGTGCAGCTGCCAGGTACAGTCACACTCCAATCCGTGCCATTGTGCCACAGGTTGCCAGAGAGTGAAAGTCCCCAGCCCCTCTCTGTCTCGGTCCTATATACTAATACCTATATAAAGGTAGTGATGGCAGGAGATGTCGCTCTGGCTGCCTATGGTCTGTACACATCCTGACAGTGTGTGTCATCTGATCTCAAGATCACAGACTTCTTCCCAGTCCACATTGATCAGTGCATATTGTCTCCTTCCCATACAACACTTGAACAGGCCAATATGCCTTATGTCATCAACTTGTTCTGCAAGAGTTCAGGAGGTCAAATAGTTCAGGAGGGCAAATTTGATGGACACATAATTTTTAAATATAAAATGACTTTATGGATCCATATAAGCCCAGTAGTAGTCCATTTGCTGGCATGTAAAGTTGATATATATCTTTAAACATGAAACAAAATCTCAAAAATTCCTCTCATTTTGATAACCATTTTATCCTTCTATTAAATGTAATGTTGTATCAATCTGTTACTTCAGTCTCAAATATGAGTAAAGAAAATATCAGTACAAAATAACGAGATAATGCACCTGTTGACTGAAATATGCTGTTATCTTCATAAATTCATCTTCATATCTTATAGACCAGAGAACAAATATTGTTATCATTTGGTAAGTGTATTATCCTGAGCGTGAAGAAAATCTGATTGAAAATGTCGTAAATCTGTTGAGAACTAGAGCTAACAACCATAGGATTTGTGCAATCATAAGATTGGCTGATAATTATGAAATTGTCTTGTAGACACACAACAAATGAAACATTGTATTTTTTGTCAAAGAATAAACGATATGATTCATTTATACTATATATCAATTGTTATGAAAATTGCACCCAGTGACCTCGGCAATGTGACAATACGCACGTGCGGAAGAAGCATTTTGTTACAAAAACACACAAATGGGCACTGCTCTGTCAGTTCTTGGCCGATTTACATCATTGACAACTCAAATTCGAGCTACTGAGCTCTGCTCTTCACATAAATAAGTCAGGTGGTCGATATATTAATTTTCATCTTTTGGCATAGGAGAAAGTTCAGTGCGCGAAGGCTAAGATTGTATGTGCAAAGGTGTGACTTTGACTTGTAAAGCTGACAAGAATATAACATACGATCATCGCTTTATAAGCTTAATTAATGTGAATTGTTACTTGTGGGTATACCCCATTATAGCACACATATAATTTACTGACCGTGTTTTGTTGTATAATATAATAACTGACAAAGCCCAAAATGTGCGAAATTGACGGTTGTTAACCCTAATTGTTTAAACCTTGGAATATTTTTGGGATATAACAATATATTTAGCAATATATTTATTTTACAATGGTTCTTTTATAAAAAAAATACAAATATAGATAATGCATTTACGAAATATTGCAACTGAAATAATATAATCTTGACTTTAAAATGAATTGTGATCATGTGATCAATGATTTCCATGTGCAACTATTTTGTTATTACTTTATCATTGCATTATTTTCATGTCTTAGATTCAATGCATCTATGTGTAAGCATGCAGATTCTATCCCCTATAGAAAACAACCAAGTTACCATACTCAATCATACTCTCAGAAAATATCTTTAAAGTTACTGTCTCTCACATCAGAACTTTGTAATCAATTTATAACTTCAGAACATGATATATCCTATAAACAGGTTGTTGTATTTGAATGTTTTCATTGTGAGAACATTGCAGAATCCTGTGCATGTCCTTGTAATCAGACCCATAATAGTGGAAAAGATCAGGGAGAAAACTGTAATTGCTGCCACTTGGAGATGGTACCTCACTTTTACCATACTCTACCATAATCTGTGGCAGAGAAGCGTTTCTGGAACATTCCAAGATATTAAGTGCAACAGATGTGAAGGATCATTTTTTAACAATTTAATTGTGGTAATGATGCCAGACTGCTTGGATCATAAACTTTTGACCCCAGTACTTCCTTGAGGATATTGAATAACCTTGGTAATAAATCATCAATTGAGTGGTCCAGAATAAAAATTGGTTTGACCTGCCAATCAACAAAATTTAATTATACCCAAAGCCATAGGTAAAATAGACATGAAATCCACTGTTTCTAGAAACACGGCGCACTGCCTATCATATTGAAGTTTCCCTAGTAAATGAACTCGACCTCCGGCAATTGACTGTTGCAGTTCTGACCCATGTCACTATCTTTCCCAGTCATAATGTCTAAAAATGCAAATCCGTGTGCATTCTGTAGTGTTTTTCTCCAATTTTTTACCCGATATTAAACCTGACGACGTGAAATGACATTTAGAAGAGTCCAAGTGATGACGTCATGGAAACACCAAGGGAGAAATTTCATATGACTACAGAAGGACCACAACGTTGTGGAGCTTACAGACTGTTGCTGTCACTCCCGTGAATAAACTGACCCCTCTCACCTGATTGCGCAAACTCGTAAACAATGGCGAAATGATGCCTAGATGAAGAAATAACAAAGAAATTTTTTTCTGACAGGACTGACATCATATGTTTACTTAAAGGGAACATAATTATTTGATTGTTAGTTGATGGAAGTCGAGTTCTAATGGAGTCGTGAGTTAAATTGGATGAGCAGTGCATGATGTGTCTGGAAACAGTGGATTTCAAGTCTATTTTGACGATGTCTTTGGGTATAGGCAAGTCCTTTGGATCACCTGGACAGGGTACTTTTTCAGGGTGACTGACACTGCTCGCATCGAGCAGCTGTCAATAAAAATGCTCAGTGTTCAGGGTATTTGAGTCTGGTCAAAACTGACCAGTGGCTCTCTGCAGGGGGCGATGTATTGAATAGTGTTGGGACAGGTTGACCTTGCCTTGACCATGTCAATAATCCGGCCTGGGCGATCTGACAGGGTGGTGCTTGCTGCATGGATTATCAACCAATGGGATTATCCCCAGTAATCGCACTGAGCACACGCGCGGCCTTGTGACTATTTTCACTACAGTAATTAAGCAATATGTTCCATATTAACATTAAACCTTCATGACATATATAAGATTAATTTTAATAACTTTTGTTCAGCAAGTTGACGCACTTGGCGATGTAACTCACGTGTTTTGGTTTATGTTTTGCGAGCTGCACGGCGATGCATCTGCCGACGCCACGGCCCCCTCCTGTGATCAACACGATGTCGTCTGTTATATCTTTGTATCTCTTCGGTAAAATCCACAGAATCCATGATCTCACTATTGAGTAAAGCACTAATGATGTCGCAATAAATAATTCACATATAAACCATTGTTTATTCTCTTTCTGTTCTGCGCAATCACAGTCTGAAAGTTGTGACATTTTTGTCGGGTGACTGGATGTAAACAGTCCGGGTGTATTCGAGTGAGCTCTCGGGCAAGTCACCTTGAAAAGCGCGTCAGAACGGTGTTACTCGATCAAACGCGATTACGTTTATTTTCAAGCAAGCTGAAAACGTATTTGTATCTCTTTGTATGTCTTTTTAATTCCAAAGATTTTCACTCGATTTTGTAGTATTAACAGTGGATAGAAAATATTATTTACACGTCTTTATAAATAATGTATGATATACTGTACATTGTTGTAATTTGATTATTAATATTATTATTACTCTTTTTCTTCTCTGGTAGCTCTGAAGTAAAAAAAATGATTTGACAGTAAAAAAAATCATGTGACCTTAAAGTGTAACTTGTTAAAATGGAGTCTATCATAGAGGATTTCTTAATCCAACATCGATTATAAGTCAATATGTTAACCATGAAATAATCTTAAAAGCACATATTCAACCTTTAAATGATTATTTTCTTGGACTCAAAGAAGGTTTTAAACAAAAGCATTGTATGAACCATATCTATCTATTAAAGGGCCAACCCTAATTTATTCAGAGGGAGGGTGGAGAAAAAAGTAAAAAACAAATCAGTGAGACCATTTGATAGGGACAAAGCATGTTGAGAATGCCAATCTTGAGAAAAGAATAAATTGAGGCTCGAACATATGCAGGAAAAAAAATGTTCAGATGGTAGAATTTTTGGGAAAAAGCGTGCTTGAGAAAGCCAGTCTTGAGGCATCAACAGCATAACTATTAAGAGCAACATACAATATATGACAAATATGTTGTATCTTTTATATTTATAAGACGTTCAGGTCGAGTGTTTCACTACATTCATTATTGATTGGACAAAGAACACAACTAACAATTTTATATTTTTTCTACATTGTGAGCATGTTGTGTTTTGGTGCTGAGCATGTTGTAACATGACGTTGTATGGACGTAGATCTGTGAACACCAGATAATGTTGTGAGCATGTTGTTGTAGAACGTTGTGAGCATGTGCTCAGCACATACTAAGAACATTGTGAGCACGTGCTCAGCACGTTGTGAGGACGTTGTAAACTGACATTATGTTTTCAACATATTGTGATAAAACGATGTAAACATATGCTCAGCATATTGCAAGCACATGGTACATATACACCCAGCTGTGAACAAATTCGGCTGTCTTTGGCCAAATCTAGCTACTCAGTTGAGATTGACCCACCAGTAACCTCTTCCAGCATATCAACTGGCATGTTATGCTGATTTCTTGACATTGTCCGAAATTATATGGATCTATATATTGCAGTAAATAATAACAATACACTTCTATCACAACAAAAAACATGATCATTTCTTTTTTATTACATTTTAGTCGTTCAGAACATTGCATTTTATCCTTTAAATTAACTGTAACTTTGAATTACCTAACAACAAAGCTGTTACAGGTCGCCATTTTCTGTAGTACTGCAGCCACCTATTGGCCAATTTAATCACCACAAGTTTACTTCTATGTGCTCACCACGTAGAAAGCATGTTGTCAAAAAAGTTTTAAGACAATGTGCAGACAACATGTCAGTGTCAGCATGTGGAACAACAACGTTATTATTAGTACAGACCACAACGTTATCCTTCTACGTGCTCAGCACGTTGAAAAACGTAGAAAGACAACTAAACCTTATTTCTATGTGCTCACAACGTTGTCTCTACCTGGGTAATAGACCTTCACTTCATAAGGGTGCGTCCTTTAATAGACAGATCTGATTCATCAAATACCTTCATTGAACCTAAATCAGCTGTTGATATTAATATATATGCTGTTGGAATTGATGGAGTTGTTGAAAAATAGAATGGGGTGTTGGCCATGAATCTATCAAAAATGGAACAGATTGCATGTGCCTCTGGTGTGGGCACTGATGTGACACCGAACAGATATCAAATGCAGCCGTAATATGTCCTTGACCTTTGTTGAGATTAACAACTTACAGTTTGTTGGTGAACTGGTAGTTCTTATCTCGACAAAATATAAGTGGTGTAAATATTGTCAAACCTCTCTGGTAATTAAATAAAAGTTATGTTTTAAGCAATATTTTGAAATTATAATTTCTTATAATACTCAAATTGTGTCCGCTATCACAGTAAAGGTCTTCAAATCGGTCTTGTTGAGCCAAAAAGCAGTCCAATTTACATGTACAAGAACGTGACAATTGAGCCGGTGTCATCATTTATATGAAGTCCTATATAAATACGATTAGGGATGGAGAATGCAGAAAGGTAAATTCATTTGATTGACAATATTGGAAAGAAATCCAAGATTTCCAGCAGGTGGTAGGCCGTGGTTTCAGTATTCCTTGGTACCACGCTCACCTCGCCCCCGGTCCGGTTACTCACTCAGTGCGGTTACTGGCATCAGTCAGGCTTCACCGTCTTGTTTCTGTCACTACTCGTAGTGTCAGTGTTAGCAAAACTTCTGCACTGATGCCAGTGATGGGGAGAAACAAACTCCACCAGAGGGCGACATGGTAATAATTTGGGTGTGCCTCTGGTGGACAGTGTGGGGGAGAAATTGTCAGTCATAAATTTAACCCGCGGAGTCTGGGTTCGAATTGAAAACCCCAGAACCTGATTTCGGGAAATATTCTATCTTCATTGGTACCCTGATTTATAGGACTCGCTTAAATTTTAATACCATCAGTTTAGGGATGATGCAGAGTTAACATGATACCCTAACTTTGGGTGATGCAATTAACAAGAAAGAGCGGCGCTCCACATGAAAAAAAATTGTGAAATGTTGATTTTACGACCCTTTCAGCAACTATGGCCATATCAGGTCGACTTGCGAACCTTTTAACCAGTGTGAAAGTAGCACTGCCGGCAGTGGGAGTCGAACCCACCACCTCCCGTCCTCCACTTATATAAGTTATAACCATTAAAGGGACAGATCCTACACTCTACCAACTGTGCTAGTGGGGCTGGTTCGCTCCACATGAACTGATGGGGAAAAAATAACAAACAAAACAAAAATTATAACAAATAATAAACAAGAAACAGTGGTGATCCACATGTAACACGGATGAGAAAAAAATAATAACAAACCAACCAAAACTGTCAACAAACAGAACAAAAATTAAAATAAACAAAACAAAAATTACAGCAAACAAAACAAAAATTAAAATAAACAAAAAATAACCACAAAATGAAATATTATCTTGATTCATCTTTTAAAATTATTTAATTTGGTATATGAACGATTTTTTTTGCCCTAATATCAAAACATCGATCAGACTTTTGAATGTCATCTGACTTCTAATTGTCCGATTTTCACCAAATTTGAACTAAACTTACTGATAATTCCTTGTTCTATCGATTGGGAAACATTTTCAAGCAATTTAAAAAGATAATTTTATGAAACGATGGGCCGACACGATGACAACTAGTTTTGAATTTTCTGCTTTGTTTACATCACGCCCGGGCGCATGCGCAAATTAGAATCTTGCATGCACACGGACGAACACTCCACAGTGGCGTCAGTTGCTTGAGCAATATTGACCACAGAAAAATCTGAATCGCAAACCACAGGAAACGACTACCCATTTCCCACGATCGTACCGATCACAGAATAACACTGATAGTCCCTTTTTGATATCCACTGCCGACAGGCAGTGGATATCAAAAAAGGACCATCCGTGTTACAAAAATCAAACAGGTGATATCTGATTTTTTATTTGTTAGGATCTACCTGGACTACAATGCTACAACGCCCTTGGAGCCTGAGGTGGTGGAAGCCATAACGGACGCCTTGAGGACGGCGTGGGGCAACCCCAGCAGCTCCTACCATGCAGGTCTCTACTCCTACTCACCTCATCCTGTATAAACAATACCTCACATCCTCCTACCAAGCAGGTCTCTACTCCTACTCACCTCATCCTGTATAAACAATACCTCACATCCTCCTACCAAGCAGGTCTCTACTCCTACTCACCTCATCCTGTATAAACAATACCTCACATCCTCCTACCAAGCAGGTCTCTACTCCTACTCACCTCATCCTGTATAAACAATACCTCACATCCTCCTACCATGCAGGTCTCTACCCTACTCACCTCATCCTGTATAAACAATACCTCACATCCTCCTACCATGCAGGTCTCTACTCTACTCACCTCATCCTGTATAAACAATACCTCACATCCTCCTACCATGCAGGTCTCTACTCTACTCACCTCATCCTGTATAAACAATACCTCACATCCTCCTACCATGCAGGTCTCTACTCTACTCACCTCATCCTGTATAAACAATACCTCACATCCTCCTACCATGCAGGTCCCTATTCCTACTCACCTCATCCTGTATAAACAATACCTCACATCCTCCTACCATGCAGGTCTCTACTCCTACTCACCTCATCCTGTATAAACAATACCTCACATCCTCCTACCATGCAGGTCCCTATTCCTACTCACCTCATCCTGTATAAACAATACCTCACATCCTCCTACCATGCAGGTCTCTACCCTACTCACCTCATCCTGTATAAACAATGCCTCACATCCTCCTACCATGCAGGTCTCTACCCTACTCACCTCATCCTGTATAAACAATACCTCACATCCTCCTACCATGCAGGTCTCTACCCTACTCACCTCATCCTGTATAAACAATACCTCACATCCTCCTACCATGCAGGTCTCTACCCTACTCACCTCATCCTGTATAAACAATACCTCATATCCTCCTCAAAGTAAAAGATAAAGGCTCGGTCTATTTCTGTTGTTATTTATTCATTTAAATTTTTTCTTTTTTTTTGGCAGGGGGTCCATAAAAAATTTAAATGATTGTTCTTTCTTTGCAGGAGCAAAGGCTAAATCATTAATAGAGGAATCCAGACAGTCTGTGGCAGACATGATTGCAGCTCAGAAAAATGGTAACATCAATATCTAATGCTCATTGGTCACATTCTCATTTGAATCCTCCTTTCTTCTTCTTGTCTAATTGTTGGAAAACAGTTTCCTCCTTATTAATTTTGTAACCTAAATAGTGATTTGTGAAAGTGACATTGTTTGAGAATAATAACATGATGATCTGATGGACTGTATGTTAGACCCAGTGATGTTTACAGGTATGTGGTCAGGATTGATGAATTGTCACAGCATGGAGCATGAGTGCAGTCCATGTTTGTGCTCAAATGTGGATTTCTGAGTGAGCAATCTTGCCATGAGTGAAATTAAATACGAGATAATACACTGTGCCCTGAATGAACGTCTGATATTCATGAGGGGGTGTCAGGGTATTATCCCTTGTACACACCGAGAATAAGCTGTTCATAAATTATAACCTGTCACCCCTAAAAGTTGATATCACTCTCTAGCGGTGATATGTAGCAAGTTGGACTCTTCCACACCTTCTCAGACGTTTGTCCATTTCATCTGGTCATTGCACTGGTCAACCTTGACACACTGTGAATGGCCACCTTCTGGTAGATATAAAGAAGGCAAATTATTTTGGTTTTCTTATTGCTTTAAATGATTATGGTGACAGGATATGAAATATTTCATGAGTCAATCGTTTTAAAATGTGTAAACAATATTTGTAAAATGTTTGACAGAAACTCATAATGTCCCATATGAAAAAATATACATAAGTTTCAATGTAGCCAGAAGACCAGGTTTCGTCTCAATCCTCCAACCAGGAATAGAGACTGGTATGGATAAATTAGTCCTATGTGATGAGCAGATAAATTAGTGCTATGTGATGAGCAGATAAGTTAGTGCCATGTGGTGAGCAGATAAATTAGTGCTAAGTGACGAGCAGATAAATTAGTGCTATGTGATGAGCAGATAAATGAGTCCTATGTGACGAGCAGATAAATTAGTCCTTGTTTGTTTGTTTGGGGTTTTACATCACTTTCAACATTATTTCAGTCATTTTGTGATGAGACCTACTTGTAGCAGATATAGTGCTGCCTCACTGAATTGTCATGTCGCAGGTCCTTGACATGACAACCCACCCGGTCACAGATTTACAAGGACAACGGGTTAACCCTTTGGCACAGGCCTCAGCTCATGTGGGAAATTGTATCACGAGTTCAATCCCGGCACGGCCGGGGTGCGAACCCACAACCTTTGGATCACCACAGAGGAACTGGTGCTAATAAGCTGGCGCCCTAACCAACTGCACCACGTCTCATGGCCGTAAATTAGTGCTATGTGATGAGCAGATAAATTAGTGCTATGTGATAAGCAGATAAATTAGTGCTATGTGATGAGCAGATAAATTAGTGCTATGTGATGAGCAGATAAATTAGTGCTAAGTGACGAGCAGATAGATTAGTCCTATGTGATGAGCAGATAGATTAGTGCTAAGTGACGAGCAGATAAATTAGTCCTATGTGATGAGCAGATAAAATAGTGCTCTGTGATGAGCAGATAAATTAGTGCTATGTGATGAGCAGATAAGTTAGTCCCATTTTATGAGCAGATAAGTTAGTCCCATTTTATGAGCAGATAAGTTAGTGTTATGTTATCTGTTCATCTAGGTCTAATTTATTGGTGGTGTGTTCCGTGAAGTATTGACTTTAGAGGTCAACACTTTGTTTTGAGATGAACTGAGATGGTTTCTGATTATCTTGTAGATATCATCTTCACATCAGGAGGAACTGAAGCCAATAACATGATACTGGAAACTGCTCTCAAATACTTCTGGGAAATGCATCCAGTCGCAAAGTTGAATCAATGCAGAAATGAAGGCGGGAGAGGAGAGAGGATGTGGCAGCCGCCCGGCCTGAGCCCCGGCTTGAGACCACATATCATCACCTCCAACCTGGAGCACGACTCCATCAAACTGGTGCTGCAACACTATCAACTCAACTCCTTGGCAGGTGAGAGACTTCTCATACTAAATTCATACTTCATGGATTGATAAAGATTGCTAACTGCCCCACATAATGTACACAAGATTATCACATCCACTTTCTAATAGGATGAAACATCAAAAAGCCAGTAATTATCAACCAACTGTAAGTCATCAGACCATTTGGTGAATGGAGACAGGGTTCTCCAAGTCAAGTGGTTTGTTATAACACAAAGCAATGAACAGATAACTTTAAATGGTTTTGATTTATTCAAATAAGGAAAGTCGTAAAATAACCATTGGTATTACTTTGCAATGTTTATGCAGGGAATCCATGATAAATCAGTTTGTGTGTTGATATGCAGATGTTACGTATGTGGCTGCATCCAGACTGAGCGGCCGAGTAGAAGCGGAGGACGTCATGGCCGCCGTCAGACCCAACACCTGCATGATCACCATCATGACGGCAAACAATGAAACAGGAATCATTCAGGTCACAACATTCTTCATAGCAACGCAAAACTGTAGAGTAGAGTGATCAGACTTGCAGACCTCACAAGGCAAGGACATAGAGTAGAGTGATCAGACCTCACAAGGCAAGAACATAGAGTAGAGTGATCAGACCTCACAAGGCAAGAACATATAGTAGAGTGATCAGACCTCACAAGGCAAGAACATATAGTAGAGTGATCAGACCTCACAAGGCAAGAACATAGAGTAGAGTGATCAGACCTCACAAAGCAAGAACATAGAGTAGAGTGATCAGACTGGAAGACCTCACAAGGCAAGAACATAGAGTAGAGTGATCAGACTGGAAGACCTCACAAGGCAAGAACATAGAGCAGAGTGATCAGACTGGCAGACCCCACAAGGCAAGAATATAGAGCAGAGTGATCAGACTGGCAGACCCTACAAGGCAAGAACATAGAGTAGAGTGATCAGACTGGCAGACCCCACAAGGCAAGAATATAGAGCAGAGTGATCAGACCTCAAAAGGCAAGAACATAGAGTAGTGTGATCAGACTGGCAGACCCCACAAGGCAAGAACAGAGAGTAGAGTGATCAGACTGGCAGACCCCACAAGGCAAGAATATAGAGCAGAGTGATCAGACCTCAAAAGGCAAGAACATAGAGTAGTGTGATCAGACTGGCAGACCCCACAAGGCAATAACAGAGAGTAGAGTGATCAGACTGGCAGACCTCACAAGGCAAGAACAGAGAGTAGAGTGATCAGACTGGCAGACCCCACAAGGCAAGAACATAGATTAGTGTGATCAGACTGGCAGACCTCACAAGGCAAGAACATAGAGTAGAGTGATTAGACCTAAAAAGGCAAGAACATAGAGTAGAGTGATCAGACTGGCAGACCTCACAAGGCAAGAATATAGAGCATAGTGATCAGAATGGCAGACCCCACAAGGCAAGAACATAAATTAGTGTGATCAGACTGGCAGACCTCACAAGGCAAGAATATAGAGCCGAGTGATCAGACCTCAAAAGGCAAGAACATAGAGTAGTGTGATCAGACTGGCAGACCCCACAAGGCAAGAACATAGATTAGTGTGATCAGACTGGCAGACCTCACAAGGCAAGAATATAGAGCAGAGTGATCAGACCTCAAAAGGCAAGAACATAGATTAGTGTGATCAGACTGGCAGACCCCACAAGGCAAGAACAGAGAGTAGAGTGATTAGACCCCACAAGGCAAGAACATAGAGTAGTGTGATCAGACTGGCAGACCCCACAAGGCAAGAACATAGAGTAGGGTGATCAGACTGGCAGACCTCACAAGGCAAGAACATAGAGTAGAGTAATCAGAGTGATACATATATAGAGTATTTCGAAGTACAATATTGTAAACATGAACTACAGGTCACAATATGGAGGACTTCTACTTCCTGTGGTCAACCATGACTATGAAATATTGATTGAAAGTTATTTTAATAAAATATTAAAATATCACAATACTATTGGTAGATATCACTTCTATTATACCTTAGTAACATCTTTACAAAAGACTATAAGCTGGATGGCTACAATCGATAGGTAGATTTTCTGGATTCAAATTTGCCTCCATTACCTGAGTAAAGCTCCAAATATGGTGGGAATATTTAAATATACCATACAACATGAATATTTAGTTTCCCTAGCTATGTGCTGTGTATCCATAATATACATATATTATAATTTGGTTTACATACCTTTGTGTGTCCGAGAAGCTTGTTAAACATTAATATAAAGGAAATATATCATACAAAAGGCTGGGATGCCCAAATTGGCTGGAGTCCCAGGGCAGTGTGCAAAGGGTCTTGGGTAATCACCCCAGTGCTGACAGATGTGATCACCTGCTGACCTCTAGTGTTAATCATATATGGGCATTATTAACCAGGTTACACCCACACATGCAAGCATATATATATGTATGTGTGTAGGTGTACAAACAATTAGATATTTGTCATAAATTTAATGTAAAAATCAAAGATGTTGACCCATATTTTTTTCTTCTGGATATTGTAAGTGCTTATTGTTTGTGAGTTATTATATTCTACATTCTTGGGGCAATCAACTTTACTATACAAACCATACATGTATATTAGTAGATAGATGTTTTTTAGAAGGGATTTTCATATCCGAATGCTTCCACATTCAATCCCAGCATGTTGAATATGATCTGTTATATTTATAGCCTATTGCTCAGATATGTGAAAAAGTGAAGCAGTTGAAAAGAGACAGTAGACACGAGACCCCCAGGATACTGCTTCACACAGACGCTGCCCAGGCCATCGGCAAAATCTGCGTCAACGTCCATGAGCTGCAGGTCGACTATCTCACGATTGTCGGCCACAAGGTAGTAGTTTGTTTTAATATACTGCCAGTAATGGGTGTTGCTTTCATCATGTTGGGTCGTGTGGGATTCTCACCATTTCCATGTTAAGTTCTATCAGAGCTCCAGTCTTCTCTGCCTTAAATGGTTTTTAACCCCACAGCCATTGGCCTGAATTAGGAGTTAATGTCAGATTCAGTGGGAGGGCAGTGGGTGGCCGGGAAGTAGCAGCAGGGTCTGTCCAGGGCAGTGGGTAACTCGTAATGTGAAGTAGATCATATTTGGCATATCAGTACCTTTAGCAGAAGATATACCTGAATTTTGATATTTACATCTTGGCTTGGCTACAGGCCCTTTCCTCTTGACCTAGTTGCAGACTCGTTCACCTTGACCTAGCTACAGACCCTTTCACCTTGACCTAGCTACAGACCCTTTCACCTTGACCTAGCTACAGACCCTTTCACCTTGACCTAGTTGCAGACTCTTTCACCTTGACCTAGCTACAGACCCTTTCACCTTGACCTAGATACAGACCCTTTCACCTTGGCCTGGCTACAGACCCTTTCACCTTGACCTAGATACAGACCCTTTCACCTTGGCCTGGCTACAGACCCTTTCACCTTGACCTAGCTGCAGACTTTTTCACCTTGACCTAGTTGCAGACTCTTTCACCTTGACCTAGTTGCAGACTCTTCCACCTTGACCTAGTTGCAGACCCTTTCACATT
This sequence comes from Amphiduros pacificus, assembly GCA_949316495.1. NCBI lineage: Eukaryota > Metazoa > Annelida > Polychaeta > Phyllodocida > Hesionidae > Amphiduros > Amphiduros pacificus. Next base: position 1,037,923 of record OX439012.1, on the reverse strand, counting down.
GACCTAGCTACAGACTCTTTCACCTTGACCTGGTGGGTTTTTACAGCTTTGTTGTGTGATATTTGGATTGGTTTATGATGATTCAGAATTTCAGTGCTGAATATGATTACAGTTTTATGGACCTCGGATTGGGGCAGTCTATGTTAAAGACATACACAAGGAAAACCCTCTGTACCCCATGCTGTACGGAGGCGGTCAGGAGAGAAACCTCAGACCTGGGTAAGAAATGCTCCTAATTCTTCCAGCTGTAACTGCTTTACTTCCTGTCCTTAGTATAAAAGACCTGAGATTGTAACACTATGGGAACTCACTAGTTACTCATAAATCCCTAATAGTCAATAACTTCACCTTTCCTTTTGCAGAACAGAAAACACTGGGATGATTGCGGGGCTTGGGAAAGTAAGAATATTTCATCATTTATTTTAATTATTTAAGACCAAAAACCAAAAAGTCAGAGGAGAACTCAATGATTGATAATAAGGCAAGAACATGTGAGTGCAGTGTTCAAGCTGACAGATCCAAAGGATGAGTGAGATCCTTCCATCAGAACCAATGAGAGAGATCTGTCAGCCTGAACACTGCACAAACCTATGTCCTTAATTTATCTCAAACTTTAACTCATACTTTATCTCATGATTTATCTCATGCTTTATCTCGTGCAGCAAATGCAGATCTGTTTTATATGTGTCAAACATAAACAAAGCCACATCCCCTTTTTAATGACGTCACACTCGATGACGTCATTACAATATATATTATATTATGAAATGACGTCATTAATAACATCATTCTAGCTTAAGATTAATGCTTAGTTATTCAGGTTGGTAGTGTAGTTATTCCCGTAAATGTTTTTTTTCCAAGTTAGCTCAATCTTTTCATTCAAACCATCTTTTTCTGATTTTTACTTCAACTTTGAATCTAAAATGATTGATAGTGATAAAACTTCCTTGCACTGTGTCATTTTGGGGGGTTAAAATGTGATAATATGATTTTCTTGGTGGGAAAGTAATTCTGGAAGAAGACACTCAGTCTGTTCCTCCTAAATTAAATACTCTAAGAAATATGGAAATATTGCTCACGCCATTAAGAAATATGGAAATATTGCTCACGCCATTAAGAAATATGGAAATATTGCTCACGTCATTAAGAAACATGGAAATATTGCTCACGTCATTAAGAAATATGGAAATATTGCTCACGTCATTAAGAAACATGGAAATATTGCTCACGTCATTAAGAAATATGGAAATATTGCTCACGTCATTAAGAAACATGGAAATATTGCTCACGTCATTAAGAAATAAGGAAATATTGCTCACGTCATTAAGAAACATGGAAATATTGCTCACGTCATTAAGAAACATGGAAATATTGCTCACGTCATTAAGAAACATGGAAATATTGCTCACGTCATTAAGAAACATGGAAATATTGCTCACGTCATTAAGAAACATGGAAATATTGCTCATGTCATTAAGAAATATGGAAATATTGCTCACGTCATTAAGAAACATGGAAATATTGCTCACGTCATTAAGAAATATGGAAATATTGCTAACGTCATTAAGAAATATGGAAATATTGCTCACGTCATTAAGAAATATGGAAATATTGCTCACATCATTAAGAAATATGGAAATATTGCTCACGTCATGGGCTTGTTATTTCTCAACTTATCATTTTTTTCAATTTCAGGCAGCAGATTTGGTGACTAAGAATCTGTCTGAGTATGAATCCCACATGAGAGAAGTACGGGACCACTTAGAAACGAGACTCCTTGATACATTCGGAAAAGAAAGGATTCATTTCAATGGAAAATTTCCCCAAAGTGAAAGAATACCTAACACCTGTAATGTGTCTATTATGGGAGAGAAGCTTCAGGGTGAGAAATGACCTATTTCACAGATTTTGAGTCAATTTTGCAGCAACTTTCAGTCATCTTGGTGCTGGCACTTTCACAACATTATGTAACTTTATATTGCCTCATGCTGGATTTTGTTTCCAGTTTCCTGAGTCAGCAACTCTCTGTTTAACATGTTTGTTAGATTAGAAGAACTACCCCACTAAGGTCAAGGGTCTTCCTCAGGTCACCAGCTTATGTTCAGTTAGTGCCCCTATATTTGAATGACTGCCCAGTTCAGACATGAGAGAGTTTTAGTATTGGTTGCAGGCAGCCGTGTTCTTGCAGCGTGCCAACACACCCAGGCCAGCATCGGAGCAGCTTGCCATTCACAGTCAACACAAAAGTGAGTCTTTCTCATATAATGAAATAATTCAGGACATTGATCTCTTAAGACAGTAATCAAAATGGAAGCACTGAAACTACGGGTTATTAAGTCAGCACAAATTGACTTTACATACTTGCTCCGTTTCCACCACATCTGCTGCCGCGTCCACTGCCACACTTTGTTTGCTTCATCATTCAGTCACGCTTGGACATAAGGACTAGATATGATAATAAGTAAGCCTGGGAAATTTTTGGGGTTGAACTTTTTGTGACCCTGGGTCAAGGTCATGGCCAGCACAGGAGCAACTTTGCTTGTGAATGCTCTATTTTCTTAGAAAATACAGTAATACTAATAAAATTCAGTACATGGAGATGTGATCAACCTGTGAGGGGCTTGGATAAGTTTGATATTGGGTGACCTTGGGTTATTTTCAAGGTGACAGGAGCCAATTTCCAAAATCGGCTATTTGTGATATTTTGCAAAACACTAAAAATAGCATCTACTCTCACTACATTTATTCATAGAAAAAATGTGTCATTAGGTCACAATGACCTAATTAAAGACCATACAATTCACAACTTCCAAAATATTGTGAATCTAATCCTTCACAAATCAGCGAGAATATAAAATGATATTATGTAAATCTATGTATCCTGTACAATATGTTCATGATTTGGAGGATAATTTATGTAATTAAGTTACTTTGACTCCCTTTTAGCACAAAAGAGATTGACATTTGTGAGTTGGATAGTGCATGACCTTGTATGCATTAAATACTGTGCTGACTTCAGTTTTGTGCCACTCAGATATTGATGTGTATTCTCTATATTCTCAGAGCGTCCCCTATATTACTGGCGGTGGGTATCTCAGCGGAGGTGGCAGCCAATGCCCTGAGACTCAGCGTGGGGAGACACACCACCAAGGACCAGATAGAACGGGTCGTGGAGGACTTACGGCAGGCCGTGGCACAAATACACGCCCAAACTTAACACTCAATAACACAGAAAATAAAAGTGTGTAAATATGAACATTTTTTATGAAGAAATATCATGATATTTGAATAGAAATAGAAAAAGATATTGGCAATTGAAATAATTATGCTGCAAGTATGAAATGGCAAAATATGGTTGGAAATGTTGGGGGGAGTGATATTGTATAACAATATATTTCTTGAATGATTCTAAAATCACACAAAGGTTAATGCATCAAAGGTAAACACATCACTCAAAGGCTACACACCACAACTGGATCAGGATTAAAGTTTCTGGAAATTTATTCTCAACACTTCAAGTAATGCTATACATGTATAATTCTTTAAGCACTGGGATATAATTATAGATTTTCATCATAACAATCATATTTCAATAAAACAATTATGTGTATTAGAATTAAGAAAATATATTTCCACTTTTAACTTTTGCCTGCATTACCTAATAATGCCATTGGATCCTCAACATGGGAACAATTCAAACTCTTCTAAGAGATTCATTCTATCCACAGAATTGTTCACATGGCTTCAGTTTATTAAAGAACATATTAGATATAACAAATACCCCACAAGAGGTATTGATTTAACAGATAATACTACATAACATTTGAAATGCTGTGCATAAAAAAATCATCAAAATTAGGACAGGCTTTAAACAGTAGAAGAGTGTCAAAACTCTACCTGCAGATATATATATATATATATATATATATATATATATATATATATATATATATACTGTCTTTAAGGGATTAATACAATCATCAAGCAATACATGTTATATCTTGCTTAAAAAGATAAAATATATACCATATCTACATTTACCATTTCAAAAGAAAACAGGTTCTTTTTTTAACAACACAGCACATGTCTTTGTTATTATTTAAAAAGAATATTGGTTAATTTAACAATGTACCATGACAATTTTTTTTCTGCAACTTCTTCAAAAGAATTCTTATGTACAACAAACATTCATTACGCACATATTTTTCTGTCGAGCAGTACAAGGTGAATATATACGACATCTGTCCAGACCATTTACATGATTTATTACAAAAAATATATAAAATATATCTATTTGATACTTGGTATTATCCCAGCATATGCCGAATTAAACACTTTTTGTTTCTGTATTATACGATTTTGAGTGAAACAAGCAGGAATGTTTTTCTTCAGTAAAGCAAATAAAGAAACCGGGATTCCTTTTTACACCTTTTGTGCCCATTAGTAGAAAACAGAGATTCCATAATTTACCATCTTCTGTATTGCTTGGTTGTCATCTAAAATACAAATAAAATGAATTGAGGCAAAGAAGAAGAAATGCTGTACATAAAGTCTCAATGGCTTGGAGAGCATAAAAGGAATATTTAGTTTGATTTTGAAGGAGCTAACATGAGATGCTTAATGTCATAGTTACTATGGAAGCTGACATTTGCCAAGAATATGTAGAACTGGGAGAATTAATATGCCATATATTAAATAGAGGCGATATTTAGTATCTTTACGCTAACAAAAAATATAATGAATATATATTCAGCACCATGGAGGCCAGGAAGTAAAGGGTCAATCTCCAAAACAAATGTCAGCCGAGATTTCCCCAAACCAATGTCAATAGAAAATAGCTTGTATTTACATATTGAATATTTGAATGGATACATTATTATCCTTTACTGTCGGAACTAAAGGTGGACATTGCTAAATCTTTTCTCCTCTTTCTAATCTCTTCCAGAAGGTTTTGCCTGGAATTGAATGGATTGTGGTAAGGTTTAGGTTGCGTTTTGGGTGGAGGAGGTTTGATGCTGGTGTTAGATGGAGAGGTGCCCCCTGACGGGGAGTGGTAGGGAGGAGGGGGCTCGGACGCTGACATACTACCAGCATCATCAGCTTTCATAAACCTTGGTCTTTCAAGGGTTACCTCCTCATGAATAATGCTGTTTTCCTCCTCCTCCTCCTGTTCCTCCTCCTCCTGTTCCTCCTCCTCTTCCTCCTCCTCCTCTTCCTCCTCCATGTCAGCGGATGCCCGGGAATGCCTGCTATTGCTTCTCTTGGGCTGTTTCTCGGCGTATGCGTACAAGGACAGTATTCCCCGTCTGTAGGAGGCAAACCAGCCAGGTTCCAGTTCATTTTCATCCAGATTTATCTTGCTTAAGTTATTCAGCTGCACAATCGTGAGTGGCAGCTTGTTAAGGTTATTGCACTGCAGTCCCAGGTGGCGCAACTGTGGCATGTTGCAAATCTCATCTGGAACGTGAGAAATGTCGTTGTTGCCAAGGTAGAGTGCATGCAGTTGCTGCAGGTTGTGAATCTGATGTGGGATTTCTTCAATAGCATTGCCTTCTAGGGACAGAATCCTTAGATTTATACACGTGAGAACTGCCTCTGGAACATTTGTCAGATTGTTGTGATCCAGAAGCAATGTCCGGAGACTGTTGATGTGACATCGCACCTCAGCGATGCGGTTCTTCTGGGCATTGATCAGTTCAAGGAAGGGCAGATGCCTCAGGAACTCCGGCAACTTTGTCATCTTGTTAACTTGTATCATGAAAAACTTGAGCTCTACCAGGTTTTGCATAGATACTGGCAGTGCTTGTATTTGATTAAATGACACTCGCAAATGTTTTAAAGTAATGAGTTTTCCGATCTTGGATGGCAAGCGGATGATGTTGTTCATGCTGACATCCAGTATGCTCAGCTGCGGCAGCTTACAGATATTATCTGGTAGCAATGTCAGGCAGTTGGAGCTCGCAGACAGCTCCTTAAGCTTCGGGAGATAACCAATGGTATCTGGAAGGTTTCTGAGTTTATTGCCGTTTACATTGAGTTCTCTCATGTTTCTGAGTTCTGATATAATCTCTGGGATACTTGTGAGGTTGTTAAAGGATATGTCCAGCATAGTAATATGCCTCATCTTCTCGATACCATTGAGCGATTGCAGAATGTTGTTACTCAGCCGAACTCTTGTCACCGGCAAACTGCCCATATCAGGAGGCAAAACCTTCAAATAGAATGTATTCATACAAATAACTGGAACAATGACATTGTTCATTTACAAATGAACTTATTTTTATATCAAAATTGACATCTGTCCTACACTCACTAGGTTATAGCTTGGAGAAATTATGAATGGAGGCGCAACGGCGCCAGATCGAAAGGGACATCATAGTTGCCGCCATGGGCATTGTTATGATGACGCCATATAGGAGCAACATATGAAAGTTTTGATGTAATTATTTTTTCAGAACTTTTTTAAGTTATCAAAACCACAATTTAGAGCTACACATATCGCGAATGAAATGTTTGTTTATTTATGCAGATCATGGGGATATAAATTTTATTTCTCTGCTCCAAGTTTTGACGAATTTATGACGAGATTTTCAAATTCATATCATATTTATGAATATGATTAAAATTTCCGTTTTCCTCTCAGATTATCAGGAAATCATGTACTTTTTTGTTTATTTTTGTCTTTCCAGTTTATTTTTAATTATTGGCGCAAATATTGGCAGATTGGAAAAATATACCATGATGTTTAGTAAAAAAAATACTATCAGAAAATGCAATTTATATTCCTGTCAATATATGCGCTGACATAGATACTTTGCCTTATGAAATGTTATGTCATCATTTAAAACCAATGAAATATGAACAATAAAAAACTGCATCAGCAATTTCTAAATGCTATATCATAAACAATTTTTTGTTTTAAAAGTTTCAAAAAACTAATATGGATAGATAAATATTTTTTAAAAACATGTATAAAAAATTAAAGGTTTGGAATATTTATTTTTCTTTTTTTTCGAACAATTGTAATTACAGCAATCATACCAGAAATTAGCAGATCTTATTTCAAGTCATTTTGAGTGAATGGTTTGTAATCCTCAAAAGAACAATTATTCTGACTTTTTCTGTGAAAAAAAAGAATTCAGGGTGTGTTATGTAACATCATTCAAATATTCGTTAGTTTAATATTTAAAAATATAGATATTGAATCTTCCATCATTCATAGATATTGAATTTTCCATCATTCTGAAGTCGGCAACTATGATAGGATCAAAGGATTTTAAATCCATTGTGTAAAACAATGCGTTGCCATGACAGCATAACTCATATAACGGCCGTCTCGCCTCCATTCATAATTACTCCAAGGTTATAGTATTGAGGGGAGATGCGTACCTTGAGGTTAGTCCACTAGTATTGAGGGGAGATGCGTACCTTGAGGTTAGTTCACTAGTATCGAGGGGAGATGCGTACCTTGAGGTTAGTGCACTGGTATTGAGGGGAGATGCGTACCTTGAGGTTAGTCCACTGGTATTGAGGGGAGATGCGTACCTTGAGGTTAGTCCACTAGTATTGAGGGGAGATGCGTACCTTGAGGTTAGTCCACTAGTATTGAGGTGAGATGCATACCTTGAGGTTAGTCCACTAGTATTGAGGGGAGATGCATACCTTGAGGTTAGTCCACTAGTATTGGGGGGAGATGCGTACCTTGAGGTTAGTCCACTAGTATTGAGGGGAGATGCGTACCTTGAGGTTTGTCCACTCCATGCACAGCATCCTGAGATGCCTCAGACTCACTAGGTTCTGGGAGAGCTTTCTCATGTCTGCCAGATCCTCGTCCCCCGGCCACTCCTCCAGGTAGAGCTCCTGCACATTCCTCAGCTGTTTCCAGTTATCGTTGGACTTTAGGACTCTGGTTGAGAGGACGCTTGCACATGTTCTCCCCTTTTCATTGTCATACCACACATTCATTTTCTCTGAGATATATTGGGCACTCATTTTACGTGGAATCTTTTTCCCCCTTTTATTTATTCTTGATTTGTTCTCTGAAATATATATTCAGATCAGGATATAATATAATACAAAAGCAATAATACAACAAAAATTATTGAATGCAAATTGTGATCGTGGAGAAACTGCTTTTCGTTTGTAAAATTTGGAACAATAAGCAGGATGTGACAAGTAGGATGTGACAGGCAGTATGTGACAGGCAGTATGTTACAGGCAGTATGTGACAGGCAGGATGTGACAAGTAGGATGTGACAAGCAGGATGTGACAAGTAAGATGTGACAAGTAAGATGTGACAAGTAGGTTGTGACAAGTAGGATGTGACAAGTAGGATGTGACAAGTAGGATGTGACAAGTAATATGTGACAAGTAGGTTGTGACAAGTAGGATGTGACAAGTAGGATGTGACATGTAGGACGTGACATGTAGGACGTGACAAGTAGGATGTGACAAGTAGGATGTGACATTCAGATATATAGAGAGAGGTGACAAGTATCAACGATTAAGTGTGCACTTAACCTCTAATTTCTCATAATTTAAAATCAAAATTGATGAACTGTTTTACTAGGATCACAGTATATACTTTTTAGTTAAAATGATATGTAGTTTTTAACACAAGAAAAGCAGAAGTGCTGTGATTTTCTAATTTACTGCTGCCACCTGGTGTGTTAAAATCTGTCAGGCATGGGTGTCCAACTGCAAGCTCAGCTCATAGTAATAAATGCTGACTGTCTTTCCATTCTTCTCAAGATTTTAAAACTAATCAATTTATTGCATTTGTACCCATCACCATGATCACAGCATATTGAACAGCGGCCTTTATATCAGCTGTGATGTCTACAACCCTATCCCAGCATGCACTGTACTTGACATTACTGGTGGGTCACAAAAGTTCAAGATTTGTTTGTGATTTGTCAATAAACTACTACTACTACTACTACTACTAAAGGATATTGGCATTTTGTGTCCTTACCTATTCTTTTCCTGCCCGAGGAGGCCAAGCTATTTAGGCTGGACACGGTAGAGGCCATAGTGCCCACACAATGGAAGACTCAATACCTGAAAATATACATAATATACAAATACTGCAGGAATAACCACAAGGGATGCTTGGAGTATAATATACAAATACTGCAGGAATAACCACAAGGGATGTTTGGAGTATAATATACAAATACTGCAGGAATATCCACAAGGGATGCTTGGCGTATAATATACAAATACTGCAGGAATAACCACAAGGGATGTTTGGGGTATAATATACAAATACTGCAGGAATAACCACAAGGGATGCTTGGCGTATAATATACAAATACTGCAGGAATATCCACAAGGGATGCTTGGCGTATAATATACAAATACTGCATGAATATCCACAAGGGATGTTTGGAGTATAATATACAAATACTGCAGGAATAACCACAAGGGATGTTTGGGGTATAATATACAAATACTGCAGGAATAACCACAAGGGATGTTTGGAGTATAATATACAAATACTGCAGGAATAACCACAAGGGATGTTTGGGGTATAATATACAAATACTGCAGGAATAACCACAAGGGATGCTTGGCGTATAATATACAAATACTGCAGGAATATCCACAAGGGATGCTTGGCGTATAATATACAAATACTGCAGGAATATCCAAAAGGGATGTTTGGGGTATAATATACAAATACTGCAGGAATAACCACAAGGGATGTTTGGCGTATAATATACAAATACTGCAGGAATAACCACAAGGGATGCTTGGGGTATAATATACAAATACTGCAGGAATAACCACAAGGGATGTTTGGGGTATAATATACAAATACTGCAGGAATGACCACAAGGGATGCTTGGAGTATAATTAACAAATACTGCAGGAATATCCACAAGGGATGCTTGGGGTATAATATACAAATACTGCAGGAATATCCACAAGGGATGCTTGGCGTATAATATACAAATACTGCAGGAATATCCAAAAGGGATGTTTGGGGTATAATATACAAATACTGCAGGAATAACCACAAGGGATGTTTGGCGTATAATATACAAATACTGCAGGAATAACCACAAGGGATGCTTGGGGTATAATATACAAATACTGCAGGAATATCCACAAGGGATGCTTGGAGTATAATATACAAATACTGCAGGAATGACCACAAGGGATGCTTGGGGTATAATATACAAATACTGCAGGAATGACCACAAGGGATGTTTGGAGTATAATATACAAATACTGCAGGAATAACCACAAGGGATGTTTGGAGTATAATATACAAATACTGCAGGAATAACCACAAGGGATGCTTGGAGTATAATATACAAATACTGCAGGAATAACCACAAGGGATGTTTGGAGTATAATATACAAATACTGCAGGAATAACCACAAGGGATGCTTGGAGTATAATATACAAATACTGCAGGAATAACCACAAGGGATGTTTGGAGTATAATATACAAATACTGCAGGAATATCCACAAGGGATGCTTGGCGTATAATATACAAATACTGCAGGAATAACCACAAGGGATGTTTGGGGTATAATATACAAATACTGCAGGAATAACCACAAGGGATGCTTGGCGTATAATATACAAATACTGCAGGAATATCCACAAGGGATGCTTGGCGTATAATATACAAATACTGCATGAATATCCACAAGGGATGTTTGGAGTATAATATACAAATACTTCAGGAATAACCACAAGGGATGTTTGGGGTATAATATACAAATACTGCAGGAATAACCACAAGGGATGTTTGGAGTATAATATACAAATACTGCAGGAATAACCACAAGGGATGTTTGGGGTATAATATACAAATACTGCAGGAATAACCACAAGGGATGTTTGGGGTATAATATACAAATACTGCAGGAATATCCACAAGGGATGCTTGGAGTGTAATATACAAATACTGCAGGAATAACCACAAGGGATGTTTGGAGTATAATATACAAATACTGCAGGAATAACCACAAGGGATGTTTGGGGTATAATATACAAATACTGCAGGCTTAACCACAAGGGATGCTTGGCGTATAATATACAAATACTGCAGGAATAACCACAAGGGATGTTTGGGGTATAATATACAAATACTGCAGGCTTAACCACAAGGGATGCTTGGAGTATAATATACAAATACTGCAGGAATAACCACAAGGGATGTTTGGAGTATAATATACAAATACTGCAGGAATATCCACAAGGGATGTTTGGAGTATAATATACAAATACTGCAGGAATAACCACAAGGGATGTTTGGAGTATAATTAACAAATACTGCAGGAATAACCACAAGGGATGTTTGGAGTATAATATACAAATACTGCAGGAATATCCACAAGGGATGCTTGGAGTATAATTAACAAATACTGCAGGAATAACCACAAGGGATGTTTGGAGTATAATATACAAATACTGCAGGAATAACCACAAGGGATGTTTGGAGTATAATATACAAATACTGCAGGAATAACCACAAGGGATGTTTGGAGTATAATATACAAATACTGCAGGAATAACCACAAGGGATGTTTGGGGTATAATATACAAATACTGCAGGAATATCCACAAGGGATGCTTGGGGTATAATATAAAAATACTGCAGGAATAACCACAAGGGATGCTTGGAGTATAATATACAAATACTGCAGGAATAACCAAAAGGGATGTTTGGGGTATAATATACAAATACTGCAGGAATGACCACAAGGGATGTTTGGAGTATAATATACAAATACTGCAGGAATATCCACAAGGGATGTTTGGAGTATAATATACAAATACTGCAGGAATATCCACAAGGGATGCTTGGAGTATAATATACAAATACTGCAGGAATATCCACAAGGGATGTTTGGGGTATAATATACAAATACTGCAGGAATAACCACAAGGGATGTTTGGAGTATAATATACAAATACTGCAGGAATAACCACAAGGGATGCTTGGCGTATAATATACAAATACTGCAGGAATAACCACAAGGGATGTTTGGAGTATAATATACAAATACTGCAGGAATATCCACAAGGGATGTATGGGGTATAATATACAAATACTGCAGGAATAACCACAAGGGATGCTTGGCGTATAATATACAAATACTGCAGGAATAACCACAAGGGATGTTTGGAGTATAATTAACAAATACTGCAGGAATAACCACAAGGGATGTTTGGAGTATAATATACAAATACTGCAGGAATATCCACAAGGGATGCTTGGAGTATAATATACAAATACTGCAGGAATAACCACAAGGGATGTTTGGAGTATAATATACAAATACTGCAGGAATATCCACAAGGGATGTATGGGGTATAATATACAAATACTGCAGGAATAACCACAAGGGATGCTTGGTGTATAATATACAAATACTGCAGGAATAACCACAAGGGATGTTTGGAGTATAATATACAAATACTGCAGGAATAACCACAAGGGATGCTTGGCGTATAATATACAAATACTGCAGGAATATCCACAAGGGATGTTTGGGGTATAATATACAAATACTGCAGGAATATCCACAAGGGATGTTTGGGGTATTATATACAAATACTGCAGGAATATCCACAAGGGATGTTTGGGGTATAATATACAAATACTGCAGGAATATCCACAAGGGATGTTTGGGGTATTATATACAAATACTGCAGGAATATCCACAAGGGATGTTTGGAGTATAATATACAAATACTGCAGGAATATCCACAAGGGATGTTTGGCGTATAATATACAAATACTGCAGGAATATCCACAAGGGATGCTTGGAGTGTAATATACAAATACTGCAGGAATAACCACAAGGGATGCTTGGAGTATGATGAATGGAGTGACGCCATAAGATCAAAGGTGCAATGTGTGTTACCGCCAATCATTCTGTATTTTGATGTCAGATGAGCTGAAATAGAATATAGCACTAATACAGTTCACCACCTTGGTTTTTAATGATTGGATTTTAAAGATATTTTGTGCACTTTGTTTGCAACAAATAATAATTATGTCAGTTTTGGATTTTGTTCTTCACTTTTGAAGTTTTGGAGTCTATGGCTTTGTTTTTCTCGTCAATCACGTGTCAGTATTGCTGTGCTTTATATCGTGTAATGCTTGCACAACACAGTGATTATACTGCTTAATGATCTTGTGATCAGATCTTATCTTATACATATTTTTTCAGTGATTGCACATCTAAAAATAGCTCCCTGCACACACTCATCAGATCAAACGGTAAATATGATCTCATTCGGAATGTCGGGACAAAAATCACGTGGTCTGGAGGAGTTTGATCAATATCGAGTACATCCTGAACACACAAGGTCAACATGGATCCTTAAACTAAAAAAAAACAAACTTCATTTTAAGAAGAAAATGAGGAAATATGTTTCACTGGGATCACGCAATTTCTTTTAATATGAAACCAAGAAACGTTGTTTGCAGCTATTTCTTCAGCACATTAGCATGCAATTTCCACAGAGCTCTGCGATTGGTTGGCTCTGCACATGATCATATACAATGACACATTTCATATGGTTACTTAGAATGGACCATTTATAATTGGGGGAGGGGTATATGGGAAATATCTGTTTGGAAAAGAATATCATTGATATGTCAGTTTGTTTGTTTGGGTATATACGTCATGATCAACATTATGTCAGTCATATCATGATGAGACCTGACCTTCCACATAAAAAAAATCAGCCTTGCCAAAGAAGGAACAATTAGAATTTTTCTCTTCCCCGTGAAGATTAATGGTCCCCTGACTATTATCTGTACATGTCACTAACATCTTCACTCATTTGTTGTTGTGCTCATTTTCTCATCATAACAATGATACCAACTGGCCATGTTACAACATGTGTAAAATATCTGACTCCGTGCTTATTGGCTGCTAAAAAGAAACAATTCTGTTTGGGTGTAGTCTCGGAGGTGTGACTCGAAAAGACACTTCCGTCCTTTACTTTCAGAGATTGGTATAGTAGAGTGGAGTTTCTCGCAATAATACAAACCTCTTTGTCTTATTTTATTTCAAATCAAGTAACAAAGATGAACAAATAGCACTGTGCACCATCGATTGTTTGTCAGTGCTTCGTTGATCATTACATTTATTCACCATTGGTCTCATTGTTGAAATATCTACCACTTCATATTTTGTATTTTTCTGCACTTTCCAAACCTAGCTGCTGGAAGTGTTTTTTTTATCTTCTGAGCCAGTGTCCACTGACAAATGTACATGACTACTTAGTTTATAATGTCCCTCTTATGTTCAAGGAGTTGGCCTTGTCATAAAAGGAAGTTTAAATGATACCATTCTAGCGTGTTATGTTATTTGCCTGGTGTGCACTGGGGCTCATCATGTATTTAAGGTAACAGTTTTTTTTCCTTTGCCTTTGCTCCACGTAAATTTCCCCATAATGTTGATGCCTGTTGATAAAGGCACAATGGGAGATGACCCAGTTTGGCAGTTGTAGATTTATTTTTGTTTTCGTTGTTTATTTTTCAACAAGCGAAAGATGTAGGAATAGACGTTTGTAGCTGTGCCGGCAAGGTCAGTTAAAAATGACATTTTCTGTCATTCTGTCTGTCCATCATCTTCAATATTCTCCTCTTATACTACTGCTAGGAGATCTCAGCTATTGGTAGGCAAGATGCTGTATTCTCAGAGGAAACTAATTCTAAAAATATGACATGCAATACCTTGGTACAATTTTAGCATTGAAAATATCAGATTATTTTGCACACGCATGTACACATGATGAATTGAATATCAAATGCTTCATTCTACTAATCTAAATATAGCCTCACTTTGAGACCTCTGCAATTAAGCAATGTGAGGATGTTGTCCGTCCCTAATAGTGGGTACAGTACACCACATTGTTCCTATTCGGTCTGCAAAACTGGCTAAATATTTCTCATCATTTATATAGCAATTTGCAGGCATTTCAAGAAAATGTTCTCAAACACTGCAAAAATGAAAGCGCTGAGGCCATTGGATTATGTTTTATGAGCTGCATTAGGTATGTTCTGGTTATTAAAAACGCACATAATGTAATTTAATGTAATGCTGCTATATGTAACAGGATCCTATGAGCATCCAAATGAAGCATGAGATCTGCTCTGGTTTAGAGATTCTTTCCTTCTCCTTTAATTCCTTGACGCTCTTAGCCTTTCAAGATGAATTATTCAAACAATCTTATCTTTATTAACTTACCTTGATGCCCGCTAATCGTATTAACTTACCACAAAGATTCACCACAGTTGTTCCTGCCTAATATATGTATCTTGCGGCGTTTCAAGCTTACGCTTACATGTATGAGAGCTACTTGAGGAAAGAGAGCGATGAGGAAGTCTATAAGGCAAAACCACCAGTCCAAATAAGATCGCATTAAGACGAGTCCATGTTCAGGCGCCATAACATACTAGATCAAAATAAAGTCACACCGAAAAGGTGATACATTCAGACTTGGACGGCATGATAGCATTGGTTCAAGGACCAATGTAAATGAGCCACATTGGGGCATGGGGAGGGGCCCATCTTGTCCTGTCGTGCCCTTTTTCAGCCCGGGATGGCTACTAGCCCGGGATGACTACTACCCCGGGATGGATGGCTACTACCCCGGGATAGTTACTACCCTGGGATAGTTACAACCCTGGGATAGTTACTACCCTGGGATGGCTACTACCCCGGGATAGTTACTACCCTGGGATGGCTACTACCCCGGGATAGTTACTACCCCGGGATGGCTACTACCCCGGGATGGGTACTACCCCGGGATGGGTACTACCCCGGGATGGCTACTACCCCGGGATAGTTACTACCCCGGGATAACTACTAACCCGGGATAGCTACTACCCCGGGATGGCTACTACCCCGGGATGGCTACTACCCCGGGATGGCTACTACCCCGGGATAGTTACTACCCCGGGATGGCTACTACCCCAGGATGGCTACTACCCTGGGATAGTTACTACCCCGGGATGGCTACTACCCCGGGATGGCTACTACCCCGGGATGGCTACTACCCCGGGATTGCTACTACCCCAGGATGGCTACTACCCCGGGATGGCTACTACCCCAGGATGGCTACTACCCCGTGATGGCTACTACCCCGGGATGGCTACTACCCCGGGATGGCTACTACCCCGGGATGGCTACTACCCCAGGATGGCTACTACCCCGTGATGGCTACTACCCCGGGATGGCTACTACCCCGGGATGGCTACTACCCCAGGATGGCTACTACCCCGGGATGGCTACTACCCCAGGATGGCTACTACCCCGTGATGGCTACTACCCCGGGATGGCTACTACCCCGGGATGGCTACTACCCCGGGATGGCTACTACTACCCCGGGATGGCTACTACTACCCCGGGATGGCTACAACTACCCCGGGATGGCTACTACTACCCCGGGATGGCTACTACCCCAGGATGGCTGGCTACCCACTCTGTTCAGCCGTGTGGACTGGGTGGCTTTTTCTCGTGGCAGCAAACGGGCATACAATGTTATGGACTGATTTGCCCCACTGCATCAGAATTTGAACCATGACCAAAAAAAATCACATTTTTCTTGTCATAAGTATCATAGTAAATGTAAAACCTTTGGAAGTTCCTAAATGCGGAGAAGCCAGAAATAGCGCCACTCTCAGTGTTGCTGAGTCTGGCCAAATATTAAATCTCATCGATAATTGTATTGTCCCAGTTCTGTAATTGTCCATTAAAACCATTACAAAAATCCTGCTTTACAGGATATTACTATATATTACGCTGTGCCACTGTTGATATTAGGACGGCAGTATTATTAACACGGCTGAGTGCTACCCAGTATTGAGACATGTATATTGCATTCTATTAGTCTCAATTCTAATATGTCATCAAATGCTTGATGACAAGACACTGATCCACGATGGCACTGGTGGGGGGGGGGCTTCTTTGCATTGTCACAATACAGAATATATCAATGATCCTATTTGAGTTAGAATGGGTAGTTCACATAAGTGTGTCCAGATAGCTCGTCTGTCGTGACCGAAATTTTCACTGTTCGAGTTTCAACACTTGTGATCCACCAGGTGTCTCTCGTCTCATGTACAGTGCATGTTTTTTTTCTTGAAAAGAATAGAAAACTTCTACTGGTGTAATAAATTGAATGAAAATAAATGAAATGTTAATCAACCTTTGTCAAGACAATGA
This sequence comes from Amphiduros pacificus, assembly GCA_949316495.1. Classification (NCBI taxonomy): domain Eukaryota; kingdom Metazoa; phylum Annelida; class Polychaeta; order Phyllodocida; family Hesionidae; genus Amphiduros; species Amphiduros pacificus. The sequence goes on along the minus strand of OX439012.1, from coordinate 1,020,710 downwards.
ACCAAGCTTCAATGTTAACAAAGCCCCCCCATGTGTGACAGATTTTAGCACACCAGATGGCAGCATGGCCCAATCGAATATTGCACCAGGTGGCAGCATGGCCCAATCGAACATTGAGAATTGAGAATGCAGAAGAGCATAATACTTGTCTTGAAATCTCCAAATCCTGTAAGGAGGAAGTTATTAAAGACGAACACAACCCCCATTTCAAACTTCAGTCATTTAATCCTTGACAGTAACCCTTTTCAAACCATCCAGTTGTTGACCTAAGACCTACTTGTATTTTCAAGTATTTTACTCGGAAAATCTGATATTTCCCTATTACTGCTCACATGGCTGGTCTACAATTCAGAATCCGGCCTTCTTAATTTTCATAGTAAATGATTACATCATGGTTGAAACAAGTTTCAAAATGACTGCAATTGAAGCATGGTCTGCACTTTGAAGAAAAAAATATATGAACTTTTCTTATCACTTCCTGCATAAGGGTGAAGGTGTCATGGCTGCCATGAAAGCACGTTAGATTTTTTTGTAATTGTCAAAAGCTTGTGACTAGGTGGCTTTTGCCACAGTTGTGAAGACGCAATACCTTTCTTAACCACAGTTCAAAATGGCTAGATGACCTACATGTAGATGAAAATTGGTACTGTGTTTGTGGTAAACAATGGTACTGAAACATGTAATTTTGGTTTATTTAACCACATTTTTATTGTAATTTGCAACTTATTTCTGATAGGCTAGTACTACTATTATCTCGCTGACAAGATGGCTGCCATCAGCAAGAGGTGATTACAAGTTCACCAGAATAAAATTACTAAAATGATATCTCTAAAATGAAGTCTTCTTTTCATGTTATATATGTGTTTATATTGATGAAATTTAAAATGCTAATCCACAATTTGTGAAGGTTTCCTTTGCCTTTATTATTTTCCATTACAAAATCTAAATATTCTCCCTTTACTATGTTATGAAATCCGTCCATCTTATTGTTTTAAATGAAATGTTAATCAACCTTTGTCAAGACAATGAACAAAAGCTTCAATGTTAACAAAGCCCCCCCCATGTGTGACAGATTTTAGCACACCAGATGGCAGCATGGCCCAATCGAATATTGCACCAGGTGGCAGCATGGCCCAATCGAACATTGAGAATTGAGAATGCAGAAGAGCATAATACTTGTCTTGAAATCTCCAAATCCTGTAAGGAGGAAGTTATTAAAGACGAACACAACCCCCATTTCAAACTTCAGTCATTTAATCCTTGACAGTAACCCTTTTCAAACCATCCAGTTGTTGACCTAAGACCTACTTGTATTTTCAAGTATTTTACTCAGAAAATCTGATATTTCCCTATTACTGCTCACATGGCTGGTCTACAATTCAGAATCCGGCCTTCTTAATTTTCATAGTAAATGATTACATCATGGTTGAAACAAGTTTCAAAATGACTGCAATTGAAGCATGGTCTGCACTTTGAAGAAAAAAATATATGAACTTTTCTTATCACTTCCTGCATAAGGGATAAGGGTGAAGGTGTCATGGCTGCCATGAAAGCACGTTAGAATTTTTTGTAATTGTCAAAAGCTTGTGACTAGGTGGCTTTTGCCACAGTTGTGAAGACGCAATACCTTTCTTAACCACAGTTCAAAATGGCTAGATGACCTACATGTAGATGAAAATTGGTACTGTGTTTGTGGTAAACAATGGTACTGAAACATGTAATTTTGGTTTATTTAACCACATTTTTATTGTAATTTGCAACTTATTTCTGATAGGCTAGTACTACTATTATCTCGCTGACAAGATGGCTGCCATCAGCAAGAGGTGATTACAAGTTCACCAGAATAAAAGTACTAAAATGATATCTCTAAAATGAAGTCTTCTTTTCATGTTATATATGTGTTTATATTGATGAAATTTAAAATGCTAATCCACAATTTGTGAGGGTTTCCTTTCCCTTTATTATTTTCCATTACAAAATCTAAATATTCTCCCTTAACTATGTTATGAAATCCGTCCATCTTATTGTTTATGTCTCTTAATGTTGATTACGAGAGTGATATCTTGAAACAGCCACTACAACTCCTCCAAAATATTGTGTCGATGTTAATGATTATTGCTGTTGATAGAGCTACCATAGATTATCGCTGTTGATAGAGCTACCATAGATTATTGCTGTTGATAGAGTTACTGTAGATTATCACTGTTGATAGAGCTACCATAGATTATCACTGTTGATAGAGCTACCATAGATTATTGCTGTTGATAGAGCTACCATAGACTATTGCTGTTGATAGAGCTACCATAGATTATTGCTGTTGATAGAACTACCATAGACTATTGCTGTTGATAGAGCTACCATAGATTATTGCTGTTGATAGAACTACCATAGATTATTGCTGTTGATAGAGTTACTGTAGATTATCACTGTTGATAGAGCTACCATAGATTATTGCTGTTGATAGAGCTACCATAGACTATTGCTGTTGATAGAGCTACCATAGATTATTGCTGTTGATAGAGTTACTGTAGATTATCACTGTTGATAGAGCTACCATAGATTATCACTGTTGATAGAGCTACCATAGATTATTGCTGTTGATAGAGCTACCATAGATTATCGCTGTTGATAGAGTTACTGTAGATTATCACTGTTGATAGAGCTACCATAGATTATCACTGTTGATAGAGCTACCATAGATTATTGCTATTGATAGAACTACCATAGACTATCGCTGTTGATAGAGCTACCATAGATTATTGCTGTTGATAGAGTTACTGTAGAGTATAGCTGTTGATAGAGTAACCATAGATTATCGCTGTTGATAGAGCTACCATAGATTATCGCTGTTGATAGAGCTACCATAGATTATCACTGTTGATAGAGCTACCATAGATTATTGCTGTTGATAGAACTACCATAGACTATCGCTGTTGATAGAGCTACCATAGATTATTGCTGTTGATAGAGCTACCATAGATTATTGCTGTTGATAGAGCTACCATAGATTATTGCTGTTGATAGAGTTACTGTAGATTATCACTGTTGATAGAGCTACCATAGATTATTGCTGTTGATAGAGCTACCATAGATTATTGCTGTTGATAGAGCTACCATAGACTATCGCTGTTGATAGAGCTACCATAGATTATTGCTGTTGTTGGAGCTACCATAGATTATTGCTGTTGATAGAGCTACCATAGATTATTGCTGTTGTTGGAGCTACCATAGATTATTGATGTTGATAGAGTTACTGTAGATTATTGCTGTTGATAGAGCTACCATAGATTATTGCTGTTGATAGAGTTACTGTAGATTATCACTGTTGATAGATCTACCATAGATTATCGCTGTTGATAGACCTACCATAGATTATTGCTGTTGATAGAGCTACCATAGATTATTGCTGTTGATAGAGCTGCCATAGATTATTGCTGTTGATAGAGCTACCATAGATTATCGCTGTTGATAGAGTTACTGTAGATTATCACTGTTGATAGATCTACCATAGATTATTGCTGTTGATAGAGTTACTGTAGATTATCACTGTTGATAGATCTACCATAGATTATCGCTGTTGATAGAGCTACCATAGATTATTGCTGTTGATAGAGCTACCATAGATTATTGCTGTTGATAGAGCTACCATAGATTATCACTGTTGATAGATCTACCATAGATTATTGCTGTTGATAGAGTTACTGTAGATTATCACTGTTAATAGATCTACCATAGATTATCGCTGTTGATAGAGCTACCATAGATTATTGCTGTTGATAGATCTACCATAGATTATCGCTGTTGATAGAGCTACCATAGATTATTGCTGTTGATAGAGCTACCATAGATTATTGCTGTTGATAGAGCTACCATAGATTATTGCTGTTGATAGAGCTACCATAGATTATCGCTGTTGATAGAGCTACCATAGATTATTGCTGTTGATAGAGCTACCATAGATTATTGCTGTTGATAGAGCTACCATAGATTATTGCTGTTGATAGTGCTACCATAGATTATTGCTGTTGATAGAGCTACCATAGATTATTGCTGTTGATAGAACTACCATATATTATTGCTGTTGATAGATTATTGCTATCATAGATTATTGATAGATTATTGCTATCAGAGATTATTTCTGCTGTGGAACCTTCTCAATAGTTATTGCGCTTCATATTTTTAATATCATACTTTCTGACACGTTTATTTTATGTATGTACTTTCCTATTAAAGCAATGAGATTCAGATGCACATTTTGAATTACTCATATTCACAATTGATGTAATATCCAAAATATAGAATATTTTTGTTTTCCAACGTTTTACATTTGTGAGATATTGTTTTTATGTGTGGAAATGAAGCGCAAATATGAAATGTTATCTGATAATTTATATTACTTACATTGATAAACGTCATTTTGGTGACACTCATCACACTCATGCATCACAAGGATCAGTGTTCATATCCTACACTCTTATTTGATCTCATTTTGCCAATGTGATATAAACATGACATATCCGTATATCTGAAGGCGGGGCATTGATGTGTCATAGGAGCGCTGATATGGCTGTGTACCTGAGTCCGCCACCCACACGCGCCGTGCCACACGTGTGGACTCCACCCCAGAGGCCCTCATTCCCACTATCAGTGGAGAACCTATTCTCTTGCCTAGAATGTGAATCATCCAATGTTCTCTCCAGGCATCACTATATGGGACACATGAAACATTGGAGTCAACCTTGATCACCTCCCAAGCATTATCCGGCATCAAGTCCCGGGGCATACATAGAGCCACTATGGTACAAGAGTATTCGCTGCTATATGGTAGAGGCTCTCAGTGAATGTCCAAGTGTAGATATGGTACAAGAGTAAGTACAGATAGATATGGTACTAGAGTAAGTACAGATAGATATGATACTAGAGTAAGTACAGATAGATATGGTACTAGAGTAAGTACAGATAGATATGGTACTAGAGTAAGTACAGATAGATATGGTACTAGAGTAAGTACAGATAGATATGGTACTAGAGTAAGTACAGACAGATATGGTACTAGAGTAAGTACAGATAGATATGATACTAGAGTAAGTACAGATAGATATGGTACTAGAGTAAGTACAGATAGATATGGTACTAGAGTAAGTACAGATAGATATGGTACTAGAGTAAGTACAGATAGATATGGTACTAGAGTAAGTACAGATAGGTATGGTACTAGAGTAAGTACAGATAGATATGGTACTAGAGTAAGTACAGATAGATATGGTACTAGAGTAAGTACAGACAGATATGGTACTAGAGTAAGTACAGACAGATATGGTACTAGAGTAAGTACAGATAGATATGGTACTAGAGTAAGTACAGATAGATATGGTACTAGAGTAAGTACAGATAGATATGGTACTAGAGTGAGTACAGATGGATATGGTACTAGAGTAAGTACAGATAGATATGGTACTAGAGTAAGTACAGATAGATATGGTACTAGAGTAAGTACAGATAGATATGGTTTGACTCATTGAACCGCAATAGGTTAATGTAAGGAAAGTGTGATATCGAAACTAGTTGGTTTTTTTATCACCAATTTGCCAACCTCAAATTATGGAAAATTCACAAGGAAAATTAGCATTTAAAGAATACGTATGGTAAATTGCGAGAAAAACTAAATGATGAATTCCTTCCCTACTTTACATAGATGAATGTTTATATCGCCAAATACAGTTAAAGCTTTCCTAGGGTGATACCAGTGGTATGATTCCTGGATCCTGCACCATGCAATCAATGAGTATTACTATTTCAAATAAACCAAAACACCCGAAACGTCATCATGGACGCCGACACGTAAACCCATAATACGCACAGTAGAGTGTTGCGTGTACGGGTTTGGCATGTGAAGATGTCATCTAAGAGCAGTCCTGTATGAGCACTGCTAATGTCTGCCACATTTCAGTGGTTTTTCAGAATACTACCACCACACCACGGCCAGACAGACATATACCTTGCTTTCTAACACTTGGGTTGAATACTACCACCACAACACGGCCAGACAGACATATACCTTGCTTTCTAATACTTGGGTTGAATACTACCACCACAACACGGCCAGACAGACATATACCTTGCTTTCTAATACTTGGGTTGAATACTACCACCACAACACGGCCAGACAGACATATACCTTGCTTTCTAACACTTGGGTTGAATACTACCACCACAACACGGCCAGACAGACATATACCTTGCTTTCTAATACTTGGGTTGAATACTACCACCACAACACGGCCAGACAGACATATACCTTGCTTTCTAATACTTGGGTTGAATACTACCACCACAACACGGCCAGACAGACATATACCTTGCTTTCTAACACTTGGGTTGAATACTACCACCACAACACGGCCAGACAGACATATACCTTGCTTTCTAATACTTGGGTTGAATTGAGCCTTTATCCTAAATAACCCTAATCGCTGTAGTTATGCTTGACACCAAACTGACACAAATGCTTGACATGCTGAATGAAATAAAAACAAAGTGATTTGAATATAACAAACATAAATAATAGGTACTTACTGTAGAATTATCAGTAGAGTATAAGGTAAAACATTTCTTCTCAAATGTTTTCCAGTGTATAATGCCAAACAGTTCTTGATAATTAGCAATTAGGCAAGATAAGCTTCTAATATTTGGATTAATCCTGTGTGGTGTCAGAGGGGAAGTTTTATATACATTGTCTTATCTGATCTACAAGTTTTATTTGTATAATTAAGGGAAACATGGAGCATTTTCAGTATCTCTGATATGAAAAGCTCACATTTGGTTTAAACATATTTTTATTTCTCCTCTAGCATTCTGAAGCTCACATTTGTAGTAGGTAGGACACAAAATATTCATATTTAAGAATCAACTGAGATGAATGAAGTCAGAGCCACGTGTTAAATGTATCTGATTTAGTCAATGATTATACATATGATGATACTAGTTATAGAAGTAATCTATATATTACCAAAAATAGTTTGTGTTACATCAAATGCATGCACAAAGTGGGCATCTCGCGTGGATAATTGTCATCCACAACGATTAACCATTCAGTGTGCAGCCTTAATGCTAATACGATGCGGTGTGGTTCTCAGCAATATAAGATCATCGACGCAAGAAGCAAGGTCACAATCTGTTACGCATGGCTGAACTTTGTAGACACGCAACCCTGACATTTCGTATTAACAAATGTCCATTGACAAGTCATTTACTTTCAATCCGATTATCACACCTATAAATGTTTTTCTATTCTTTTCAAGATTCCAAAACTGATTAGTTTTTTTTTCTGTATGTGCTTTTCTTTCATGCCAAATACCTACGCTTTCCCTGCACGGCATACATCACGCACTCCCTGCACGGCATACATCACGCATTCCCTGCACGGCATACATCACGCATTCCCTGCACGGCATACATCACGCATTCCCTGCACGGCATACATCACGCATTCCCTGCACGGCATACATCACGCATTCCCTGCACGGCATACATCACGCATTCCCTGCACGGCATACATCACGCATTCCCTGCACGGCATACATCACGCATTCCCTGCACGGCATACATCACGCATTCCCTGCACGGCATACATCACGCATTCCCTGCACGGCATACATCACGCATTCCCTGCACGGCATACATCACGCATTCCCTGCACGGCATACATCACGCATTCCCTGCACGGCATACATCACGCATTCCCTGCACGGCATACATCACGCATTCCCTGCACGGCATACATCACGCATTCCCTGCACGGCATACATCACGCATTCCCTGCACGGCATACATCACGCATTCCCTGCACGGCATACATCACGCATTCCCTGCACGGCATACATCACGCATTCCCTGCACGGCATACATCACGCATTCCCTGCACGGCATACATCACGCATTCCCTGCACGGCATACATCATGATTGTCTTCACATTAAACACTAATAACTGCTCATATACGGACAGTGAACCACCTCGCAGGTGCCCGTATGTCGTGCCCGGAATTCCGGTCACACGTCACTGGAAATATCCAAAATAGTGACATTATTCGCCCGCTGCGCAAACCCATTGCAACAAAAGGTCCTTGATAGGTCCTTGATAGTCTTAATATACATATTTGGACTAGCATAATATAGATATTTGGACTAGCATAATATAGATATTTGGACTAACATTTGGATATAGATATTTGGTCTATCATCATATCTACAAACCTATCCCAGCATGCATTGAACATGATACAAAAGACACCTGGTGGATCACAAATGTTTATGAGCAAATGGCAAATGAGCATTATCTTGGCCACAAGATAAACATGATAATGGCTCGATCCCATCACACTGTGTACATACAACTCGTAAGTACAGGTTCACACCAACGTGAATAAGTAGACAAACGTAGACAAATTTCATAGTTTGTCTTGCTTTAATGATGGCTTCGATCAAATGTGATTTTCAAGTTATCTACTGTATCAGGTATAATTGATGCATAGCCTGTTAACTCATCGAACACCATTCCTGACATTTAAGGTATATATATATATATATATATATATATATATATATATATATATATATATATATATATATATATATATATATATTCACCACTCCTCCTCCTCCTCCTGTTTCCTGCCTGCATATACATATACATATATATAAGTTCTGTTAAACTTGGTAAACAGGGGCATCCTGTTCAAGAATACATGTTTTCTGCCTGCATTATTTTCACTTTTCCCAAGAAATTCCTAGAATTATAAAGGTGGATTTGTAAGAATATTGTTGAATGTCAATTTTGTGAGACGTGACAGTAACTGTAATCTTGTGTGATCTCATGGGATAGTGGTCTCGCGCCTTTGTATATTTTGTGCTATTCTTTGTAACATATAGGACATCAAAACCTATTCGTTCCATACCAATGCTATAAATGGCTGCCCTATCAATGATATATCCCACGCTTGTCAGCAAAACATAAACTATCTAATTCCAATTCAGTTTGAAACACAGAAATTCCATTTTTAATCTCTGAGTCTATATAGATCTGTGCACTTTAAGATAAGAAGGTGATTGATTATTATAATGGTGATATATATATATATATTATTATCTTGTGCCTTGCTTCTGTAGCTGATGGAGAGGTGTATACATACGGTGTTAAGGCGGTGGAGGTGGGCGTTGGCGCTGATGTGAATGCGTCAGTGATCTGCCTTAATACACCACTCTCCTCCTACATGTACACTGCCTTATGTCATATAGTCATCTTGCATGTAGTGGAGAGCTTGCTGTTGATGGTCTACTTCATCTGCTGGTATCAACTTGTATACGTTAACTTGATAATACTACAACGTACGGGTTGGAATTTTATGAATGAGTTCACATTTAGGTTAGTTTTGTAAGACCTGGGGTTTTCTTCATATTGTATCTGTCTATTGATAGTTTGGATCCTTGGTTGACCAGAATACGATCAGTATACCACACAATACATGGATATAAACTTACTGAATGCAATGGATTTGTCAAAATATCGATCAATACAATCTGCTTAATTTGTGCCTTGAGCACGTGATCTCAGTGGACATTGAAACGCAATGTCTGGAAGATCGGCCATCCATTAAGTTTCCCCATGCAGAACTTCCCTATAGCTGCCCTGTGCAGAAATCCCCTCTAGCTGCCCTATGCAGTACTTCCCTATGTATGTCTATTTTTATGATCATGATAATTCTCACGCAAGGATCTGTGAAGTGAAAATGATGTGAAGTTACGAGTATTACAAATCAGTTTAAGACAGAGGAGGCGAATTGCACAGAAATCATTACACGTTGACTCGTCATAAATGATATGTGATTACCCAATCAGAATAATGTTTTCATCGAAGCGCTTTTGCAAGCTTGCGCCAATGATGAAGTGATGAGTAAATATGATTATGGTGCTAGCAAGTAGGTACAAGAATACACCTCCTTGGTCCTAGTGTGCGGTGGTAAGACACGATATTATCATGGATAACATAGAAATGGATACACAACGAAACTTTGAGTACTCTCCTTTACAGATCCTGGGTTTATACCAGGCTCTGCAAGTAAACGTGATAAATGTCTTCGAATCAGACCCAGGAGACCACACCCAGTACAAGCTTCTTTTTAGCAGCCAATAAGCATGAATTCAGATATTTTGCACATGTTGTTACATGGTCAATTTATGATTAGAAAGTGAGCACAATTAATGAGAAAAAAGTCAGTGACACAAATACCAAACTAGTCACACAAAACTAATCGGGGGATGGAGCATTGATTTTCAAGTGGGGAGAGGATGGGGGGCAAAAGGACATTCCTGATTTCTCCTTTATGGTGAAAGCTGATAAAATAGATTTCATCATGAAATGAATGAAATAATTTTGAAAGTGATGTAAAAAATCCCAAACAAACTCATATGTCAATAAGATATTTCCAATATACCCCTCCATACCCCCACATTATATATGATTCATTCTAAATTACTTTTGAATATATGAAATGGACATGTATACGTGTATAGTTGTGCATTGTGCCTGAGCATGTACATTGTACAAGAGCCAACCAATTGCTGAGCTGTATGGTAATTGTATTCTAATGTGAGGAAAAACTTTTCCGCATTTCATGCCATTTGTGGCAGAGGTAGGATGTAAGTCTACCTCAAATTTCAGGCAATAAGGAAGTCTCACAGCCGGGCGTGCACTTCTTCAATCAGGACGCTTGCCTAACCAAAAATGCTGCTTCTTTTCATTACTTTCCTCAAAGCCAACAGAACCAAGTCAACTTGAGTAAAATTGCTAGCTCATTTCAAGAATGACTGAAAAAGAATTTTGCATGTTGTAATGGAAATTTAAGTTCGAAATTGAGTTCTAACTCATATAGAAGCAGAATTCTCAAATATTTTGGAATATCTGAAAGCCTTCTGATGTAGTGTTTAATAACTTCAGTTCCTATAAGTCTCATGACATCTGGGAGTAGAGGAGCTAATGATTAAGTACATACATGTGTATCTTATTGATGGCTGATGGTGACCGATTGGTTCAATCTAGCCTTGAAATGAGGTCAAGAAAGAGCACAAAAAGAGAGCTTTTTGTTCATGGCTTTTACTATTGTAATGCTATGTGCATAACAGAACATAAAATAGTAGTTAGACAAATAATCAAGTTTTATTATAATTTGTTTGTTATGAGGGTGACACTGGGAGCAGGCCGGGACCCCAAGCCATGAGGGTGACACTGGGTGCAAGCCGGGACCTCAAGCCATGAGAGTGACACTGGGTGCAGGCCGGGACCCCAAGCCTTGAGAGTGACACTGGGAGCAGGCCGGGACCCCAAGCCATGAGGGTGACACTGGGTGCAAGCCGGGACCTCAAGCCTTGAGAGTGACACTGGGTGCAGGCCGGGACCCCAAGCCTTGAGAGTGACACTGGGTGCAGGCCGGGACCCCAAGCCTTGAGGGTGACACTGGGTGCAGGCCGGGACCCCAAGCCATGAGAGTGACACTGGGTGCAGGCCGGGACCCCAAGCCTTGAGAGTGACACTGGGTGCAAGCCGGGACCCCAAGCCTTGAGAGTGACACTGGGTGCAGGCCGGGACCCCAAGCCTTGAGGGTGACACTGGGTGCAGGCCGGGACCCCAAGCCATGAGAGTGACACTGGGTGCAGGCCGGGACCCCAAGCCTTGAGAGTGACACTGGGTGCAAGCCGGGACCCCAAGCCTTGAGAGTGACACTGGGTGCAGGCCGGGACCCCAAGCCTTGAGAGTGACACTGGGTGCAGGCCGGGACCCCAAGCCTTGAGAGTGACACTGGGTGCAGGCCGGGACCCCAAGCCTTGAGGGTGACACTGGGTGCAGCTAGCATTGTTTACCATTTGACAGGCATCATACACTTTGAACGGAGTCGTTTTTGTAGTCTATTTTTATTCCATTATACTACAAACTTCCTCAGAGAGATCAACCCATGTTGACATTTCCTTGATCAATTGTAATAATTCCCTGCTTTATGAACATTGCTTTTCCTGCAAGATATATATCGGAAAATGTCATTTCAGGCTCAAACTTGTATGAAACATAAAGCGTTCCCTTTGGGAATACCACTGCCTTGTTTTGTTGGGAGACCTCGACACTTTGGTTCTGTTTGTGACCACCAGATGTCACTGAGCAGTGGTCTATGATGGCTGACGCCACCGCGCCAGTTCCACAGGTATTGGTTTCACGATCCACTCCCCTCTCGTACGATCTTGCATGTAAATGGTCGTCTACTTTCTGTATGAACATTACATTTGTCCCATTTATAGACTTGTATCTTTGGCTGTGCCTTATTTCTCGGCCTTTCTCCGTTACATTCAGAGTTTCTAAATCGCTTACAACAGCGACATGATAGGGAGAACCAGTATTGATAAAGAAATTATTGCTATCATATCTCCTCACACAGTTTACGTCAGATAGTTTCATGTGTATTAATCCCTGTTCATCTTTGAACCCATGATGGCGTCCATCACAGGTTAGGAATGAGAGGTGGGAGGGCGTGCTGGCAAGGCCCGCGTCGAGGCAGTACTGCATGGCACACCGCGACCCGTTGCCACACAGAGCACCCTCGCTCCCGTCAGGCTGGTAGAAAACCATCTGGAAATCACATCCTTCACTCCTCCGAATTTCCATTAAGCCATTACATTGAGTGCCATTGTCCTCCGACAGAATGTCCTTCACCACATTCGCATCATCCACAATGCTGCTATGTTCTCTGTCCATGTTGTTGATAATGAGGAAGAAGTTTCCTCCGCCGCAGTAGATGTGGTACGGGCACCAGGTACCCTCATTCTGCATCATTCCCTTATTCTCCATCTTGCTGCAGAGAGGACTGAACATACATTGTCTGGTTATTCTATGAAGGGATCTCTCACGCCACATATATAATCCTGTTTATCACTCATTATTGTAAGATAAATTTCAAGCGCATCTTGTGTACCTTTATGATAACATATCAATGGGACGGACGCCATCATGGGTTCAAAGATGAACAGGGGTTAAGGGGCGATCCATTTGATTTTTGTGGGGTGGGGTGGGAGATTTTGGAAAAAAAATTTATTCACCCACCCCATCCCAGAAAAAAAATTTATTCACCCACCCCACACCAGAAAAAAAAATTATTCATCCACCCTACCAAAGAAAAAAAAATTATTCATCCAGTACTGCTGTCCCACCCACCCCACAAAAATCAAATGGATCGCCCCTTAACAAGAAAAAAAATTTATTCACCCACCCCACACCAGAAAAAAAATTTATTCACCCACCCCACACCAGAAAAAAAAATTATTCATCCACCCTACCAAAGAAAAAAAATTTATTCATCCAGTACTGCTGTCCCACCCCACCCCACAAAAATCAAATGGATCGCCCCTAATACACATGAAACTATCTGAGGTAAACTATGTGTGTAGATATGATAGCAATAATATCTTTGTCAGTACTGGTTCTCCCTTTCACGTAACCATTGTAACACTGCACTCTGATGATTTTGATTATTAGTGAATGATTACATGAGTGAACTTGCATTTTGTGTGGAATCCGTTTCTGTCCCTCTTTGCTGCCCCTAAATATTTCGAACACTGTTATATAATCCTGAGGCCAAGTTAGTTTAATGGTGAACTAATGAAAACAAAAGATACACTGAAAAAAGTATGTTTCTGACGGTTGGTGTCATCTATTTTTCTCAAATCTAATAGGGGGTTGGCAGAGGAGGGGGAGATTAGAAAAAAGCTAGAAAATAAAAAAAGAAGAAAAAACAACTCCGTAATGAAGAAGACTGAATAATTCCAATAACATTTGTTTTTTGGTTTATATATCAGCACATCACATAGCCTGCAGCACATCACATAGCCTGCAGCACATCACACAGCCTGCAACACATCACACAGCCTGCAACACATCACACAGCCTGCAGCACATCACACAGCCTGCAGCACACCACACAGCCTGCAACACCTCACACAGCCAGTTACACATCACACAGCCTGCAGCACATCACACAGCCTGCAGCACGTCACACAGCCTGCAGCACATCACACAGCCTGCAGCACATCACACAGCCTGCAGCACATCACACAGCCTGCAACACATCACACAGCCTGCAACAAATCACAGAGCCTGCAGCACATCACATAGCCTGCAGCACATCACATAGCCTGCAGCACATCACACAGCCTGCAGCACATAACAGAGCCTGCAGCACATCACACAGCCTGCAACAAATCACAGAGCCTGCAACACATCACATAGCCTGCAGCACATCACATAGCCTGCAGCACATCACACAGCCTGCAGCACATCACACAGCCTGCAACACATCACACAGCCTGCAGCACATCACACAGCCTGCAGCACATCACACAGCCTGTAGCACATCACACAGCCTGCAGCACGTCACACAGCCTGCAGCACATCACACAGCCTGCAGCACATCACACAGCCTGCAGCACGTCACACAGCCTGCAGCACATCACACAGCCTGTAGCACATCACACAGCCTGTAGCACATCACACAGCCTGCAGCACATCACAGAGCCTGCATGGAAACTTCAATATGATTGACAGCCTCATTATGATGTCATTGATGTCGCATAAGAAGTCGATGAGATTTTTGGAAAATGGTGTGAAAAGTTATTGTGGAGCTATTTCATCCCAGAAATTCCCACCCATCCCATCGCATTAAGTAGGTCATCCCAGAAAGTCCCACCCATCCCACCGCACTAAGTAGGTCATCCCAGAAAGTCCCACCCATCCCACCGCACTAAGTAGGTCATCCCAGAAAGTCCCACCCATCCCACCGCATTAAGTAGCTCCCTTTTTATTTATCTACGTGTATGAATTTGACATTTACTCAAGGTTTTGTTTTAACTGAGACAGAGAGTAATGATAACAGGGACCATATGATATGTGGTGAGTTGAAGGAAAATAATTATGAATTTAAGAAAGTATCAAGGTCATCAAGGTCAGGTCGAGGCTTAGGATTATTACATTGTGGTGAACACAGAGTTGATATAATTATTGATAATGCATTTAAAGTCTTATCTTTGGAAATTGCAGTATTTTTTTAAATAGTAACACAGACCTAAGTTTGGGAAGAAAATAAATATACCTTCATGAAGAATTGTCTGATATTCTTAGTTATTATACAACGTACTCTCATGAAATATTTTCACTGAAATGAACTTATAACAAGAGCTGTTTATTCGATTATTTTATTCAACATTCTACAGATTCAAATAATAGCTTAATAAATAAAAAAGGATAATTGAAAACCGACCTTATTTGTTTCAGTCCATTTAACATAAAAAAAATATCATTCAATATCTTAACATCAATAATAGTTTGGCATAAAACTTATTTATGTAAATTTACACATAATACTTGTGACTGTCCCGTGTTGATAGGAGTGTCAAGGAGTTTGTACTTGGTGCCAGCCATTTCCCTCAGATGTGTTATATCACAGCATCATGGTCACACTACACATCACCTTCAAACATCCATCTGCGCTAATAGCGGAATCACGTGACCCTTTCAGGCCAATCAGGTAATGGTGGAATCACGTGACCCATTCAGGCCAATCAGGTAATTAATGGAGATATTGGGAGTTGCCAAGTAACTGCTGTTTATCAATTATTTATGATTATAATCATAAATATGAAATTCAAATGAAACTTGATCATAAGATTTTTGTTTATTCTCTACATTTTAACAAATGTCATTTAATGTTTTATTTGATACATTTAGTTGTTTATTGATTTTTATATTTGTTATATTTTTGGTTTTTTAATGAAAATTAGTGTTTATATGTCTTTATTTACTAGTTTTTGTACTAAATGTGTTAAATTTAATCTTATCATAAAAGATATGTCACAGAACTTAAAAACAATTTTAATATAACGAAATACAAATATGTTTCATTTCTCATGATATGTCCATATTTGTTTTGTTTCAGAAATATTCACACTGACAATATGACCAGTTAGGATTAAATCATGGACTCAGAACAATGCTGACCATTGATTTTCGGAATTTCTTGTGATAAAACCTGCAAATTGCATAATAAATGAATCCATCAACCTCACAATGCTTATCTCAAACTGAGGCTACATTTAGATTAGAAATCCCACTAGTATACAGTATCAGAGAAGATATGAACAGACTTGTCTGGTATCAGCGCTACATAAATGCTTTTATTATTATCATCATTAAGACCAAAACTGACAGACCAAAACTTCAGACAGAATGACAGAAAATGCTCTCCCCTCAGCATAGTCAAAAACCATTAAAATTCCAACGGTATATATTTCTTTGACATAGTAATCGTATCTAATAATGTATAATAAATATATGCACTATATTACACAGTCTTGATACAATTACATTGCACAGTTAACTTTATGTTTGATACAAAATTAATAAACGTATGAAGCACTTTCAGGAGACATTAAATGAAGCACTTTCAGGAGACATTAAATGAAGCACTTTCAGGAGACATTAAATGAAAAAGAATAGCAAAGGAAAATCCCTCTTAGGATAACGTGTTATTCTTAATGACAACACAAGCCTACATGGAAAAAATATAGTACTTAAATAGATTTGACTTCTGGTTTTGATGAGCTTCCGGTCAAATATTATTTTATATCCGTATTTGTATAAATGTACATAGCGTCATACAATTTGTGTGTTTATATCTACTCTTTACCTTGACAATGTTGAACCGGCATTTACCGTTCGATACATTGTTTGTGTCAACTCCATTTTGCTTTTGTGATCTATTTGATGGAATAAAGATTGTTTACATGTTAGTATTGATCAATAAACATTTAAGTTGTATATTTTCATTTATTTATTTCTTTTTTTATGAAGACATCAGAACATACATCCGGTTTACACTGCTGCATTTTAAGAACATTAAGAAACAGAAGCATGAGATTAAAAGTAAATAGTGGATTATTCAAACATGAACGGTACAACTGATAACATGCTAATAAATCATTTCTGTTGAATGGAGGATATAATTGACTGCTTGAAAGATGTGCTTCTTAATTTGTGCGAGATGAACCTGTCAGACTCCTTTAAGATATTCGAGGGCAATTTCTGCCGGTCATTGTACACATGGAAACATCATTTAGTGACCTTTTAATACGAATTCATTTACCAGTAGCATTGTAATGTCATAAGTAAGATCACGTGAGATGAGAGATACAGAATGATTAGCTTATCCCTCTAAATGATGCTACTTACCAAGTTCTTGAGCACACACCTAATTCTGACCTGATTCCTAGCTCTTGATCAGTGTGTTATGTCAACATGTTTTCCCTGTCAGTTGATGACATCTGAGCCATGTAGATATATGATTTATGATATGTTCATCGTTTCTAATACTTTGGCAGATTGTAACAACCATCAACTCTATCCACCAATTATTATATAAAAGGTTTTATTGATATTTTATCAGACTATTTGATGCATTTGATTAGTTCTGAAATTTTGAACTTCCAAAACTTGGTAAATTATACTTGAATGCTCTCCACTCCACCAGAAGGAAGTATTTAGTATTATCAAGAGGACAAATGCTTCATGTGCGACCTGAGCAATATGAAGGAATGAACTGTAGGTATACCACACCATTCCATCAACATCCACAGATATATCCAACAGCACCAAACCTACTCTGCATATATCTCATTATATCTAACAACTAAAAACCATATCACCTAAAATCTACAAGTATGTGGTATGTTAGGAAATCTAACAACAATGTCAAATGTCAAAGGAGTACTATGCAAGAAGCAATTATGGTACTATTAGGAATCTCAGAGAGGAGTCTAAACATCAAGTATCCAGGACAAAATCCCTCACAAGTTCACTGTGCAAATGAGTAAGACTATATGAATCTATACCATACAAGTGACTTCTCTACTGTGCTGAATATAGGAAAAGTAATGAGAATTTGTAAAACTTAGTTACACATTTAGGATAGTTTGGTTATATCACGGCAAAGTTAATTCTATCTACGTTCTGTCTCTTTTTGTTCTTGTCGATATGTCATATTTGACATATGTCATGCAATTTATACATTTCTACTTCAGCAAACCAATTTAAAAGTCCTCCATATTAAGCCTCGCCTGGTTGAATTATCTAACTTCAACTCGAAGAATGGTTTCCTTACTTTTGGTTGTACTTGGGAACTAGTGAAAAAGCCGTCTTGACACAAAACTGTCATTATGTGGTGCGTGCCGATGGTGATATCTGACGTAGAAATAATACACAAGATGTCGAAATAGCATAATAGTTGGTCAGTTGCTCTTGTCAGAAAATCGTTAAACAAAGTCTAACAGAAATCTTTGCCGTAGAGGTATCTAGGACTCATTAAACTGTCCCATCTAATAGGAATATGTGTTTAATCCTCACTTCCACTTGATATCAATATTTACATTGATGATATTTCATTGGCATTAGAGGTAGAAGGGTGGCATGGAGGCCGACAAGAACTTATCTTAATATTTATCCCACACTAAATGTGGAATAAGCGTCGCCATCTTGTGGTTAATTGTGTCGCCATCTTGTGGTTAATTGTGTCGCCATCTTGTGGTTAATTCCGCAGATTGTCAGGCCTATTATGCCAGGGAAAGAACATCTTGTTTCTCATCACTGTCCTAATCTATATTGATATATAAGTGTCAGAGAAAATAAGTTATCGATTGGCATAATCCTATAGAAGTGGGAAATACAGATGCATATGAACTTGTGTTTAATTAAACATACAAAAAACGCCTCCCTCCCTACCTGCTAAAAGAGAGATATTTAAACAGAGATTGGAAAGAGCAGGTCTGCCACTAGGTGTCAGTGCAGTGCACCATCCAACTCTCACATGGTCTCGTGCAATCGTTTTTGCACAAATTACAATACAGTTCTCCATCGAAACGCTATAAAACATTACATTTATAATCTACTGCATCCACTTAATGTCAACATGATGATCCAGAGATGATAACATGGTCCATTTGTACAAAAAAACAATGAGAATTCTCTTGACAAGCTGGCCAAATGGCCACATGTGGGAAACAGGAAGTGGCGACGGTGGCGCCGCTATGAGATTGATTCACATGAGCGATAATGCAAAACTTCAGCTTGTTTCCAATCTCTGTTTTTAAGCGTCTCTGTCTAAAACAAAGGTTGATTAGAAAAAAAATACTCATTTTTCCTGAGAGAAATCTCCGTCATCTGTTGTAGCTTTGCAATGCGGTACCTTTTCCTTTCATGGGGATATTGGGGGAGCATTTCTATTTTCTTAGGAATTATATAAGTGCATTGCGGGTGCCAACCTAATTAGGTTTACTTTTAGCTTCACTGCCGCCGATATTCTGCACCTCTTTGAAGACACAGGCGGATGACATCATGTCGATGGCAGTCACCGGGCGGTTGGGATCTTGTACGTTCTTATAATTGCCCAACTTTTCCATCTCTATTGCAAGCTTGCTTTTTTCGTCAGTTGGTAATACGCCTGAAGAGCCGATATGAGCTGAAAAAAAGGAATATTAGCATTTAGAACTTTTCCCTCGCCTGTGCTCGGCATTATGATGTTTTCACCGTATATAGGTCTATTTGAAAAAGGTGGAAGCCTCCAGTGCTGCACCCAATCGCCGTCATGGTCCCAAAGCTGTCAATATCCACAAATTTTTATGAAGATTGGGCACGTGACAGCTTTGGGACGACTATTGACAGTCCCGGGGCCGTCATGGAAAAATCCACTGGATAATGACTGACTTTTCACTACCGTGACATCTAGCAGATGACTATTGACGCCGATTGGGCAAGCTGTCCCAAAGCTGTCAATATCCATCATCTGGTCCCCTATCATTTGAAATAGTGTTCTCCAATCACCCATCGGCAAAGCCCAGATAGGTGATCTGGAGAGGTTTGAGAGTTTTCCTTTTTCTGTATAATCTCGTTTGCATGAGATTTTTTAAATATCCAACTCTTTCAGTGAAAATTCATATTTTATGTTTGATTGTATCTAAGATCTCCCCAAAAAGCTAGATAATTCTTCGGATAGCATAAAATAAAGAAAATATAAATATTTGATATCAGTCGCTAGCTGCAAAATCTGAGTCAAACCCGTTTTAACGGCAGTTGAAACGGGTTCAACTTTGACATTTAAACGGGTTTACCTCAGTTTTTGCAGCTGGAGACTTTTTACTTCACTTGAGCTCTAACAATTCCACCAAACTTTTCTTTGGTTGAAATTGGTAGAGACCTTGGACGTTCGACAAACCCCTCCAGATCACCTGTCTGGGCTTTGCCGATTGGTGATTGGAGAACACTAATTTGAAATTGTTTTGCCCAATCGCCGTCACGTCCCAAAGGCGTCACGGCAAATATTCAACTATGTCAAGAAATATCCAGGGTCATAGTTCAAATAACCGGAAATGATATTTGTGACCCATTTAAAATATCCATCTTTTCGAGTCATATGCAAAGTGGAATTTCGCGCAAAGAAACGCATCGGTCAACATAGATGACTTAAGACATATCAAACTGAACCAGGAAAGAATATTGGTGTGGTATATACTGAGACAAACATTTCGAGTTAACTAAGAAATCAATTTCATAACGTTTTGAACAGTAATGACAACTTGCATCCCTTGTAATTGCACTTCATGCTTTTAACACCTTGACTCGGCCCTGAGAGCAATTATTATTGCTCTCAGCTCGGCCATGATTCGTGGATTTAAAGTTATGTGTGTTTAACACCTTAACTGGCATATTAAGATTTGAAAGTGTCAATGCTTAAATACTATTTTTTAACACTGTGGTGGCTGCAAAAAAATTGTAACTGACGAATAACCATTTATCTTTGCTTACGCAATTACGTGCGCCAATATGCACGATGTGTTATAATCTTGCTGAGAGAGGACCAGCCTGGGTCAAAGTTCAAATTGACGGAAATGCTATTTGTGGGTACCCTACCACTGCCCAATCGGCGTTAATATCCAGTGGATATTCTTTGATATTTCCATGACGGCCCCTGGACTGTCAATAGTCGCCCCAAAGCTGTCACGTGCCCAATCTCTGTCAAAAGTTGTGGATATTGACAGCTTTCGGACCATGACGGCAATTGGGCGCAGCAGAAATTTAGAAAAGTATGGGGTACCAGTCTATTAATATTATCTTCACTTCAGCGGGAGGTGAAAAGAAGACCCTTATATGAACGAAACATAGATTTTACTACGTTTTGTTTCTGAAAATAAAGTGTTCTGCCAAAGCTACAAATATTAAAATAGTTGTTTTAAAACATTAATATATCGGCTAATAATACACATACAGGAATGATTTTAATATTTATGATATCAAGTGTATTTTACAAATCTATTCACGTGCACGTGTGTGCCTGCATGTGGCTGTGAGTCCGGTGGTGGAGTTGAGCAAAAAATTGGTCAAGTCTTCAGAGGGGGTGAAACAGAATGGTTCCTACGTAAAAGTCAATTCTTTTTTTGATTTGATTTGATTTGATATGTTGGCCGCTCCACTTTTGTCTCGTGGGCACTCAAAGCTTATGCAGCGTGGCTACCCAGCTAGAGGGGAGATCCAATACGCACTATCTCCAATCTGTGAATAGCATAGGAGAACTGTAAAATCGTAATTCCGGTTTGATATCTGATGGGGTACTAACAAATATCATTTCCGTCAATTTGAACTTTGAACCTGGATATTTCTTGACCTAATTGGATATTTGCCATGACGCCTTTCGGACGTGACGGCGATTAGGCAAAACATTCGTTATCAATCATTCAGAAAGTCATTCATTGAGAGAAATCGGGACTCTAATTTAAGAGTAGATTTGTGGGAGAAAAAGGTAGGGTAAGCTCGCTCCGAAAAAGAAAGGAATTTACGGAAAAGAGAGATGCATTTTGCAAGAGGGAAGAGAAACACTGGAAACATGTTTACAAAAATAAAACTAAGCTCGGGTCACGTGTACCTTGTTTGGCGCTAGAGGTCGCTGTCGACGTCTTATTCTGCCGCGCGATCATGCGACCATTGATCCAGTACGTCTCCATTTTACCTTTTCCCTAAAAAAACATAACATCAAAGCTAAGCCAGGTTATACATTTTTTAGAAATAAAATTGATACGTAGAAGCATAAAAACTCCAAACATGTTAAATGTAAAATTATCGTAAAATTAAAGTCAAGTTACACTCTGCAAGATGGGGACGTCAAGAGATGAAGAAAGTCAGTGATCTTACCTTTACAGTGATGAGACCACGTGATTCAATATTGTAAACTCCCTCTTTAGCCAGGTATTGCTTTGTTTCAGAACTGATATGAATCTTGCCAGCTATCAAGTACAACGTTACACTTATTTCAATTTGTATGGCCTATAACTCAAGAAAACCACGAAATTCTACATTTCGGATTCAATTACTGATACAGTAAGAATGACTTACATTCGCCGTGTTTATTCATCCTAGAAGCTGTGTTCACAGTATCTCCAAATAAACAGTACCTGGGAAGCTTAATTCCGATAACTCCCGCTACACATGGACCTGTAATTAGGGATTGAATATTTAATACACATCAGAATGATTTTGAAATGATAAATCGAAGGATTGCTGTCCTTTATACACCTATTATGGTGAAGTTCCACTTTGTCATGGCACTTCCGGACCTGAACCCATTCCTTTAACAAATCTTATGTAGGATAACATGGCACTTCCGGACCCGAACCCATTCCTTTAACAAATCTTATGTTGGTGTTTGCACCTGATCACTGGTCAGCTGAGTAAAGTGTATTGAGTGGAAGATTCAGATTTTAGCAGAAAGTACATTTATTTTCAAATGACACAGGAATTTATGAAATGGTAATATGATGATAATAATAATAATAATAATAATAATAATAATAATAATAATAATAATAATAATAATAATAATAATAATAATAATAATAATAATAATAATAATAATAATAATAATAATAATAATAATAATGAAATGGTAATATGATGATGGTAATGACATTTAATCAGAAAGTTCAGGGTATATCAATTTATATTATGTAAAGAAAAAGTGCCTCAAAAATGATTTTGTGAAAGCTTTAATAAATTTATTAAATTTATAGCTTCGACATGGCAAATAACGTGTCTCCAAACTCATTTTCCCTTAGAAATACCGCAGAGTAATTACTCCAATGAAATCCTAAAACAGTGTGTTGCATTTGACAATTATGTATACAAAGAATGTAAATAAAAAAAAAACCCAACCCCAAAAAGGACTTTGAGTCAGAAGCGACTGATGGTTCAATGCAGGTCAATAAGTCTTCCAGCCAGGGTATGGTAGTTTAGGGTATATTTGCATACAAGCAGCTGCATTGATTTTATAGTGTGCTGTGTAAGTGATAAAGTGGGATCTGATCTATTCCCTCACAGTTGCCTAGCAACCCAAAAGATCAATGGATCATTCTCATATGTACCCTGATATTACATAAACTTATGTGACCAGCAACTAAAGGATAAATCCCCAATGTCTCAGATATTATGTCAACTAATGCCTTGCATAATTAAAAGGATCTGTCAATGTGAAATATTCCTAGATATGCAAATGTCAAAAACTACAATAATTATACAAATTTGAGACTGTAGTTTGGACTGTTCTGAAAACTGAATGATGTCCACATATGATATGAATACGCCCTCAGTGCCAATCTTGAGGGCCGGGAGAGGTGGGTCCGATCAAGTATTTATATTCCCCTTTGATGATGTTTGTTGAAAAGTATCAATATGGATATAAAGTATGTATCAGAATGCAAGTGTGAAGTATGGAGATGAGAGTATGTGAGAATCTGAAAGCGTAAAATGTATCAGAGGGAGTATAGCATGGCGAGAGTCACAACTCGTTGGACCAGGACTCTGTATGTGAACAATACCATAGTGCTGTTTGTTTGTTTGTTTGGGGTTTTACATCACTTTCAACATTATTTCAGTCATTTCGTGATGAGACCTACTTGTAGCAGATATAGTGCTGCCTCACTGAATTGTCATGTCACAGGTCCTTGACATAACAACCCACCCGGTCACAGATTTACAAGGACAACGGGTTAACCCTTTAGGCACGGGCCTCAGCTCATGTGTGAAATTGTATCATGAGTTCAATCTCAGCACGGTTGGGGATCGAGCCTAAGACCTTTGCATAGTGGTGCACTGTCCTTATATTCAGTGTGTACTTAGTGTCCCAGTAAAGCGCATGCGTTATGTAGGCGTGTAGCAGGTGCTCACCTGTGTGGATGCCGGCCCTAGCGTTGACCTTGCCGCCGATCCAGTCGTAGATCTCATAGGGCAGCGTGTCCAGAGACTCCACCATATTGAGAGCCATGTCGGCTATCTCACTCGCGTGCATCCGTCCATTCCTCTTGGGAACGCCTACATCAAGAAAACACACAGAGAATGTACTGTAGTGCAGAACAAAGGACACCTTCCTTTGTATTAAAGACCTCTTCAGCACAATTAGATTATATCAGGTCAGAAAGAAGTCCGTCACCGGGACTCAATGCTCTGCTCTTTTGAAACAGACACTGCAGATTCTTTTCTATTGAACGAATTTCTTTCCGACCAATATAAGTGAGATCAATTGCTTTCATGAATTCACAGAAGTCACAGGCAATTTTACAAGGATTGCCTAAGGATTGCCTAAGTGATTTCATGCAAAGACTCGTCTTGTCTGTACAATTAAATAGCACAGCAAATTATGAAGGTTAAATACGATGGCTAATGGCATTAAATAAAAAAAATAGAAGATAAACATTTATATTATGTGAGGAAGAATTGCTTGAAAATTTAATTTCTTGAAAGCATTAAAAGGTATATGAAATTATACTTTCTTCAAAAAGCATTTTAAACAAAGCAGGGTCGTTCATCATATAAATGCTGGGGTGGGATTGTGGGGGAAATACTCACCAGACGCCACCATATATGTGTCTCCAATCGTCTCCACCTTATACACATCATACTTGTCAATGAGCTCATCATATTTATGATATATACAGTTCAAGAGCATAACACACTGCATCGGTGATAATCTTCCCGTCAAATCTATGAAGTCCATTATATCAGAAAAGAAAACTGTTGCCGAGGAGAAGAATTCCGCCTCAATATCTTTCTTGGTTTTGAGCCTTTCTACTACTGTTTTAGGCAACATTTGAAATAAGAGTAGGTCTGTTCTCTTCTTCTCGCCCCGGAGTTCCTTGGTTTTGTTTGCCAGGGTGAGTACGCACATCTGAACGCTGTTCGTGAGCCGGATCACAGCCCTGGGAGCAGAGAACAGCATCATACAATATCATAATCATCACTATCTAATCACTACTACGAGACACAAGTGGAGCGGCCAACATATCTAATCATTACTACAAACACAAGTGGAGCGGCCAACATATCTAATCACTGCTACGAGACACAAGTGGAGCGGCCAACATATCTAATCACTGCTACGAGACACAAGTGGAGCGACCAACATATCTAATCACTACTAAGTCTATTTTTTGATTGATTGAATTTTATTGACAATAGAAGGTCACATAAAACCTATATGTCATGCTAATTAAAATTATACCAATACAACTCAGGAGTATCTTCTAAATATATACATTTGATACTCACAGATTATTTCTAATTCAATTAACACGAACAAATGTAAATACAAAAAAGAAAATAGACAATAGAACACCACTTGATGGCATTCAATTCAATATACGTACATTTTTTAAAGTGCTTTGGCAGAATCATATACAAATCAGACGAGATTGTTTATTCATAATTTTGTGATTCAAGAAATGGATGGGTGTTAATTTTGATAGCTTTCAGAATGATGGGAATTTAGATCAGTCTTAACTGAAAGAATGGTTCTGGATTGTGATTTATGATTAATGAATAAACTCGTATGACTGGTCTATGTTTGTCAAAGTTGACATTGTTATCAATAATCATGCTATTTGTAATAAACATAATGAAATACTTGGTCTATAGCACCAGAGAATTATTATAAATCTAAGCATCCTACATATTTTGATTTTAAGCATTACAATTACTTATACTGGACTAGAATCTTAATTGGACGTATTGTTTAGCACTGTTTCAGATCTCTTTTTTAGACATAAATATATATATTTTGCTAGAGATCTAATCACTCTCTTATTTTCACATTTCATAATGACAGTGAAATATTCCAAATTATTTACATTTGCCAAGTGATCCCATGGTAATTCATCTATGACTACAGAGATGAGTTCTCTACGTTCTTTTTGATATAAAGTGCATGTCATGATAAAGTGATTTTCATCTTCAACACCACCAGAGGAGCAATATAAACAAGTTCTAAATTCTGGCGGTGTTTTATTTGGTCTGTCATATCTGCCGGTTTCTATTCTTAAGTTATGGGAACTTATTCTGAATCTAAATAAGGATAATGCATGATTCAGATTTTTTACACATGACAAGTATTTTTCCATCATGAATTCAGACTTGAAAAGACAGTATGTCCTCAGTTTTGGATATCATTCTATAACATTATAAATTGACACATTTATATTCTTATTAGTAAAATACCAAAGGTTTCAGAGTATGGAATTTGTTGGCATGTAAACTAAGAGAAATCTTGACACATTGGCTCACAGGCCCAGCAAAAGGTCCAAGTGTTCATAAATTAGGCCAATATTTTTAAAATGTGCATAACTTGAATAAATATTGTGGCAAGTTGTGGTTTGATATTCATATATGTACATGTATTATATACATATTGATAAAGTTAAGTGAGGTAAGAAATATATTAGGGCAAACATCCTTTTATCATGAGACCAAGACAGTACTTGTAAATCAATGATATTATTTTAGGTATTAAATCAATGCGTCTGCGCAGTTCCCCTGTGTATACTTCCTTCCGTTCATCTAGGGCGTGCATTATCAGCGTGGATGTCCCAGTTATGTAAACCTAAATGTCTGCATACATGGCACTTACCGTATGACAAGCGGGCACATGGCCAGCACAAACACATTGAGTATTGTACCGACTATCATGTTTGTGGATCTTGCCCGGGACCGATCATCCAAGGTGTCCATTATCAGTGAAGCTATCTCCACCTGAAAGTGGAAGTCCTCCTCATCATAAACAGAGACAATGCACATCCGGGTCATATCCAAGACTGGGAGGCAGTGTGGACAACAAGCCATGCAAAACAAAGCTTCTTCCAGCTAAAATATGCTATAATTCTTATTGAAACCTTAGAATAACCTACCTGGGTTTTGAGAAGATTATCAACAAAGAATGACATGTTACCGAACCACCAGGTGGCGCGAGTGAGGGACGGTGCGTCGGAGCGGCCATGATGAATGATGTCACGGAATTTGTTGATAGTTTTAACTAACTCTGTATTCTGAAAAGGCAATATGAAATAAACAGATTTGTAACTAAAAATACTGTACTAATTATAGATCAGATTTTTTTACAGATCTGAAAACAGTTCAGAATTTGATATTTGAAAATTCGCATTATTTCAAACCAAAATCCCTCAATTTCCATCTCATATAATACAACATGAGGGGACAGTACCTATAACATACATGTATATTATAGTCACAAAAAGAGCGATAAGGATAAGCTTTAACATATATGGCGAGAGTCACAACTCAATCAAAGTTGGACCAGGACTCTGTATGTGAACATTACCATAGTGCTGTTTGTTTGTTTGTTTGTGTAGGGTTTTACATCACTTTCAACATTATTTCAGTCATTTCGTGATGAGACCTACTTGTAGCAGATATAGTGCTGCCTCGCTGAATTGTCATGTCATAGGTCCTTGACATGACAACCCACCCGGTCACAGATTTACAAGGACAACAGGTTAACCCTTTAGGCTTGGGCCTCAGCTCATATGGGAAATTGTATCATGAATTCATTCTCTGCACAGCCGGGGATCGAACCCACGACCTTTGGATCACCACAGAGGAACTGGTGCTAATAAGCTGGCACTCTTACCAATGCACCACGGCCAATGGCCATACCAGAACCTAAATATAATTTGCGCACATGGCATTGACTTTCGATTTAAAACTACACTATTCGGTTTAGCAGTAGATTGCATTATGTTACCTGTAGACTCTTGAGAATATCAAAGTCTTCAGCGTTGATATAGATGACAGCTGACTTGAAGGCGGCCTGGGAGCGGTGCACCTCCAGATAGTACCACTCATAGACCTTGGGGTTATGGAAGCCTCCCCTGGCCAGATAGGTTGTACCTGGAAATACACAAGCAAACACAGTAATATGTGTGTCAAGCTAAATACATTCTTTAGTGACATAAGCCAGTATACGTTATTAACAAAAATTAAACCTACACATCATGTAATATATTCATATGTTTATATTTCTAATCATTTCGTGGTGATGAATAATTTTGTTACTTTAAAGCATTCATGAAACCTTATACCCTAAACAGTGCTTTTATGTAGTAGTACCCAAAATATTCCCTGTTAACAACTTTCTGTGGCACTTGAAAGTTGATCAGTTGTCTGCTGAAACCTACACCAGCAATCGAACACTTTGTCAACAAGCTTTGATTAGCTGGTCTGTGATCTCATGTAAACACCTATAGATATAAAGGAGATTTGTTTTACCTAATGCCCTAGCAACATATGAAATAACAGCAATATATCGATAAAGGAGATTTATTTTACCTAATGCCCTAGCAACATGTGAATAACAGTAATATATAGATAAAGAAGATTTGTTTTACCTAATGCCCTAGCAACATGTGAAATAACAGCAATATATAGATAAAGGAGATTTGTTTTACCTAATGCCCTAGCAACGTGTGAAATAACAGCAATATATAGATAAAGGAGATTTGTTTTACCCAAGGCCCTAGCAACATGTAAAATAACAGCAATATATAGATAAAGGAGATATGTTTTACCCAAGGCCCTAGCAACATGTGAAATAACAGCAATATATAGATAAAGGAGATTTGTTTTACCCAAGGCCCTAGCAACATGTAGATAACAGCAATATATAGATAAAGGAGATTTGTTTTACCCAAGGCCCTAGCAACATGTGAAATAACATCAATATATAGATAGAGGAGATTTGTTTTACCCAAGGCCCTAGCAACATGTAAAATAACAGCAATATATAGATAAAGGAGATTTGTTTTACCTAATGCCCTAGCAACATGTAAATAACAGCAATATATAGATAAAGGAGATTTGTTTTACCCAAGGCCCTAGCAACATGTGAAATAACAGCAATATATAGATAAAGGAGATATGTTTTACCCAAGGCCCTAGCAACATGTGAAATAACAGCAATATATAGATAAAGGAGATATGTTTTACCCAAGGCCCTAGCAACATGTAAAATAACAGCAATATATAGATAAAGGAGATTTGTTTTACCCACGGCCCTAGCAACATGTAAATAACAGCAATATATAGATAAAGGAGATTTGTTTTACCCAAGGCCCTAGCAACATGTGAAATAACAGCAATATATAGATAAAGGAGATATGTTTTACCCAAGGCCCTAGCAACATGTAGATAACAGCAATATATAGATAAAGGAGATATGTTTTACCCAAGGCCCTAGCAACATGTGAAATAACAGCAATATATAGATAAAGGAGATATGTTTTACCCAAGGCCCTAGCAACATGTGAAATAACAGCAATATATAGATAAAGGAGATATGTTTTACCCAATGCCCTTTCTATGCCAGTTGAGCTGGATGCAGCTATGAACTTATAATACGACACAAGAGTCTTCCACAGTCCACCATACTGAGACTTGAGGATTGAACTGAGGAGCCATTTCTGACAGATGTCAATGATATCGCTGTAGAAATGGATCTCTGTATAGAGGTCATCCTCGTCGTAACTCAGGTCCATCCTGCAAGGAAGACAACACAGAAGGTATCAGTCAGACTGACAAAACAAGGTCACATAATGTAACACGTCAAGAACAGATGTGAGATTCACCGGCGAGTCTTCCTTGGCTCCCGATACTGTGAATATGATTCTGGAAGGTATTGTCATGTGGTAAGATTATTGACCATACACACTCTATATGGGGCACTGATGAGATCGCATCAGAGAACAGTGAAAGCTCCTTCATTTAGTATCCAAAAACTGTCTGTCTTACATATTTCTTTTCTTCAGATGTATTCAGTTTGATAGAATATGATATATTTGATTCTTCTGCAGAACCACAACAAAAATGGCCACATTGTTTACAGTTTGAATTCTTTTAATCATTTATACTACTTACTTTTGAACAAACAAAGATAACATGTTCAAAAGTTAACACATGAATTCTGATACAACTCGGGGCAACTTTATATTAAAAATTAAAGGATGTTATAATATTTATCACAATAATTTCAGACTGACAGTTCTGTAGAACATGGCCAGTAAAAGTAGTACCGGAGGAATACTGATCTGGGCTGGCCAGAAGCAATAATTTGCATGTCTCTCTGGTGGACAGTGTGAGGTCAAAGGTCAAATCTGTAAAGATATATATGGTGCTCAGCATAGTGTTGATGTATAGACAGTAAGACAGACAGTTGCATGAAAGTTGGTGGATGTGCTGAGCCAGCACCAAAAGGCACCTTGTACAGAGGTTCACCACGTCGCCCTTTGGTGGAGTTTGCTTTTACCTTGATGGTGGTGTGACCTTTATAATGTTATTATGGTGGTGAGATATTGCATGTACACAAATTTTAAATTTAAGGTGAATATGTCAAGGTCAAAGGTCATATGACAAAAAAAGTATGACGAGGCACAGCTATGACCCCAGACATTTCATTACCAAGTATTCATTTCTGCCTAAAATCGAGGCCAGCGATGATATCACTAAGACTTAATAGAATGAATCTGAATCGGCACCTCTATATCTACCTCAGTTTAACATCTGAAACATTTCTTACCGGTACTTTGGGAGAAGATATTTAAAGAAAATGTTGACAGATGGGTGGAAAGATGGACAGACAGACACTTCAAAGAAATCAGCAGAGCTACAAAGCATCTATTTCTCTGACTACGAATGTTTTGATCGTTTTATCAATATATGTGGTTTGATTGTCTCACCAAATTGCCTAAAACATGCAGAAGCAACATGAATTAGGAAGTGAAGTAGAATGAGGGCGGCGTACCTGTGTGTCTGGATGTGTTTGAGGAACCTGCCCCGCGTGGAGTATATGTCGCCGGTGTTGAGGTCCTCGGGCCAATTAGACAGCTGCTGAATCTCGATGTCAGTTCTAAATGCAAACATTTACTATGTCATTCTTTATGGAATATCTTAATATTCTACTTTATTGCAACTTAAATGTCAAATTCTCATTGCCATATTTTCAGTGTATAATGTGGACTTCCTGTTGGCAGATGACCTGTTCCACCGAAGCTTACCTGTAATACTTTTCTCTGAGCAAACTCTTTGTTTCCGGGCCAATGTAGCTCAGGTAAAGGACACTTGTATCTCTTTCTTGTTGAAGAGCATATATCAACCTTCCCACTTCAACACTGAATTTAACTGTAGCCCGAAGCTGAAATAGGACATTTTAATTAATGATGATTAAGGACCTGGACAAGTTGCTTTAGTAACACCATGTATTGCATTATGGTTGATCTGGTATACAGGGGGCAGCACCCACCCCATCTGACTCTATTCTGTTATATAGGGGGCAGCACCCACCTCATCTGACTCTTTTCTGGTATACAGGGGGCAGCACCCACCTCATCTGACTCTATTCTGGTATACAGGGGGCAGCACCCACCTCATCTGACTCTATTCTGGTATACAGGGGGCAGCACCCA
Organism: Amphiduros pacificus; assembly: GCA_949316495.1. NCBI lineage: Eukaryota > Metazoa > Annelida > Polychaeta > Phyllodocida > Hesionidae > Amphiduros > Amphiduros pacificus. The sequence goes on along the minus strand of OX439012.1, from coordinate 988,786 downwards.
CCTCATCTAACTCTATTCTGGTATACAGGGGGCAGCACCCACCTCATCTGACTCTATTCTGGTATACAGGGGGCAGCACCCACCTCATCTAACTCTATTCTGGAATACAGGGGGCAGTACCCACCTCATCTGACTCTATTCTGGTATACAGGGGGCAGCACCCACCTCATCTGACTCTATTCTGGTATACAGGGGGCAGCACCCACCTCATCTGACTCTATTCTGGTATACAGGGGGCAGCACCCACCTCATCTAACTCTATTCTGGTATACAGGGGGCAGCACCCACCTCATCTGACTCTATTCTGGTATACAAGGGGCAGCACCCACCTCATCTAACTCTATTCTGGAATACAGGGGGCAGCACCCACCTCATCTGACTCTATTCTGGTATACAGGGGGCAGCACCCACCTCATCTGACTCTATTCTGGTATACAGGGGGCAGCACCCACCTCATCTAACTCTATTCTGGTATACAGGGGGCAGCACCCACCTCATCTGACTCTATTCTGGTATACAGGGGGCAGCACCCACCTCATCTAACTCTATTCTGGTATACAGGGGGCAGCACCCACCTCATCTTACTCTATTCTGGTATACAGGGGGCAGCACCCACCTCATCTAACTCTATTCTGGTATACAGGGGGCAGCACCCACCCCATCTGACTCTATTCTGGTATACAGGGGGCAGCATCCACCTCATCTGACTCTATTCTGGTATACAGGGGGCAGCACCCACCTCATCTGACTCTATTCTGGTATACAGGGGGCAGCACCCACCTCATCTGACTCTATTCTGGTATACAGGGGGCAGCACCCTCCTCATCTGACTCTATTCTGGTATACAGGGGGCAGCACCCACCTCATCTAACTCTATTCTGGTATACAGGGGGCAGCACCCACCTCATCTGACTCTATTCTGGTATACAGGGGGCAGCACCCACCTCATCTAACTCTATTCTGGTATACAGGGGGCAGCACCCACCTCATCTAACTCTATTCTGGTATACAGGGGGCAGCACCCACCTCATCTGACTCTATTCTGGTATACAGGGGGCAGCACCCACCTCATCTAACTCTATTCTGGTATACAGGGGGCAGCACCCACCCCATCTGACTCTATTCTGGTATACAGGGGGCAGCACCCACCTCATCTAACTCTATTCTGGTATACAGGGGGCAGCACCCACCTCATCTGACTCTATTCTGGTATACAGGGGGGCAGCACCCACCTCATCTGACTCTATTCTGGTATACAGGGGGCAGCACCCACCTCATCTGACTCTATTCTGGTATACAGGGGGCAGCACCCACCTCATCTGACTCTATTCTGGTATACAGTGGGCAGCACCCACCTCATCTGACTCTATTCTGGTATACGGGGGGCAGCACCCTCCTCATCTGACTCTATTCTGGTATACAGGGGGCAGCACCCACCTCATCTGACTCTATTCTTTCCTTGATGGTCTCCGTCATGTAGTAACAGGACACGCCCATCAGCACGGTCAGCGGAACCAGGATGAAGAAGAGCATCTTCCAAAGCTGTCTCCTCTTGCCAGCTTCCGTGATAGGCTCCCCGCGACACCAACCTGCCAAAATACCAATGTCTGAGATTAGTCAACTAGTCATGGCATCCACTCCCTCAATAACTGGTCCTTTCAATGGGAATGATTGCTAACCTTTATTCACATGTTACTACACATCTTTGAGCCATTTGAGGCAGTTCTTGGGTGGTGGAGTACTTCAGTAAAATAATCTGCTTTTTAAATCCTCCCGTCTTCTTCATGATACATCACTTTATGTGTCATGATCTGGGAGCGACATTTACATCAAGGATGACAATTTGAATTCAATAACAAGAAATTTCCGAATGTTTGTAATAATAAAATAATGACAGGCATGTGGTCAGGACTGTTGAATTGTCATGCATTTTGCATGAATGCAGGCCATGTTTGTGCTCAAATGTGGATATCTGAGTGAGCAATCTTGCCAAAAGTAAAATTAAATGGATATACCTAATGTGCAATATCACTTGCTTTACTGACAATAATGCCACATACAAGGGCATTGCCCTGGCAGACCTATTATAAAGGTATGCCCAAAAGGCATGATCCCCATCATGAAAGAACTTTAAGTTCAATAGCCCATTTCCCTCAGCTGGGTTTGACCATCGTGAAGTATTGAATTGAACCTGATTACATTGAAACTTATATATATATACATGTATATATATTGTTTCATATGGGACATTACGAATTTCTGTCAAACATAATGTGACCAAATTCAAAGGTTTTTGTGAAAGCAAAAAACAAAAAATCATGTTTTCCCATTTTATAAATATTGTTTACACATTTTAAAATTATTGATTCATGACATATGTCATATACTGTCATGATAATCAATGATGAATCCAAAATCATTTGCCTTCTTCATATCTGCCAGAAGGTGGCCATTCTCAGTTTGTCAAGGATGACCAAGTGCAATGACCAGATGAAATGGACAAACGTCTGAGAAGGTGTGGAAGAGTTATATATCACCCTAGAGAGTGATATCAACTTTTTTAGGGGTGACATGTTATAATGTATGAATAGCATGCTCTTGGTTACTCTCCTTTGCATCGGGCTCAGTATAACTGTGTTGGAGAGAAGAGAGAACTGGCCTAGTAAAGCTGGGGAGCTCTTGGTGTGTATATGAGATAATACACTGCCACCCCTCATGACAGTGTATTATCTCATATATGGTAATGCTATTTTATATATAGACACCTGGATAACCTTAAAACCACCATTAGCAAAGCCATTTCTCAACAAGTGCAATGAGCTGAGTTTAGGCCTGTTAAATCATATATGTCTGTTAAATCATATATGTCTGTTAAATCATATATGTCTGTTAAATCATATATGTCTGTTAAATCATATATGTCTGTTAAATCATATATGTCTGTCTGTTTGTTTGTTTGTTTGTTTGTTTGTTTGGAGTATAGCTTTCAACATTATTTCAGTCATTTCGTGATGAGACCTACTTGTAGCAGATGTAGTGCTGCCTCACTGAATTGTCATGTCGCAGGTCCTTGGCATGACAACCCACCTGGTCACAAATTTACAAGGACAACGGGTTAACCCTTTGGCACGGGCCTCAGCTCATTTGTGAAATTGTATCATGAATTCAATCTCGGCACCACAGAGGAAGTGGTGCTATAACCAACTGTGCCACGGCCCGTGGCTAAATCATATCTGTCTGCTAAATCATTAATGAATAATAATCTCAGTCTCTTGTAATAACCAGCAGATCTATGTGATGTTTGATGTGATGTACATATTTTCACACCGATTCTCTGAGCTGGATGTGGTGCCCTCACCTGGATGTGGTTCCCTCACCTGGATGTGGTTCCCTCACCTGGATGTGGTTCCCTCACCTGGATGTGGTTCCCTCACCTGGATGTGGTGCCCTCACCTAGATGTGGTTCCCTCACCTGGATGTGGTGCCCTCACCTGGATGTGGTTCCCTCTCCTGGATGTGGTGCCCTCACCTGGATGTGGTTCCCTCACCTAGATGTGGTTCCCTCACCTGGATGTGGTACCCTCACCTGGATGTGGTGCCCTCACCTGGATGTGGTGACCTCACCTAGATGTGGTGCCCTCACCTAGATGTGGTGCCCTCTATATTATCAAAATCATCACCATTCCAGTGCATTCATGTAAAAGGCCTATTTACAATTAACGTTAGGGGGAACATTGTCTTCTAAAGTTCTTTTTACCCGCCAAAAAAAGTCATTTGAACCACAAAAAATGACATCGTGCAAGATAATTGCATTGTATGAAAATAACTACAAAACGGATTTCAGACTTTAATGTATCAAATGCTTCGGGATTGATTTTTCTTTTGATTTGATTTTTAATTTGTTTTTAAAATTTTATCATTCTTAATCATTTTACATTTAAAGTTACAGTAAAAATCAGAAAAAGATGGTTTGTTTGGTAACAATTTTAGAAAAGATAGAGCTAACTTGAAAAACATTTTTGTGAACAACTACACTATCAATCTGTAGAACTTAGGCATTAATCTTAAGCTAGAATGATGTTATTTAGTTTAAATAGACAGAATTTTAAAAGATGTCTTATAACTCAAGTAATTTGTGTTTTTGTAAATAAAATGATTCAAATAAATGCAAATTTTTCACACCATTTGGTAATTTTTAACTTTAATTTGAAGAAAGTTAGATATCTCAAAATAAAGACCATTAATCAAAATTCCCTCTATTTAAACTAAATAGAATAATATTTGGAATAAACCTGTTCTTAAAATTTGGTAGTTAAAATTGCAAAACTTCTCAATTTTGTCATAAAAAGCGTGGGAAATTTTGAGAAATATGATATATTGTAAACTTTCTTTTTTGTATCACTGGGCAGTGATGAGGTCGAATGCAGCAGCTACTGGCTATTGGATTAGTCATAAAAGATTACTAAATGATGTTTCCATATGTTTATAAAAACATTGATCCTTTTTCAACAGAAATATGTTATCTATTTAGTTAGCTTTGGTGGGTTATAATGGTGCACTATTTCATGTAGTTGAAGGAGCAATGACGTCATAATGGTGCTTTGGTTATTTATCAATGAAATAGTGACGTCTTACTTGTTGGTATCTTAGCAACCATCAACAACACATTTCATACACCTGTGATCCTCTGCATGAAGTGTCCCTGTTCCCCCTAACTTTAAGCAAAATTTCCTGTCGGTAAAATGCCGACATCAGCAATATTGCAAGAATATCCTGACACAAAATGAAACTGTTTTTCAGTTCTTCGGCTAATGCCTCGACAGTGTAATATATATAGTGGGTTAAAAGGGAGGAGCATGGCCGCTGTTTACCTGCACTGGCGGTGCCATCTTGCTCTGAAGTTATAAGGGAGGAGCATGGCGGCTGTTTTACCTGCACTGGAGTTGCCATCTTGCTCTGAAGTTATAAGGGAGGAGCATGGCGGCTGTTTTACCTGCACTGGAGTTGCCATCTAGCTCTGAGGTTATAAGGGAGGAGCATGGCGGCTGTTTTACCTGCACTGGAGTTGCCATCTTGCTCTTAAGTTATAAGGGAGGAGCATGGCGTCTGTTTTACCGGCACTAGAGTTGCCATCTTGCTCTGAGGTTATAAGGGAGGAGCATGGCGGCTGTTTTACCTGCACTGGAGTTGCCATCTTGCTCTGAGGTTATAAGGGAGGAGCACGGCGGCTGTTTTACCTGCACTGGAGTTGCCATCTTGCTCTGAAGTTATAAGGGAGGAGCATGGCGGCTGTTTTACCTGCACTGGAGTTGCCATCTTGCTCTGTGGTTATAAGGGAGGAGCGTGGCGGCTGTTTTACCTGCACTGGAGTTGCCATCTTGCTCTGAGGTTATAAGGGAGGAGCATGGCGGCTGTTTTACCTGCACTGGAGTTGCCATCTTGCTCTGAGGTTATAAGGGAGGAGCATGGCGGCTGTTTTACCTGCACTGGAGTTGCCATCTTGCTCTGAAGTTATAAGGGAGGAGCATGGCGGCTGTTTTACCTGCACTGGAGTTGCCATCTTGCTCTGAAGTTATAAGGGAGGAGCATGGCGGCTGTTTTACCTGCACTGGAGTTGCCATCTTGCTCTGAGGTTATAAGGGAGGAGCATGGCGGCTGTTTTACCTGCACTGGAGTTGCCATCTAGCTCTGAGGTTATAAGGGAGGAGCATGGCGGCTGTTTTACCTGCACTGGAGTTGCCATCTTGCTCTGAAGTTATAAGGGAGGAGCATGGCGTCTGTTTTACCTGCACTGGAGTTGCCATCTTGCTCTGAGGTTATAAGAGAGGAGCATGGCGGCTGTTTTACCTGCACTGGAGTTGCCATCTTGCTCTGAGGTTATAAGGGAGGAGCATGGCGGCTGTTTTACCTGCACTGGAGTTGCCATCTTGCTCTGAGGTTATAAGGGAGGAGCATGGCGGCTGTTTTACCTGCACTGGAGGTGCCATCTTGCTCTGAAGTTATAAGGGAGGAGCATGGCGGCTGTTTTACCTGCACTGGAGTTGCCATCTTGCTCTTAAGTTATAAGGGAGGAGCATGGCGGCTGTTTTACCTGCACTGGAGTTGCCATCTTGCTCTGAGGTTATAAGGGAGGAGCGTGGCGGCTGTTTTACCTGCACTGGAGTTGCCATCTTGCTCTGAGGTTATAAGGGAGGAGCATGGCGGCTGTTTTACCTGCACTGGAGTTGCCATCTTGCTCTGAGGTTATAAGGGAGGAGCATGGCGGCTGTTTTACCTGCACTGGAGTTGCCATCTTGCTCTGAGGTTATAAGGGAGGAGCATGGCGGCTGTTTTACCTGCACTGGAGTTGCCATCCTGCTCTGAGGCGAGGATATCCATGATGACCTGATGCAGAATGTCCTGGCTGCTAACTGACGCCTCCGACATGGCGTCGTCATCCTGCACAGTCGTCATCACCACCTGCGCCCTCTCCTTCTCCATTCTGATTAACAACATCAAACCGAGATTTACTTTATTTTCTCTCAGACAAGCGCGCTTTATTTGACTTAATTCTCATGACAGCACATGGGATCTATTTTCCAGTTATATCAATATTATTTCGTTATATCAATCCTCTGACTTTTACATTTCATGAACCTAAATTACAAAATGATGAAAAATAACGATAGACCTGTTTTAAAATATTTATCAAAACTAATTCAGAGGTTAGTCGTTTCTGAATGTCTTAACCTGGACCAGAATAACTTTAATAATGAATAACAAGCTCATATGAGAAATAGCAACTGGGAATTGGACCCGGCGTTCCTTGGATCATCACCACTGGTAATTAATTGGCTTCCGCTCCTACCAACCACCGGCGCCATGGCCCATATCATATCACTGATTAAAGTTATGACAACATAATCAATGATAAAACCAAAATAATTGCTCTTCTGAAATGCACCCCAAGTGAAGAGAAGGGAAAATGACGTGATGAGCTATTTTGAAATATTACCTATAAGTATTTATGAAAGTGCAAACTGTATTGCATAAAAAACTTAATACTGAACAAATACTGAAAATAAACAAATGCCGAAAATAAACAAATGCCGAAAATAAACAAATACTGAAAATAAACAAATACTGAAAATAAACAAATACTGGAAATAAACAAATACTGAAAAAAAATACGGTCCGAGATTTATTAAGAGGCCAAATTGATCAAAAATAGCTTTCATTAAAATAGCTTAAAACATTCGTGAAATGAGGTTTTCAAGCACCTTCTCCTTGCAAAATATAAATGTTTATACCCCAAACTTTGCGATCATTAATTTCTGTGCCATTTGAAAAAGGATGAGTCTTTTGCAAAAATCCAAATCATCCATTGGACACTTTGGCAACAAACTTTTAAGATTTTTAAGTTTCATATATCTTAATAATATGATGTCCGTATACACATCTGCTACGGATTTTCTAGTGTAAAATATAATTTCAGAAAATGATCCTTTATATAAAGTATATAAAAACCGGTTGCAAACTCATTATCTCAAAATATTTCTACTCGAATGGACTAACTTTCCAATAGTATAAAAATCTGATAACAAATGTATTCAATGTAAAATTGGTTTTGATGTGAATTTGATTGTACTGAGCCTGTTGTCCTTAGCATGTACGTCAGACAGTTGTGGCATTTCATCTTTCAGACAGCTGTGGCATTTCATCTTTCAGATAGCTGTGGTATTTCATCTTTCAGACAGCTGTGGCATTTCATCTTTCAGACAGTTGTGGCATTTCATCTTTCAGACAGCTGTGGCATTTCATCGTTCAGACAGTTGTGGCATTTCATCTTTCAGACAGCTGTGGCATTTCATCTTTAAGACAGTTGTGGCATTTCATCTTTCAGACAGTTGTGGCATTTCATCTGTCAGACAGTTTCTCCCTGAGTGACAGAGACTGAGATCCATATCACCCCGTTTCTCCCTGAGTGATGGAGACTGTTTCTCTCTGAGTGACGGAGACTGAGGTCCATATCGCCCCGTTTCTCCCTGAGTGACGGAGACTGAGGTCCATATCGCCCTGTTTCTCCCTGAGTGACGGAGACTGAGGTCCATATCGCCCTGTTTCCCCCTGAGTGACGAAAACTGAGGTCCATATCGCCCTGTTTCTCCCTGAGTGACGGAGACTGAGGTCCAGATCGCCCTGTTTCTCCCTGAGTGATGGAGACTGAGGTCCATATCGCCTGTTTCTCTCTGAGTGACGGAGACTGAGGTCCATATCGCCCCGTTTCTCCCTGAGTGACGGAGACTGAGGTCCATATCGCCTGTTTCTCCCTGAGTGACGGAGACTGAGGTCCATATCGCCCTGTTTCTCCCTGAGTGACGGAGACTGAGGTCCATATCGCCCTGTTTCCCCCTGAGTGACGAAAACTGAGGTCCATATCGCCCTGTTTCTCCCTGAGTGACGGAGACTGAGGTCCAGATCGCCCTGTTTCTCCCTGAGTGATGGAGACTGTTTCTCCCTGAGTGACGGAGACTGAGGTCCATATCGCCCTGTTTCTCCCTGAGTGACGGAGACTGAGGTCCATATCGCCCTGTTTCTCCCTGAGTGACGGAGACTGAGGTCCATATCGCCCTGTTTCTCCCTGAGTGACGGAGACTGAGGTCCATATCGCCCTGTTTCTCCCGGAGACTGAGGTCCATATCGCCCTGTTTCTCCCTGAGTGACGGAGACTGAGGTCCATATCGCCCTGTTTCTCCCTGAGCGATGGAGACAGAGGTCCATATCGCCCTGTTTCTCCCTGAGTGACGAAGACTGAGGTCCATATCGCCCTGTTTCCCCCCGATTGACGGAGACTGAGGTCCATATTGCCCCGTTTCTCCCTGAGTGACGGAGACTGAGGTCCATATCGCCCTGTTTCTCCCTGAGTGACGGAGACTGAGGTCAATATCGCCCTGTTTCCTCCTGAGTGACGGAAACTGAGGTCCATATCGCCCCGTTTCTCCCTGAGTGACGGAAACTGAGGTCCATATCGCCCCGTTTCTCCCTGAGTGACGGAGACTGAGGTCCATATCGCCCTGTTTCTCCCTGAGTGATGGAGACTGAAGTCCATATCGCCCTGTTTCTCCTTGAGTGACGGAGACTGAGGTCCATATCGCCCTGTTTCTCCCTGAGTGACGGAGACTGAGGTCCATATCGCCCTGTTTCTCTATGAGTGACGGAGACTGAGGTCCATATCGCCCTGTTTCTCCCTGAGTGACGGAGACTGAGGTCCATATCGCCCTGTTTCTCCCTGAGTGACGGAGACTGTTTCTCCCTGAGTGACGGAGACTGAGGTCCATATCGCCTGTTTCTCCCTGAGTGACGGAGACTGAGGTCCATATCGCCCTGTTTCTCCCTGAGTGACGGAGACTGAGGTCCATATCGCCCTGTTTCTCCCTGAGTGACGGAGACTGAGGTCCATATCGCCTGTTTCTCCCTGAGTGACGGAGACTGAGGTCCATATCGCCCTGTTTCTCCCTGAGTGACGGAGACTGAGGTCCATATCGCCCCGTTTCTCCCAGTAATTCTGATATTTATCCAAGTGGGCTTTATATGGCCATTGGTTATGGATATTGATTAATGCTCCCTCGGCCCCATATTGCTTTATTTCAGAAGTTTTAAACTTAGGGAACATTACAGCCAATCAAAATGCATCTTACATATTGAATCTGGTTCCCACTTTTATTGTTATCACAGTGCCTCGCTTCCCTCCTACACAAGCTATTCCCTAAAACGTATATATTCAGGGTTTCAATATTTCAGAAGACCAATTGAAACGATATGCCTCAAACCCAGAAAATTTGTTCATAAATTTGAGATACTCTTAAGTTTTTATAGTTTCATCACGGACACTGCTATCCTTACAGTAATCAAAATGGTTCCTCTAAATTGCTGGAACATTTCAAGAAAATCGTTATATAACTAATCTGAACCTGTCGGTTTTGACGTTTTGAGACAGTAAATTGTTCATCCAGTTTCAAATATTTTGAACAAAACTTGGAATAATGCTTAATAGTCTTAATCTTTTCGTAAATTCTGTGTTCTTGTCAGGTAGAAATAGCTTTATATGATAACATATTATCTTAACTATACCTCAGTTCCAAAGACTCATTCTTCATTGAAAATATAAAGACATGTTTCATGCCAGGATATACAGACCTTATGCCGCTAAATTTACTCTCGCGTGGTTATCAGTCTTTGGAGAAAGCGTAGAAAACTTTCAGCACGTTATCATACTTATTTGTGTCGAATGTATTGTATATTCCTTTTTAAATTCCTTTTGCAATTTTATCATGCACGCCCTTGTCCCACACCGAGAAGTCCGCGAGCAGCCCTTTCCATCACCACCGGAATGCGCGTGCGCCTACACGTTACCATAGAAACCGAACTTAATACTGAGGTAGACTAATTAAGTTAACCAACGGACGGTATCAAATGACATCGTTATGCACCTGATTATTATCCAAAGAAAATATCGTTTTCAATTGATTACTCGTGTATTATATTTGTTCATTAATTGCCACGCGTTGTGTTTGAGACGTGCATGACCTTGGTAGGACCCTCTGTGTTTTATATTTGATTTACTCCCAAAGAATATCCAAAAAAGTTTTGGGGTTTGTAATATATCTTTTATTTTCCGAGAGAATGTACTCCAAATTAGTGATGTTTATTAGATATTCTATGGGAGAAAATTAAATAAAGTTTGTTGGATATTCTCCTGAAGAAAATCAAAAATAGGATATTCACGGACGAAAAAAAATTCAATTGGTTGACCTTGAAAATTGACATATATGTTTTTCAAGTAACATTTCAAGTAACATTATTAATTTCTGCAAAGTTAGAACAAAATCCTGAGATTTCAGCAGAGTTCTTACTGATGACAGGTGACCATTTCAAATCCTCGTGGAGAATATAGAATGAGAAATATAAACTTCACAGACATAGGTAGAAAAAATGAAAACCCATATTCGACCCTATTTTCCAATATACTCCCATTCTTTTTTTTCTTTAGTGAAAATTATGACGAATGATTTTTTTATAGTTTTTCCTACCATTCCTGAAAAATAAAAACTCATATTATACAGCACTGCACAGAAGTGACCTTTGAATGACTTGTAAAATCCACGGAAATAAGAGTTTCATTTTCAAACAAATTTCAATATTCAATCATCTGCATATATAAAAACAAGCTCATAGATTCTTTATTCATCAAAATCCGTTCAGAACTTACAACATTAGAGCAATTTTTAATTTTGAACCAATCTGCAAAAAAAATTAGAGGAAATTTTGATATACTGACCTATTTTCAAATAATATCTATAATATCAACTTATTGTTGGTTAAATTATAAAAGTACATATTATACTGCAAAGTAAAAAATTTAAATGCTGAAAATAAAATGAAAATAAAGTCCGTCAATTTCGAGATCAATTAAACAAGCTAAATTTGGTTAGAAATAGCTAGAATGTGGTAGGTGTACGAAAGATGAAAATTGATGGACTTTAAATTGATCCAATACAATCTTTTAAAGTTTCGTCCATATAAAATATAAGTGTATTTTCAGAGAATAACCCCCAATAAGCTGCTCTAATCATAATGGTACATAAAAAATGATATTAAACTATCAAAGTATGTGCAAATGTGCTAAATTTGCAATAGAAAATACATCAGGTGACAAGAAATGTATTAAATGTAGAGACAAATGGATTACCTCATTGCAAAGCTGATTCCTTTCTGCAAATTTTCATATATTTTATTTTTTTCTTCAATAAAAGGAAGGTGCTATATAGTTCTTGAATATGTACATAAATTGGAGAATGTGTTTTATTTTTGGCACCATTTATGCTGGGTGAAAGTGACACCATGTACCCACTGCAATAGGAAGTTTTGTGCTACCCATTTCATGTTCAATGTCTCCCATTTCTAGTGATGGTGGCGCGAACAAATCCCCCGGATGCCTTTACACAGTATTCAGCACAGCTACAGAATGCGTGCTTAAAGCATAGTTGCAATCAAGCAGCTGTGTATTGAATGATAAAGGTGCAAGGGATAAGGATGAGGTCTGATCACTGATCTTCCTGGTCAGGGATAAGGATGAGACCTGATCACTGATCTGCCTGGTCAGGGCTAAGGATGAGGTCTGATCACTGATCTGCCTGGTCAGGGATAAGGATGAGACCTGATCACTGATCTGCCTGGTCAGGGTTAAGGATGAGACTTGATCACTGATCTGCCTGGTCAGGGATAAGGATGAGACCTGATCACTGATCTGCCTGGTCAGGGATAAGGATGAGACCTGATCACTGATCTGCCTGGTCAGGGATAAGGATGAGGTCTGATCACTGATCTGCCTGGTCAGGGATAAGGATGAGACCTGATCACTGATCTGCCTGGTCAGGGTTAAGGATGAGACTTGATCACTGATCTGCCTGGTCACGGATAAGGATGACACCTGATCACTGATCTGCCTGGTCAGGGATAAGGATGAGACCTGATCACTGATCTGCCTGGTCAGGGATAAGGATGAGACCTGATCACTGATCTGCCTGGTCAGGGATAAGGATGAGACCTGATCACTGATCTGCCTGGATAAGGATGAGACCTGATCACTGATCTGCCTGGTCAGGGTTAAGGATGAGGTCAGATCGTTTATCTGCAGTGTCAGGGATAAGGATGAGACTTGATCACTGATCTGCCTGGTCAGGGATAAGGATGAGACCTGATCACTGATCTGCATGGTCAGGGAAAAGGATGAGACCTGATCACTGATCTGCCTGATCAGGGATAAGGATGAGACCTGAACACTGATCTGCCTGGTCAGGGATAAGGATAAGACCTGATCACTGATCTTCCTGGTCAGGGATAAGGATGAGACCTGATCACTGATCTGCCTGGTCAGGGATAAGGATGAAACCCAATCACTGATCTGCCTGGTCAGGGATAAGGATGAGACCCGATCACTGATCGGCCTGGTCAAGATCACTGATCTGCCTGGTCAGGGATAAGGATGAGACCTGATCACTGATCTGCCTGGTCAGGGATAAGGATGAGACCTGATCACTGATTTTCCTGGTCAGGGATAAGGATGAGACCCAATCACTGATCTGCCTGGTCAGGGATAAGGATGAGACCTGATCACTGATCTTCCTGGTCAGGGATAAGGATGAGACCTAATCACTGATCTGCCTGGTCAGGGATAAGGATGAGACCCAATCACTGATATGTCTGGTCCTGATCACTGATCTGCCTGGTCAGGGATAAGGATGAGACCTGATCACTGATCTGCCTGGTCAGGGATAAGGATGAGACCTGATCACTGATCTGCCTGGTCAGGGATAAGGATGAGACCCGATCACTGATTTGCCTGGTCAGGGATAAGGATGAAACCCGATCACTGATCTGCCTGGTCAGGGATAAGGATGAGACCTGATCACTGATCTGCCTGGTCAGGGTTAAGGATGAGACTTGATCACTGATCTGCCTGGTCAGGGATAAGGATGAGACCTGATCACTGATCTGCCTGGTCAGGGATAAGGATGAGACCTGATCACTGATCTGCCTGGTCAGGGATAAGGATGAGGTCTGATCACTGATCTGCCTGGTCAGGGATAAGGATGAGACCTGATCACTGATCTGCCTGGTCAGGGTTAAGGATGAGACTTGATCACTGATCTGCCTGGTCAGGGATAAGGATGAGACCTGATCACTGATCTGCCTGGTCAGGGATAAGGATGAGACCTGATCACTGATCTGCCTGGTCAGGGATAAGGATGAGACCTGATCACTGATCTGCCTGGTCAGGGATAAGGATGAGACCTGATCACTGATCTGCCTGGATAAGGATGAGACCTGATCACTGATCTGCCTGGTCAGGGTTAAGGATGAGGTCAGATCGTTTATCTGCAGTGTCAGGGATAAGGATGAGACTTGATCACTGATCTGCCTGGTCAGGGATAAGGATGAGACCTGATCACTGATCTGCATGGTCAGGGAAAAGGATGAGACCTGATCACTGATCTGCCTGATCAGGGATAAGGATGAGACCTGAACACTGATCTGCCTGGTCAGGGATAAGGATAAGACCTGATCACTGATCTTCCTGGTCAGGGATAAGGATGAGACCTGATCACTGATCTGCCTGGTCAGGGATAAGGATGAAACCCAATCACTGATCTGCCTGGTCAGGGATAAGGATGAGACCCGATCACTGATCGGCCTGGTCAAGATCACTGATCTGCCTGGTCAGGGATAAGGATGAGACCTGATCACTGATCTGCCTGGTCAGGGATAAGGATGAGACCTGATCACTGATTTTCCTGGTCAGGGATAAGGATGAGACCCGATCACTGATCTGCCTGGTCAGGGATAAGGATGAGACCTGATCACTGATCTTCCTGGTCAGGGATAAGGATGAGACCTAATCACTGATCTGCCTGGTCAGGGATAAGGATGAGACCCAATCACTGATCTGTCTGGTCCTGATCACTGATCTGCCTGGTCAGGGATAAGGATGAGACCTGATCACTGATCTGCCTGGTCAGGGATAAGGATGAGACCTGATCACTGATCTTCCTGGTCAGGGATAAGGATGAGACCTGATCACTGATCTTCCTGGTCAGGGATAAGGATGAGACCCGATCACTGATCTGCTTGGTCAGGCATAAGGATGAGACCTGATCACTTATCTTCCTGGTCAGGGATAAGGATGAGACTTGATCAGTGATCTGCCTGGATAAGGATGAAACCCGATCACTGATCTGCCTGGTCAGGGATAAGGATGAAACCCGATCACTGATCTGCCTGGTCAGGGATAAGGATGAGACCCAATCACTGATCTGTCTGGTCCTGATCACTGATCTGCCTGGTCAGGGATAAGGATGAGACTTGATCAGTGATCTGCCTGGATAAGGATGAAACCCGATCACTGATCTGCCATGTCAGGGATAAGGATGAGACCCGATCACTGATCTGCCTGGTCAGGGATAAGGATGAGACCTGATCACTGATCTTCCTGGTCAGGGATAAGGATGAGACCTGATCACTGATCTTCCTGGTCAGGGATAAGGATGAGACCTGATCACTGATCTGCCATGTCAGGGATAAGGATGAGACCCGATCACTGATCTGCCTGGTCAGGGATAAGGATGAGACTTGATCACTGATCTGCCATGTCAGGGATAAGGATGAGACCCGATCACTGATCTGCCTGGTCAGGGATAAGGATGAGACCTGATCACTGGTCTTCCTGGTCAGGGATAAGGATGAGACCTGATCACTGATCTGCCTGGATAAGGATGAGACCTGATCACTGATCTGCCTGGATAAGGATGAGACCTGATCACTGATCTGCCTGGATAAGGATGAGACCTGATCACTGATCTTCCTGGTCAGGGATAAGGATGAGACCTGATCACTGATCATCCTGGTCAGGGATAAGGATGAGACCCGATCACTGATCTGCCTGGTCCTGACCACTGATCTGCCTGGTCAGGGATAAGGATGAGACCTGATCACTGATTTGCCTGGTCAGGGATAAGGATGAAACCCGATCACTGATCTTCCTGGTCAAGGATAAGGATGAGACCCGATCACTGATCTTCCTGGTCAGGGATAAGGATGAGACCTGATCACTGGTCTTCCTGGTCAGGGATAAGGATGAGACCTGATCACTGATCTGCCTGGATAAGGATGAGACCTGATCACTGATCTGCCTGGATAAGGATGAGACCTGATCACTGATCTGCCTGGATAAGGATGAGACCTGATCACTGATCTTCCTGGTCAGGGATAAGGATGAGACCCGATCACTGATTTGCCTGGTCAGGGATAAGGATGAGACCCGATCACTGATCTTCCTGGTCAAGGATAAGGATGAGACCTGATCACTAATCTTCCTGGTCAGGGATAAGGATGAGACTTGATCACTGATCTTCCTGGTCAAGGATAAGGATGAGACCTGATCACTGATCTGCCTGGTCCTGATCACTGATCTGCCTGGTCAGGGATAAGGATGAGACCTGATCACTGATCTGCCTGGTCAGGGATAAGGATGAGACCTGATCACTGATCTTCCTGGTCAGGGATAAGGATGAGACCTGATCACTGATCTGCCTGGATAAGGATGAGACCTGATCACTGATCTGCCTGGATAAGGATGAGACCTGATCACTGATCTTCCTGATCAGGGATAAGGATGAGACCTGATCACTGATCTTCCTGGTCAGGGATAAGGATGAGACCCGATCACTGATCTGCCTGGTCCTGACCACTGATCTGCCTGGTCAGGGATAAGGATGAGACCTGATCACTGATCTTCCTGGTCAGGGATAAGGATGAAACCCGATCACTGATCTTCCTGGTCAAGGATAAGGATGAGACCTGATCACTGATCTTCCTGGTCAGGGATAAGGATGAGACCTGATCACTGATCTTCCTGGTCAAGGATAAGGATGAGACCTGATCACTGATCTTCCTGGTCAGGGATAAGGATGAGACCTGATCACTGATCTTCCTGGTCAGGGATAAGGATGAGACCCGATCACTGATCTGCCTGGTCCTGACCACTGATCTGCCTGGTCAGGGATAAGGATGAGACCTGATCACTGATCTGCCTGGATAAGGATGAGACCTGATCACTGATCTGCCTGGATAAGGATGAGACCTGATCACTGATCTGCATGGTCAGGGATAAGGATGAGACCTGATCACTGATCTGCCATGTCAGGGATAAGGATGAGACCCGATCACTGATCTGCCTGGTCAGGGATAAGGATGAGGTCAGATCACTGATCTGCCATGTCAGGGATAAGGATGAGACCCGATCACTGATCTGCCTGGTCAGGGATAAGGATGAGACCTGATCACTGATCTTCCTGGTCAGGGATAAGGATGAAACCTGATCACTGATCTTCCTGGTCAGGGATAAGGATGAGACCTGATCACTGATCTGCCATGTCAGGGATAAGGATGAGACCCGATCACTGATCTGCCTGGTCAGGGATAAGGATGAGACTTGATCACTGATCTGCCATGTCAGGGATAAGGATGAGACCCGATCACTGATCTGCCTGGTCAGGGATAAGGATGAGACCTGATCACTGGTCTTCCTGGTCAGGGATAAGGATGAGACCTGATCACTGATCTGCCTGGATAAGGATGAGACCTGATCACTGATCTGCCTGGATAAGGATGAGACCTGATCACTGATCTGCCTGGATAAGGATGAGACCTGATCACTGATCTTCCTGGTCAGGGATAAGGATGAGACCTGATCACTGATCTTCCTGGTCAGGGATAAGGATGAGACCCGATCACTGATCTGCCTGGTCCTGACCACTGATCTGCCTGGTCAGGGATAAGGATGAGACCTGATCACTGATTTGCCTGGTCAGGGATAAGGATGAAACCCGATCACTGATCTTCCTGGTCAAGGATAAGGATGAGACCTGATCACTGATCTTCCTGGTCAGGGATAAGGATGAGACCTGATCACTGATCTTCCTGGTCAAGGATAAGGATGAGACCTGATCACTGATCTTCCTGGTCAGGGATAAGGATGAGACCTGATCACTGATCTTCCTGGTCAGGGATAAGGATGAGACCTGATCACTGATCTTCCGGGTCAGGGATAAGGATGAGACCCGATCACTGATCTGCCTGGTCCTGACCACTGATCTGCCTGGTCAGGGATAAGGATGAGACCTGATCACTGATCTTCCTGGTCAGGGATAAGGATGAGACCTGATCACTGATCTTCCTGGTCAGGGATAAGGATGAGACCTGATCACTGATCTTCCTGGTCAGGGATAAGGATGAAACCCGATCACTGATCTTCCTGGTCAAGGATAAGGATGAGACCTGATCACTGATCTGCCTGGTCAGGGATAAGGATGAGACCTGATCACTGATCTTCCTGGTCAGGGATAAGGATGAGACCTGATCACTGATCTTCCTGGTCAGGGATAAGGATGAGACCTGATCACTGATCTTCCTGGTCAGGGATAAGGATGAGAACCGATCAATGATCTGCCTGGTCCTGATCACTGATCTGCCTGGTCAGGGATAAGGATGAGACCTGATCACTGATCTGCCTGGTCAGGGATAAGGATGAGACCTGATCACTGATCTTCCTGGTCAGGGATAAGGATGAGACCCGATCACTGATCTGCCTGGTCAGGGATAAGGATGAGACCTGATCACTGATCTGCCTGGTCAGGGATAAGGATGAGACCTGATCACTGATCTGCCTGGTCAGGGATAAGGATGAGACCTGATCACTGATCTGCCTGGATAAGGATGAGACCTGATCACTGATCTGCCTGAATAAGGATGAGACCTGATCACTGATCTGCGTGGTCAGGGATAAGGATGAGACCTGATCACTGATCTTCCTGGATAAGGATGAGACCTGATCACTGATCTTCCTGGTATGGGATAAGGATGAGACCTGATCACTGATCTGCCTGGTCGGGGTTAAGGATGAGACTTGATCACTGATCTGCCTGGTCGGGGATAAGGATGAGACCTGATCACTGATCTGCCTGGTCAGGGTTAAGGATGAGACCTGATTACTGATCTGCCTGGATGAGGATGAGACCTGATCACTGATCTGCCTGGTCAGGGATAAGGATGAGACCTGATCACTGATCTGCCTGGTCAGGGATAAGGATGAGACCTGATCACTGATCTTCCTGGTCATGGATAAGGATGAGACCCAAGGATCTACCAACGGTGATAGAAAGATATGAAAGTGTATAACCAAAATCAATATGAAAGTTTGGGACTGCAGTTGGAATCCTTTAGAAATGTTGACTTGGTGATATGAAAATGGTGAAATCTGATATTGCCACCTGCGGGCAGCACTGGAGAGATCTGATTTTGCCACCCGAGGGCAGCACTGGAGAGATCTAATATTGCCACCCGAGGGCAGATCTGATACTGCCACCCGAGAGCAGCACTGCAGAGATCTGATATTGCCACCCGAGGGCAGCACTGTAGAGATCTGATATTGCCACCCGAGGGCAGCATTGCAAAGATCTATGAAGCTCTGGAGGTATCATTCGTGCTTCGTACATCGCCTCTAACTTCGCCCTTCTACTTCGCTACCTTCGCCTTTCTTATCTTCGCACTTCATATTCAAGTAGCCAATCAGTGAGCAGCTTACTGTAGTATATAAAGTTTGCTAAAGGCGAAGGGAGAAGATTAGAAGACGAAGGCCGAAAATAACAAAGTAGAAATGCGAAAATAGCGAAGTAGAAGGGCGAAAAAGCAAAGTAGAAGTGCGAATACAGCGAAGTAGAAATGCGAATATGGCGAAGTAGAAGTACGAATATAGCGAAGCTTGAAAAGCGAAGTGCGAGGCACGAATGATACCTCCAGAGCTTCATAAAGATCTGATATTGCCAGGGTTACAACAAAATTCCCACATTGGATAAATGGATGTCAAGTCGATCTTATTTGGTATTTTCAAGTCAACTGTGCTTTTAACAAGAAATTGTTGTTAAAGTGGATCTTGTCTGTCTACCATGTTGAGGCTTGCTTTATATACCTTGTTTACTCAAGTTAATGACCATGTAAGGGGTATAACTCAGTACTCGTGATTGTACCACATGGTACCTGCATGTGTTGTTCCTATATCATAGGGCCTGTATTGTCGCGCTCGTCACTGCCTATGTTTATTTCACAATGGGCATTGTATTATTATACCAGTATCTAGAACATTTCTTACACAATCATCCACCTGCGTTCTATAGAAATGCAGCAGCAGATGCCACCAGCAGACCTTCACAGCAGAAGTCAGTCCCCCATGTGCAACTAGGCCTGCCAAGATCATGTTTGGCCTTTAGCATGCAAGAGTGATTGCCCTTTATCAGGGTTTACAATATTTTTATTATTCAACTGTTTATTTTCATTTATATTATTATTAATTACCATATAAATGTAATAGACTGCATGTTTACTGTCCTTGTCTCTCTATCTCTTTTCAGATTTCAACTTCTACGGTATGTTAATCTAGACTATGGTTGATACTGGCCTCAGGTCCTCCACAAAGAGAACATACACATCTTCCCAGTCCCTTAAGGTCCTCCACCAAGAGAACATACACATCTTCTCAGTCCCTTAAGGTCCTCCACCAAGAGAACATACACATCTTCCCAGTCCCTTAAGGTCCTCCACCAAGAGAACATACACATCTTCCCAGTCCCTTAAGGTCCTCCACCAAGAGAACATACATTGTACACATCTTCCCAGTCCCTTAAGGTCCTCCACCAAGAGAACATGCACATCTTCCCAGTCCCTTTAGGTCCTCCACCATGAGAACATGCACATCTTTCCAGTCCCTTAAGGTCCTCCACCAAGAGAACATACACATCTTCTCAGTCCCTTAAGGTCCTCCACCAAGAGAACATACACATCTTCCCAGTCCCTTAAGGTCCTCCACCAAGAGAACATACACATCTTCTCAGTCCCTTAAGGTCCTCCACCAAGAGAACATACACATCTTCCCAGTCCCTTAAGGTCCTCCACCAAGAGAACATATACATCTACCCAGTCCCTTAAGGTCCTCCACCATGAGAACATACACATCTTCCCAGTCCCTTAAGGTCCTCCACCAAGAGAACATACACATCTTCCCAGTCCCTTAAGGTCCTCCACCAAGAGAACATACACATCTTCCCAGTCCCTTAAGGTCCTCCACCAAGAGAACATATACATCTACCCAGTCCCTAAAGGTTCTCACCAAGAGAACATACACATCTTCCCAGTCCCTAATGCCTCAGTCACATTTGCACCGGGCGCCGGCCAGGCAGTAAGAATCGGCCGACTTCCCAGTCTGCCGGGTGCCGGGAAGTTTATCAGCAACAATCTGAGATATGCCGTAGCTATGGTCACATTATGAAAGGCTACCGCACGGCACCCACAAGAAAATGACACAGACGTCTGAAAGACATCCTAAAGACGATTGTATGAGACTTTAGGGAGCCCGGTGGATCATCTGACGATGGCCTGTGTACACATGAAATAAAAACAATCCTATTTTCACCGCACGATGCCACCGGCTGCCGTAAGATAATCTGCCGATGTGCCTGCGGGACACTGCCGGGACCCTGCCGTGTACTTTAAGATGATATTTACTGATAAGACATCGGGGAAACGCTGGCAACTTTTATGTTCCAGCTAAAAGTTCCCGATGACCCGCCCGACGTCTTAAGGATGCCCAATTGTGGCCGATGATCTCCCGGTGCCCGCATGGCAATCTGAACTGCCTGCCGATTTTGTAAAAAATACCCATCGGCCGGGCATCTTTACTGAAATCGGCGCAAATGTGACTGAGGCATTAAGGTGCTCCACCAAGAGAACATACACATCTTCTCAGTCCCTTAAGGTCCTCCACCATGAGAACATGCACATCTTCCCAGTCCCTTGAGGTCCTCCACCAAGAGAACATACACATCTTCTCAGTCCCTTGAGGTCCTCCACCAAGAGAACATACACATCTTCCCAGTCCCTTAAGGTCCTCCACCATGAGAACATACACATCTTCCCAGTCCCTAAAGGTCCTCCACCAAGAGAACATACACATCTTCCCAGTCCCTAAAGGTCCTCCACCAAGAGAACATACACATCTTCCCAGTCCCTTAAGGTCCTCCACCAAGAGAACATACACATCTTCCCAGTCCCTTAAGGTCCTTCACCAAGAGAACATACACATCTTCTCAGTCCCTTAAGGTCCTCCACCAAGAGAACATACACATCTTCCCAGTCCCTAAAGGTCCTCCACCATGAGAACATACACATCTTCCCAGTCCCTAAAGGTCCTCCACCAAGAGAACATGCACATCTTCCCAGTCCCTTAAGGTCCTCCACCAAGAGAGCATACACATCTTCCCAGTCCCTTAAGGTTCTCACCAAGAGAACATACACATCTTCTCAGTCCCTTAAGGTCCTCCACCAAGAGAACATACACATCTTCCCAGTCCCTTAAGGTCCTCCACCAAGAGAGCATACACATCTTCCCAGTCCCTTAAGGTTCTCACCAAGAGAACATACACATCTTCCCAGTCCCTAAAGGTCCTCCACCATGAGAACATACACATCTTCCCAGTCCCTTAAGGTCCTCCACCATGAGAACATACACATCTTCCCAGTCCCTTAAGGTCCTCCACCAAGAGAACATACACATCTTCCCAGTCCCTTAAGGTCCTTCACCAAGAGAACATACACATCTTCTCAGTCCCTTAAGGTCCTTCACCAAGAGAACATACACATCTTCCCAGTCCCTTAAGGTCCTCCACCATGAGAACATACACATCTTCCCAGTCCCTTAAGGTTCTCACCAAGAGAACATACACATCTTCTCAGTCCCTTAAGGTCTTCCCAGTCCCTTAAGGTTCTCACCATGAGAACATACACATCTTCCCAGTCCCTTAAGGTCCTCCACCATGAGAACATACACATCTTCCCAGTCCCTAAAGGTCCTCCACCAAGAGAACATGCACATCTTCCCAGTCCCTAAAGGTCCTCCACCAAGAGAACATACACATCTTCCCAGTCCCTTAAGGTCCTCCACCAAGAGAACATGCACATCTTCCCAGTCCCTAAAGGTCCTCCACCATGAGAACATACACATCTTCCCAGTCCCTAAAGGTCCTCCACCAAGAGAACATGCACATCTTCCCAGTCCCTTAAGGTCCTCCACCAAGAGAACATACACATCTTCCCAGTCCCTTAAGGTCCTCCACCAAGAGAACATACACATCTTCTCAGTCCCTTAAGGTCCTTCACCAAGAGAACATACACATCTTCCCAGTCCCTTAAGGTCCTTCACCAAGAGAACATACACATCTTCCCAGTCCCTTAAGGTCCTCCACCATGAGAACATACACATCTTCCCAGTCCCTTAAGGTCCTCCACCAAGAGAACATACACATCTTCCCAGTCCCTTAAGGTCCTCCACCATGAGAACATACACATCTTCCCAGTCCCTTAAGGTCCTCCACCAAGAGAACATACACATCTTCCCAGTCCCTTAAGGTCCTCCACCATGAGAACATACACATCTTCCCAGTCCCTTAAGGTCCTCCACCAAGAGAACATACACATCTTCCCAGTCCCTTAAGGTCCTTCACCAAGAGAACATACACATCTTCTCAGTCCCTTAAGGTCCTTCACCAAGAGAACATACACATCTTCCCAGTCCCTTAAGGTCCTCCACCATGAGAACATACACATCTTCCCAGTCCCTTAAGGTTCTCACCAAGAGAACATACACATCTTCTCAGTCCCTTAAGGTCTTCCCAGTCCCTTAAGGTTCTCACCGTGAGAACATACACATCTTCCCAGTCCCTTAAGGTCCTCCACCATGAGAACATACACATCTTCCCAGTCCCTAAAGGTCCTCCACCAAGAGAACATGCACATCTTCCCAGTCCCTAAAGGTCCTCCACCAAGAGAACATACACATCTTCCCAGTCCCTTAAGGTCCTCCACCAAGAGAACATGCACATCTTCCCAGTCCCTAAAGGTCCTCCACCAAGAGAACATACACATCTTCCCAGTCCCTTAAGGTCGTCCACCATGAGAACATACACATCTTCCCAGTCCCTTGAGGTCCTCCACCAAGAGAACATGCACATCTTCCCAGTCCCTTAAGGTCCTCCACCAAGAGAACATACACATCTTCCCAGTCCCTTAAGGTCGTCCACCATGAGAACATACACATCTTCCCAGTCCCTTGAGGTCCTCCACCAAGAGAACATACACATCTTCCCAGTCCCTTAAGGTCCTCCACCAAGAGAACATACACATCTTCCCAGTCCCTTAAGGTCTGCCAGTCTTATAATCTGCCTCCTGTACCAGCCTCAGAACAACTCATCCTCCTATACTCCGCCTTCCCCACCACAAAGGCCCTTTGATCGGACCCCCTTTGATATCTCAGTTATCCTTTAGTACCCACCACTCCACCCCTTATTTCACCTATACCGTTGCCAATTCCAAATCTTCAGTCCATGTTCATGGGTTGCTCAGGTACAAGTGTGTGTGCCTACTCAAAAATGTACCTTAATTCTTGCTTTAGGTCATCCGCTTGGCCGCCACAAGCCTTTGTACTGGTCTCTTCCTCTTGACAGGTTTTGGAATTAAGCAACTGGCTAAGGCTGCTGGTCTCCAACCTTCATCATTCTCAGCCCACTCATTGAGGGGAGATCAGGGCTGCAGGCCTGTAGAGGTCCCATGCTTACAAAAGCTACATACATATTTCACGCATAAATAACTTATACCTAGCTCAACATTTAGTTTCAAAATAATTACTTAATATCTGGCCTAGCTATAGCGATTGGTGTATCAGAGTGAAGTGTGTTAATTAGAAATAAAGCATTCCTACACATTTAAGACAGCGTTGTTCACTTCTTTAAATAAATCATTAAATAATTCAATTTGGTCACAAATAAGTTTTGCAAAATGAAATATATATAATATAATGTAAAAGTCAATCAATAAATGGACAAAAGTTGCAATTGTTCAAATGACTGTAATCTAAAATAACTTCTCATTGCGAAATATAACCTACAATCTCATGGTCAGAAGGTTCATATATAAACAAAGCCAGTAACATAAGTGAACAATAAAGTGGATGGACAGCGAGAAGAACAGATGAATTATCAGACAAAGGGCAGACAGGGTAAATGCTAAGAGGTACTGGACAGACAGGGTAAATACTAAGAGGTACTGGGCAGATAGGGTAAATACTAAGAGGTACTGGGCAGACAGGGTAAATGCTAAGAGGTACTGGGCAGACAGGGTAAATACTAAGAGGTACTGGGCAGACAGGGTAAATGCTAAGAGGTACTGGGCAGACAGGGTAAATACTAAGAGGTACTGGGCAGAGAGGGTAAAGCTAAGAGGTACTGGGCAGACAGGGTAAATACTAAGAGGTACTGGGCAGACAGGGTAAATACTAAGAGGTACTGGGCAGACAGGGTAAATGCTAAGAGGTACTGGGCAGACAGGGTAAATGCTAAGGGGTACTGGGCAGATAGGGTAAATACTAAGAGGTACTGGGCAGAGAGGGTAAATACTAAGAGGTACTGGGCAGACAGGGTAAATGCTAAGAGGTACTGGGCAGACAGGGTAAATGCTAAGGGGTACTGGGCAGATAGGGTAAATACTAAGAGGTACTGGGCAGAGAGGGTAAATACTAAGAGGTACTGGGCAGACAGGGTAAATGCTAAGAGGTACTGGGCAGACAGGGTAAATGCTAAGAGGTACTGGGCAGACAGGGTAAATACTAAGAGGTACTGGGCAGACAGGGTAAATGCTAAGAGGTACTGGGCAGACAGGGTAAATACTAATGGGTACTGGGCAGACAGGGTAAATGCTAAGGGGTACTGGGCAGATAGGGTAAATACTAAGAGGTACTGGGCAGACAGGGTAAATGCTAAGAGGTACTGGGCAGACAGGGTAAATACTAAGAGGTACTGGGCAGAGAGGGTAAATACTAAGAGGTACTGGGCAGACAGGGTAAATGCTAAGAGGTACTGGGCAGACAGGGTAAATGCTAAGGGGTACTGGGCAGACAGGGTAAATACTAAGAGGTACTGGGCAGACAGGGTAAATGCTAAGAGGTACTGGGCAGACAGGGTAAATGCTAAGAGGTACTGGGCAGACAGGGTAAATGCTAAGGGGTACTGGGCAGACAGGGTAAATACTAAGAGGTACTGGGCAGACAGGGTAAATACTAAGAGGTAATGGGCAGACAGGGTAAATACTAAGAGGTACTGGGCAGACAGGGTAAATGCTAAGAGGTACTGGGCAGACAGGGTAAATGCTAAGGGGTACTGGGCAGACAGGGTAAATACTAAGAGGTACTGGGCAGACAGGGTAAATGCTAAGAGGTACTGGGCAGACAGGGTAAATACTAAGAGGTACTGGGCAGACAGGGTAAATACTAAGAGGTACTGGGCAGACAGGGTAAATGCTAAGAGGTACTGGGCAGACAGGGTAAATGCTAAGAGGTACTGGAACTCCCTAAATTAATCACTATGTTACAAATCGAATTTGCTACTATCTTTTTTGTAGGTAATAAAGTTTCATTCATTGGTTATTTGTTGAATAGATAAGATACCAATACAAATTCCTTGCAGGAAAAAAATAATATTTATTGAAGTTTACATTGTAAATTACACGTACCATGGAGCAGCCATTCACATTATTTGTCAAGCTGGCCATCACTTTCATGATACTGATTTAGATTTTATTATATATTTGTCTATAATATGTTATCAATGAGAGAGGGTATTAGTACCAATCTTATGCTCTCATAAAAAAAATCCTCCTCTCAAAAAAATCTACATAATGACCATAAAATTACTTGTATATTTTAATAAAAGTAGTAGTCTTGCTGTTGACAACCATAAATTATTTTCTAATTGTATATACAATCTGCTGTACAGAAGATTCAGGATTATCTATTTGTCACATCTGATATAAAGGATTACCTATTTGTCACATCTGATACAAACTATTTTGTTCTTGTTGCAGCAAGTCCACCAAATATGAGCATTTTGAGACCCCATAAAAAATAAACATTTTCACTCAAATTTCAGTTTCAAAAGTAAATATACATAAATCACAACGTTCTTATACATGTACATGTGCCAGAATTGCTTGTCTGAAAACTGAGAACAAAATTACAATTCAATTCTAGAAGATTGGCAACATATATCCAGAAGCTCACCGCAGGGATGCTGCACCACATTGTGTAGGATGCTGCGCCACATTGTGTAGGATGCTGCGCCACACTGTGTAGGATGCTGCACCACATTGTGTTGGATGCTGCGCCACACTGTGTAGGATGCTGCGCCACACTGTGTAGGATGCTGCGCCACACTGTGTAGGATGCTGCACCACATTGTGTTGGATGCTGCGCCACACTGTGTAGGATGCTGCGCCACACTGTGTAGGATGCTGCACCACACTGTGTAGGATGCTGCGCCACATTGTGTAGGATGCTGTGCCACATTGTGTAGGATGCTGCGCCACACCACATTGTGTAGGATGCTGCGCCACACTGTGTAGGATGCTGCGCCACATTGTGTAGGATGCTGCGCCACACTGTGTTGGATGCTGCGCCACACTGTGTAGGATGCTGCGCCACACTGTGTAGGATGCTGCGCCACACTGTGTAGGATGCTGCGCCACATTGTGTAGGATGCTGTGCCACATTGTGTAGGATGCTGCGCCACACCACATTGTGTAGGATGCTGCGCCACACTGTGTAGGATGCTGCGCCACATTGTGTAGGATGCTGCGCCACACTGTGTAGGATGCTGCGCCACATTGTGTAGGATGCTGTGCCACATTGTGTAGGATGCTGCGCCACACCACATTGTGTAGGATGCTGCGCCACACTGTGTAGGATGCTGCGCCACACTGTGTAGGATGCTGCGCCACATTGTGTAGGATGCTGCACCACATTGTGTAGGATGCTGCGCCACACCACATTGTGTAGGATGCTGCGCCACATCGTGTAGGATGCTGCGCCACATTTTTTTAGTATGATCATTGGTGATAAGAATTTGGAAAGATGGGAATGGAACTAAAATTATGGAATCTGGTTTGCTTGTCAACTTAACAGTTTTGATCAACTTAACAGTTTTGTGTTCAAAACATAGGCATCAGAGATGCATCAACCCTCAGCCCTGGTAACTTATTGCACAACATTCGCTCCACACAATATTTGTGAACAAAACATCACCGCACCACATAATTG
Organism: Amphiduros pacificus; assembly: GCA_949316495.1. Taxonomy (NCBI): domain Eukaryota; kingdom Metazoa; phylum Annelida; class Polychaeta; order Phyllodocida; family Hesionidae; genus Amphiduros; species Amphiduros pacificus. The sequence continues at coordinate 960,999 of OX439012.1, read as the reverse complement.
TTCCGGTGACCTTGAAAAGTAGGTGAAGGTCTTCACTGAGGTCTTCACCAGATGCTTATGTGTGTCAAGTCTCATAAAGCTGCCATCATTCGTTCTCGAGTTATAGCAATCATAGGGATTTCACATAATTGTCACTGTGACCTTGAAAAATAGGTGAAGGTCATATGTTCCATAGAAAAAATGTCTGAGGTCTTCAACAGATGCTCATGTGTGTCAAACCTCATAAAGCTGCTATCATTTGTTCTAGAGTTATTGTGATTCTAGGGATTTCACATAACTGTCCCTGTGACCTTGAAAAATATGTCAAGGTCGCCGTCCATCGGTCTTGTCCGAGGTTTTCACCAGATGCTTATGTGTGTCAAGTTCAGTGAAGCTGCCATTATTTGTTCTTGAATTATCAAAATGACAAGGATGATTTCACATAATTGTCCCTGTGACCTTGAAAAGTAGGTGAAGGTCGCCGTCCACTGAACTCGTCCGAGGTTTTCACCTGATGCTTATGTGTGTCAAGTTTCATGAAGCTGCCATCATTTGTTCTTGAGTTATTGCGATTCTTGGGATTTCACATAATTGTCCCTGTGACCTTGAAAAATAGGTCAAGGTCGCCGTCCATTGAACTCCTCCAAGGTTTTCACCAGATGCTTATATGTGTCAAGTTTCATGAAGCTGTCATCATTTGTTCTCTAGTTATCGCGATGACAAGGATGATTTCACATAATTGTCCCTGTGACCTTGAAAAGTAGATGAAGGTCATGTTTCATAGAAAATATTCTGAGGTCTTCAACAGATGCTTATGTGTGTCACATCTCATAAAGCTGCCATCATTCGTTCTTGAGTTATTGCGATTCTTGGGATTTCACATAATTGTCCTTGTGACCTTGAAAAATAGGTCAAGGTCGCCGTCCATCGTACTCATCCAAGGTTTTCACCTGATGCTTATGTGTGCCAAGTTTCATGAAGCTGCCAGCATTTGTTCTCAAGTTATCGTGATGACAAGGACGATTTCACATAATTGTCCCTGTGACCTTGAAAAGTAGGTGAAGGTCATGTTTCAGAGAAAAAATTCTGAGGTCTTCAACAGATGCTTATGTGTGTCAAATATCATAAAGCTGCCATCATTTGTTCTTGAGTTATTGTGATTCTTGGGATTTTACATAATTGTCCCTGTGACCTTGAAAAATAGGTCAAGGTCGCTGTCCATCGAACTCGTCCGAGGTTTTCACCAGATGCTTATGTGTGTCAAGTTTCATGAAGCTGCCATCATTCGTTCTAAAGTTATCGCGATGACAAGGATGTTCGCTACAGACATACATACATACATACATACCCACGCCAGGAGTACTGCAATACCCTCAGCCTGATTACATCAGGGGCTGAGGGTAAAAAGGTGTAAGAATTGATCACTGTTGAGTCAAATTTAGGAGTTGGAAACAACAAAAACACTGGCATAATTTGTCAAAACTGGTGTACAGTAAACCACTTTATATATTTTCTTCCAGTATCAACCCAAACACAACAAATAGAAAATATCATGAGTTATCTGCAAACCAAATGATAAGAATAGGTTTGATCCCAGCCATGTGTCAAAATATATTATCACTGTTTTTAAAATAAGGGCATAAAAACTTCCTTATGCTTTTGATCAATAAACTTAACTCCTGTTATAAATTTCCATTGAAACTTTGAAATGAATTCCTAATGTCTCTGAGTTTCTCTGGTGCGAAAAATGCAAGATGGCAGGGATAGTTAATGAGCTTGATGAAAAAACATGAAGTATGGCAAACAAAAGGTACAAGGTATTCACATTTTTTCACAGTTGGCCAGAGAAGGCTCATGGAACTTAAACACAAAAAATAACAAGAAAAATAAATCCTGGTCTGACATAGCTCTAAATAAACCATCTTATTTCTAACACGAAGGCCACATGCATTATGTAGATCAAGTAACTTAGTAAAATAACTTTCATTCTGGCTGAACCCAAAATTGCCTGTTCATTTTTTAACTTTAAAAAGAAAAAAGAAAATCAGTTCACATATTTTATAACTATGTATGTAATATTCACATCTACATACACAAACACCTGTATGTGGGGATCACAAACTACTACAGATTACATTGCACTGTCATACCTGTTAGACATCGTCTACATGGATTCACATTTATCATTCGTCACCCTCTTCTCCTTTCATACATCTTGAATCAGAAAAATATTTAAATATATACAATAAATTCCAGCACGCTGCCTCATTTAACTTTAGGATAGATTTACATCCAGCTGCACATTAAACACTTCAAAATTCTTCCAAAGCTTTCTGCCTGCTGATCTGCACTCAATCAAAAGATTTTATATCCAATTCCCTACAATAAATACACCAGTCAACCTGAACTGCTCTGTACCAAATCTACTTTTATTTCTATTTTTCTTACTTTGAGAAATATAGGACCTTTACATATTGCGATATATTTTTTGGTCAAAAATATGGATCAGGTCTCGACATTGATTACCCGAACTTTAGGATAGATTTACATCCAGCTGCACATTAAACACTTCAAAATTCTTCCAAAGCTTTCTGCCTGCTGATCTGCACTCAATCAAAAGATTTTATATCCAATTCCCTACAATAAATACACCAGTCAACCTGAACTGCTCTGTACCAAATCTACTTTTATTTCTATTTTTCTTACTTTGAGAAATATAGGACCTTTACATATTGCGATATATTTTTTGGTCAAAAATATGGATCAGGTCTCGACATTGATTACCCGAAGTTCTTATGGGCCAAGAATTTCACTGGCCAATCTGGACAGTAGTTGATACAAAAGATAAATTTGGACTAGTAGGATTGTTAAACTCCCACTTTCTCCAACTCGTGGATAATTTAGAAACAGAAGACAATGGCCGACTACTGTTAACACGCGAGAGAATATTTGCAGTTATATAATAAAACAAAGAATAAATCATATCTTGATGGGTTTGCTGAGGGAATTTGAACTATGTTAACAATGCACCTCGGAAATGATTCCATAACAATTGTATGCATCTTTTATAATTTTGAACCACTGACATCCTCTCGGACCATTGAGAATTTGGAAGCAATGGCCCAGCAGGCCAGTGCCAAACCACAACATAGCAGCCTCTGGGTATATTTCAAAATGTATATTTAAAAATAAATCAGCGTGACCAAATGGGATGCATAATCAATATTGTTATAATAATAATTGCATGTTATTAATTAACTAGGAATTGATTTGGTCCAATTTAAACTAATGATCTATCCGCCAAAATAACACCACTCTTATCATCAAATATCTATGATAAATACTTCAGAAGTGTATAATCATTCATTTCATCCCAGATATATTAACCTAACAAACTGATATATATATATATAGATTACTACATATACCAGCCAAAATGTGTGATATTCACATACAATACTTTATTTATTTGATCCTTGAGGTCATTTGTATTAAGGTTTTCACTGAAGCATATTGACTGGAGCAATGTGCGATCTGGTGACTTGTCAACAACCAGGGCATATCCTGACGTTACCAGTGCCACCTGGTGACTCGTCAACAACCAGGGCATATCCTGACGTTACCAGTGCCACCTGGTGACCAGTCAACAACCAGGGCATATCCTGACGTTGCCAGTGCCACCTGGTGACCAGTCAACAACCAGGGCATATCCTGACGTTGCCAGTGCCACCTGGTGACTAGTCAACAACCAGGGCATATCCTGACGTTGCCAGTGCCACCTAGTGACTATCCTCTCATCAAGCTATTTGCTGGCGTATCTCTTAGCTTCCTCCAGTTCTTTGCATGGTCAGCAGGGGGTGCTGGAATCAAGTCTATCACACACACGATGTCAAGATGAATTACGATGGAACCACTTTTCCTGAATCATCCTTCCCTCTATATTTAGTCTTACCATATGTAAAAGGGATATAACGATATTTGACCATATGCTGAAAAAGATAAATTGGTGTTAAATGATTGAAGCCAAATAAAACAAGAGGTGACCAAATTATACTGTCACATTCAGCTATGAGAAGAATTGGATATAAATTTCAAAATGACAGAAGAAATGTTTACACCCAATGATTGTACTGTTATAACATGTTATCCCATATTACTATTATTATCTGGAATAGAGTTCAGAATTGTACCATTTTGTACACTTCTCAATCCAAAATGTCCAATCCATAAGTTATTTTTGAAGTCCCACCCACTGACTATCCATGTCAGTTTTGCATGTTTCTTGATCAAAGGAACCCGAGTGTCACTTGCTGGGACAGTATGCCAGTGCCTATTGAGCTGTGTGCTGCCTCACTGGTGTGGCTCTTATCAATGCTTATCATGAACATTAATAAGGAGCTCAGATTGATTGGAGACAACGCCACCTACGACAACTACTCACTATGTTAATCAACTAAAATAATTGCAAAGTTAATCAACTAAAATAATTGCAAAGTTAATCAACTAAAATAATTGCAAAGTTGAATTTAACAGTTTTACTAATGAGCTTGACTGAGCTTCTGACATAGCGAGCATTTTTTCCAAGCAGTCTGTTCTCCTTATTAATATTAACACACAATAAGTATTGACAGTGTGCTCAGTGTTGTAGACTGGAGTGGGACTGTAGACAGATTAATTGCCACACCTTTGCTGAGAACAATAGGCACTGGCCTGACCATCCCAGCAGGTGATACTTTGGTTCCTTCGATAAAAAAGCTTGCAATCCTTGGATCATCAATGGGAGGGACTTATAAATAACTTTTATTTAAATTAAAAGTTTTATTTTTTTAATGTACTCTCTTGAATATGTTAATTGCAGGTAGATCACAACATTTTGTGGAGGGACGAAGAAATACAGAATTTCCCACAAGCCTAGAATATTTACATTAAAAAATATACAAAATTTAGGATTTTTTTCTTATGAGATTGTTTAACGATGTTGTGTGAACTTTGTCGGCAATGAGATGTGATTATTTTATCTTTTTTTCTTTTGCTCTTACCTTGATTTGTCTCTTCATTGTGATTGTGAAGAGTATGATGAAATACATAACAAGTATAGGCCAGAAGACTGGTACATTGAGAGCATCAAAGAATGTACAAATAGTGGCTATTACTACAGCTTTCAACGCACTGTACCTGCAATACAAGAACAAATTAGTTATGTTTATATTCTACAGGATGTGGCAAACTCAAAAATTCCTCTTAAAATTCATTATTAGACCCCAGATAAAATCATCTATAGGAAGATCTAGCTTGTTGAGAACCCAAGAAACTAGATAGTTTGTGGCACAGAACTGAAGTTAGCACAGTATTTAATGCATACAAGGTCATGCGCTATCCAACTCACATATGTGCTATATATATTTTTTGCGCTATGAGGTCAGAAAGGTTTTATCAATATTGCTATATTCTTTCAGTCAAGAGAGAATAATCATTAAACGCAACAATATTGTTGGTCCCGACCTTGACCCAATTCATCCACACAAATAATCTTCACATGTACTTCACATATCTATACTATTAACTTCTAGATTGGCATATTTTTAGAAGTTGTGACCAATTTAGGCTTCAAATCAGTCAATATGACCAAGTTACATAAATTATTCACAAAAACGTGAACAAACAGTGTTGAAGATAAACATGGTAGCAACAAATGCTTTGTAAAATATCACATTGAGAAGATTTTAAAAATTGTCTTCTGAGACCTTGAAAATATAGCATTCACAAGTGTAGTTGCTCATGTGCCAGTCACAACCTTGACCCAGGTCCAAAAATTGCATCTACATAAATTCACATGGATATTACTCATATCTGTACAATATCAAGATATAATCTCCTCTTATTTGTAAAAGATTAGATTCTCTATATTTTGGAAGTTGTGACCTATATGGCATTTAAGTAGGTAACTACGACCTAGTTACATAAATTTCACTAAAATTTATAAAATTTATGAAATACATGAGATTAGGAAATCAAGACAACAACACAGTCTACTGTGTGCCTTGTATAACACCACACATATTGTCATTTCTTCCCAGATTGTTATTGGCTTCATTGTACATTCCATGGAGGGAGACGCACTGTGTGAGCTGCTGCTTAAATAATGCCTTTACACATTATACAACACACCTTCCAATAGCAGCAGCTGCTAAGTCAGATGCTAGCAATATTTAGCAATATTTCCAGCTATGGCATGGTAGGTTATAATTTGTATACAATCAGCTGTATTGAGAACATTCTTATGTTTTGTCATTCCTATGTTTCCATGTCAATATTTCATCTAAATTGTTCACTGAGGTGTGACTGAGCATTACGTTCATCACCAATACTATTAATCCAAAGATGACAACACAATCACTTAATGTCAAATTCATAACTTTTTAAAGTGCTCACTGGGGCGTGACTGCTCACTCAAGCACAATTTTTTCAACAGGACCCTACGGAGAACCTGATCATACACATTTTCACAAAGTTTCAACATCAGATGTTGGATAGTTGCTGAGATGAAAGACATTTCAAAGTTTTTTCTGCAAATTGTTCACTGAATTATGACAGTTCATTGAAACATGACTTTCATCTGTGTAGCTAATACTACTCTTCAAGATGTATCACCCACCAATAATGACAGCTCTATCTAGAATAGCCACTGAATATAGCTCAGGACTCAGAAAGTGAGAACTTAGTCTTGCTGTCATAGGTGAGACAATAAATCCAGCACCTTACAGAACATAGTTGCATTGCAGCATATAAACAAACAGCAAGAGGAAAGTGGGACAAACGGTAAATACTATAATATGGACCTGGATCTGGACAAAAAGACAGACAAATGAATGAGCACAGTGATTACCATCTTGTACCTCTAGGCAAATGATTCACCACAAGAGGACAGCACTGGAGAGTGAATGCTATAATGAGCACAGTGATTGCCATCTTGTACCTCTAGGCAAATGATTCACCACAAGAGGACAGCACTGGAGAGTGAATGCTATAATGAGCACAGTGATTGCCATCTTGTACCTCTAGGCAAATGATTCACCACAAGAGGACAGCACTGGAGAGTGAATGCTATAATGAGCACAGTGATTGCCATCTTGTACCTCTAGGCGGGACAAATTGGTAACAGCTCACAAAGTAATATTTACCAAAATTTGAATTCTGGTAACCGTCTCATAAATGGTCTAAATTCTTCTGATGATTTTGTAGGCAGCGTTGGCCCATCCTCGTCTTCTGAAATATTAATAAAGCATATCAATAATATGAAATCCAGATGTATTTATACACTGCACAATTTATAAACAAACTAGATATTTGTGACCATTGGTACTGTTATGAACTTGTATAAACTATTATATACATTGCACTTGCTATATCAAAAGGTTGGTCTCTGATCTTATAACCTTGTTTGATACTGTGTACTGCTGCCTATGAAGTGTGTGAACACTCAAGTTAATTTTACTACACAGTTCCCTGGCAACCAAAATGACAATGAATTTAACTCACCGTCACCATCAAGTGCTGGATCAATTTTTGGAGTAAGGAAGGCTATGAACAGATTTAGCAGATAAATTCCTAGCGCATATGTCACTATATACCAACCCTAAAAAAAAACAGAAATCTTACAAATTTGCGATTCACATTTGAAAACTAAAACTTTCACATTTACTATGACTTCAAGGTGACAATTAATTCACTTGCTCACAGTCTGTAAGTCATGTAAAGCTGAACTGCTTATAATCTATAAATACCTTGGCAGAATTTTAGGATTGAGAAGTGTGCAAAAATGTTCAATTTGGAATGCTAATCCAAAAAATAAATAAATAAAATAAATGGCAATGATATTGCTGAATGTCCCACTCTGTGTAGAATTTGGAAAACAATTGTAGCAGTATAAACAATTCTGCATTTTATCATTCTAATAAAGTGTTAACATTTTCTCAAATAGGAATGTCCATGCAATGCCAATAGTAGACAGGTAGATAATGAAATAGTGAATCGAATATCTTCATTATTTAATAAATTACATTATTGTAAATAATTAAAACAAAGATATGGACTGCAAAAAATACAGCGAACATGTGAATAATATGTAATTTTGTGTGGAAAGATGCAATGTGATGCGAATCAATATGGAAAATTCTAACACTAACACAATACTAAAATGTCTCCACCCCTGGTGGGACATAAAAACTCACCTGGAGAAAATACACTCTTATCAGGTAGAAAATAGACAGCGCAACCCATGTGGCCCATCGTCCAATCACGTAAGGAGTGGAGCGGTCCAGGTAATGCTGGTGTAGCTGAAATATCCCAATCAGGATCTAATACTAATAAATACTGTCATCAAGACATATTCAATATCATAGATTGTTGGACTGAATATATGACTCAAATAATAGACATAGACATAGACATAGAAATATTTTATTAATGTGTCACACACCTTATTACTAAAATTTTTACATTGTATACTGAATTATGATAAAAGGCATCCAGCCGATACCGACTTATGAGACACTTACACTTTAAAAATCACTTTAAAAATCTTTTCCTTCTGGCAAACATGTTATAACACATGTTCACCAACTGTCCTTGTAAGTCTTTGTTTAGCATTAGCTTAATGTATTTTATGTTATTTTTAAATGTTCAAAGTAGATCTGGGTTACTTTTCAAGAAATATTTATCAGAAAACATTTGTGATTTTGAAGTCAAATTATAAACAAATTATTTGAGAGATCCCATAATGGAAACAGTCAAAAAGTGCTCATCACAAAACTATAACTTTGATGGAGACTCTCTTTATAACTCATAATTCACTTTTCACTTTTAATTTCCTGCATTTATGAACACAAGATACTCACCTCACAAAAACGCTTGAAGGCCCGCTGGATAAATCCAGGTTTTGTTGCATTTTCACTATCTTCTAACATCCTAATTCTGCAAAGACATACAAACAAATCAATATTAAAGTTGCTGCCAACAACAAACCCCATTCAGCAAATGGGGTAATAATTGATCAGGAGTAAAGTTTGTAGGCTTTATCATAGAAACCAGTACTTGCTGCTGTTGCACTGAAAGCTGTGAATACTGGAGCAAAGTTTGTTGCCAAAGTGTTCCATGGATGATTTGGATTTTCGCAGAAGACTTTCATATGGCACAGAAATTTATATTCAGGTAATTTGATGGGTATTAAAGTAGTTTCACTTGAACAAAATAAACCTTATTTTGAGCCCTCAAATCAGGGCTCGACATACACACTGGCCCGGGGCCACCAGATCCTCAATTTGGGCCAGTGGATGTTGTGCTCCAGTGGCCCAGTTGGGCAATCGTATTTTGGGTCTTTTGGTGGCCCAAACATTCCATTGAAATCCTACCTTTCAAATATTAAGTAGCATTCAGAAATGTTTGCTTCAACATCGATGTCTTAAGGTTTGCCTGAAAAATCTGACACATCCAGTATCTCTAACATTTGATCAATCTGCACTGAGTGATTGAGCAAACAAACAGAGTCACACTGAGATTCTAGGAGTGTAGACATGTACCCTATCAATGTCATCAGCTGTTTTGTGAGGATAGACCAAATCGAACTAGTCCAATGTTATTGTGGGAGTAGCAGAAGACATTTTTGCAATCAAAGGAGATTTGAATCTGCACAACAGGATTGCAACATGAAGAAGTCCTAAATATTATCTTTTTGTGAAATAGAATCTCAGGGAGACATTTATTTAGACACTTTTGAAATTTGGTTGAGCTAAGTTATGATATATTTTATTTTATGTACTTATTTCTTTTTATAGGAGGGGGCAGTCATAAGGGCATTTTCACACAAAAAGGGCTTTCACACCTTGGCAACCCCAATTACTGGTGAAAACAAATCCCTGTCAGCCAATGAAATAATACAGTCAAAATGAACCCCAATATTTCATCTTTGTTTTCTGTAAAAAATCACTATTTAAAAAAATTATATATATGTCTTTATCTTTTTTATTATATTCTATGTATGCAAAAAAAAACAATTTAATTTTATGTGTTCTGACATGTATATCGCTCAAATAGAACCCCAATATGAAGATTTCATCTTTGTTTTCTGTATAAAGTCATTATTCTTAATATTTTCTATGTTTGCAAAAGATAATTCAATTTCATATGTTCTGATGTGCATATCGCTCAAATAGAACCCCAATATGAAAATTTCATCTTTGTTTTCTGTAAACAATCACTATTTTTTAAAATTATCTAAAGATGTCTGCAAGAAAAAAAGAAAAATTTCAATTCTATACAGCCCAGCCTTTAAGGCAGATTCCATGGATATTTTATCATTGATGTAAATTTTCTACAAGTGTCAGTTGCCAATCTTAACATGTTCGGCATATAATTCTGTGAATATTCTCACTTTTCACTCAGGCCCCGATATTAGAACTACGCATTAAAGTTTGGTAGCCATTTTAATCTTCTTAAACGTAAATAAAATGCATTTCTCAGCAAAGTTTAGCTCACATTTTCTCTAATTTTCACTTGTAGATAATTAACTTTGATAAGCTGCCCAAATTCAGCAGCTTGACCGCAGTTCAATGTGCCAGTTCAACAGCGCGGTCAACTAGGTATCGCAATTATTTTGACCATAATTCACCCCACAAACCCTCTCACTTCCCATGCTGGCACACTTGTTCAGCCTATATACAGCCTCGTGTATGATGTTAAATTATGTACCAAATATTTGCAAAAAGTTCGGGCCACCACTTTTCACTACCTGGTGGCCCAACTGTCTTTAGGATAGATCTGTGGCATCTAATCTTTCACGTGCCATGTGGTGCCCTTTAATAATGTGAACACAGCTACGGCATATATCAGATTGTTAAGTACTGTCAACACGTGCCATATCGGGATGCAATTTTCATTCATCAAAGTTAAAATCAGAGAAGGGTATGTAAAATGGCACATTTGAAGATAAAGAATGATTTCATGAAATTACAATTTCAAGTATTTTTCCTTACACAATACATATTTATGCCTTAAACTTTGTGAGTAAATGTTATAACTCATCATATTATAAATGTCAGACACTTCAACAAGAATTCAAATGACCAAGGCAGTAGAGTTACACCAGGTGAAGTTGGCGGTGTTAACTCACCCTAGGGACCCTCGGTAGCCGTTAATTTTCTTCCAGTAACTTGATAAACTAGTCACCTAAATCTGGGGGCCGACTTCTCCTAGGGGCCGACTTCACTCTGGTGCAGACTTCACTCAGAGACTGACTTCACTTGTTACCAGTCCGGGTATGGTCTATGTGGTAACAAGTGAAGTCGGCCCCAAGGAGAAGTCGGCCCCCAGATTTAGGTGGCTAGATTATCAAGTTACCGGAAGAAAATTAACGGCTACCGAGGGTCACTTGGGGGGCCGACTTCACTGGTGAATGCTAGACGATCCGCCTCATGCTACCAGCGACTCATTACCTGTCCGCCTCACGACCTGTCCGCCTCACTACTCGTGCGCCTCACTGGCCCATAGATTCATAAGTCCACAATCACCTACCTTTTAAACAACCTCTTGAATATTTACAGCTTTGTCAATCATATATTTATATTCCTTGTAAAATGTGTTTAAAAAAAAAGTAAGTTCAAATACGTCAATTCTATATTTTGTTCCGCCAAATTCGCCTAGGGTATTCACAGGGCGCCTTCCGCCACCAGCACCCGTCAGCTCAATCAAGGAGAAACGGGATAACCCGGGCTAACTTGTCAGACCCAATCGTGTACAGCCTTTGACAGATCACTCGCGATATACGAATGACGATGTTTTACTAACCTCTTCTTGAGAACACAGCTTTATATGACAAGGATTCGTATTCTTTGTGAAATGTAGATGTCTTTTAAAAAAAAGAGAGTCAAATTCGGTCTATTAGTATTACAAGCAATGTGAGGCGGACAGATCGTGAGGCGGAACGTCTGAGGCGGAACGTCCAGCACCCTCACTGGTAATCGTCTGTGTTGGGTGCAGTTTGACCCGGGTGCGGGGTAACAAGTGAAGTCGGCCCCTGAGTGAAGATGCCCCCGAGAGAAGTAGGCCCCCACATTTAGGTGACTAGAATATCAAGTTACCGGAAGAAAATTGACGGCTATCGAGGATCCCTAGGGTTAGTAGCCTTCTCGAAGGAGATTTCAGGAGTTTTGAGCTGGTACAGAATGACTGGGGCTGGCTTCTCTTGGGGGCCGAGTTCACCTACCCACAGCGGGGCCGACTTCACTTGGGGGCCGACTTCATTTGTATTCGGGTGCGGTTGTGTGAAGCCACCGAAGGGTGCAAAATGTCGCAAATTGTCTAGAAACCAAGGGCATAAACTAACCCTAAGGACCTTCGGTAGCCGTTAATTATCTTCTGGTAATTTGATTTTCTAGCCACATAAATCTGGGGGCCGACTTCACTTCGGGGGCGACTTTACTTGTTACCCTGTTACCAACTTCAACTGCCGAGATCACGAAGCCTGTCGTCTAATCGCTAGTCTTGGGATCGAACCGTACCCAAATAGCATGAATTCATCAACAAGTATCACTTCTTATCGGATTCAAATCTTAAACAACAACATCCGTTGTCTCATGCACACGTTCTTCCTGACCTCGATATGATATTTTGACAAAATCTGTAAAATAGTTAACAAAACTTTCAGGAAAGTTTGACAACAGACGCCATTTTGGATTTCTTTACCGGTATGGTTTTCCTCCTTTGAGACACAATATGTCCGAATTCACGATGACAAATTCTTGTAACTGAGTAACTCACCTATATAATGCGTTTTCTTTTAGCTACTCCGCACTGAATATCATGGAAATGTAATATCAGTGTACATATATGTGGCACAATTCGGGATGATTAACAGTGGAAGCCACGTTGCAGAGCCTCACTTTAGCTGCTCGACCTTGACCTTTTTCAATCCCACAATCCCACCTAATGACCTACTTAGAGGTGACCATGTGCTTGGCCATTTTGTCAACATCCCGAGAGAAATTGGTTCGTGACGCGTGACGGTGAAAGTTGCAATGAGAGATTGCATTTGATTTTATGATTTAGGTGTAATTTTAGCTTAGAAATAAGCACTATTACACGATGGGCCGATATTTGTTATTTTTGTCGTACATCGGGACACCATTTAGGTGAGAAACAAGCCTGAACCACTGAACTTGTCTTTAACTTTAAATTTAAGTGTAGAGGGATCGGTTGTTTTCAGACAACCTGTATCAGAGATATTTAAACAGAGATCGGAAAGAGCAGGTCTGCCACTAGATGCGCGGTGCACCATCCAACTCTCGCGCACAAATTAGAACACAGTTCTCCATCTATATTCTCTAAAACAGCATCCTCTCGTAATCACTTAATGTTAACATATCATGATCCATTTGTGCAAAAAACAGTGAAAATTCCCTTGACAAGATGGCCAAATTAGTGTTCTCTAATCACCAATCGGCAAAGCCCAGATAGGTGATCTGGAGAGGTCTGAGATTATTGCTTTTCCTGGTGACCGGGTGACGAGATTTGAAAACAAGACGTCCATTAAAATGGAATGGTCGGCACTTTTTATCCCACTTTTAAAACTGCTGTATAAGTGTGAGAAAACAGTGTTGAATTATTAATTAAATCAGCACAAGCCGCCGCCCGCCACCGCATCCGCCGCCCGCCATCGCATCCGCCGACCGCCGCCGCGTCCACCGCCACACTTTGTTTTCTTCATCATTCCTTTATGCTTGGACATGAGGACTAGATACTATATTATGATAATATGTAGGCCTGGGAAATTTTTGGGGTTGAACTTTTTGTGATTTTGGGTCAAGGTCAAGGTCATGGCCAGCACAGGAGCAATTCACTTATGAATGCTCTATTTTCTTACAAAATACAGCAATATTGATATAACATGAGGGACTTGAATAAGTTTCATATTGGGTGACCTTAGGCAATTTTCAAGGTCACAGGAGCCGATTTTCAAAATCGACTATATATGTGATATTTTGCAAAATATTTTGCAAAATAATATGTATCCTCCCTACATTTATCTTACACAATATCTTTGTTCATAATTTTTAGAAAAAATTGTAACTAGGTCACAATGACCTACTTAGATGATTTAGAGAAAAAGTTATTCTGGTTTAAATAGGGTTCTCAAGACAATTGATTGAATTGTTGACATTTGAATTGTTCTGAATAAAATCACTTCTGTGTGGTGAATGGAAAGGAATCAGTTACCAGAATGATCAGCACACGATATACTTCCCCACTGAAATACAACAATGAGTGTAAAATGCCATCTTGAGGACTAAACATGTTTAGCTGCACCCCATAACTTTTTCTAGGTCAGAGTTTGGGAGGCAGGGGTAATCCGATCAAAGGTGGCAATCAAGCTTGGACACAAAGTTCTCTCAAATCATTCCTGTGATGTGGTCATCACCTCTCTCTGTTCACTGTGGGGTACTTTTTACAACTTGTCACCTCTTGGTGTATTTTAAGATGTGATGCATGGTGCCATTTAGTCCATGATGATACTGAAAGGTTCAAGAGAGCTTTAGTCCACTGCATGCACACCATGGCATGGAGAGTGAGTGGATGGTATCAGGTGTCAGAGTGTCCCTCTCTAGGTCAGATGATCACGAGATTTCTATGCTACGTGTCAGAAGGAAGAATGTTCCACAAAAAGTATAACTTAAATTGCTTTAAAAAAATGGAGGTGTATTATTTCAAAGCTAATATCATACAATTACAGCATCCAGATGATTATCATGGTGACAGTCAAGCGAGTGAGCTCCTTACATCATAAGTTTGTGCATGCTGTGTGGGGGGAGCATATTACATGATTCCAGACCAGAGAGTGTGGAGGTCCGAGACAATTCTTACACTGGGAAGTGAATGAGACTGCAAATGAGACCGTCTGACAGAGCCAAGTTGAGAACCAATCTCACCCCAAGTGGCCGGCCTTCGCAAAGGCCGACCAAAAAAAGTTGCAGTGTGAGGTATTGACTGCAACAAAATTTGCCACTGACAAGAGTATGAAGCTCTGGAGGTATCATTCGTGCTTCGTACTTCGCCCCTAACTTCGCCCTTCTACTTCGCTATCTTCTCCCTTCGCCTTTATCAAACTTTATATACTACAGTAAGCTGCTCACTGATTGGCTACTTGGCAATGCAATATGAAGTGCGAAGAAAGCGAGGGCGAAGATAACGAAGGCAAAGGGCGAAGATAGCGAAGTAGAAGGGGGAAAATAGCGAAGTAGAAGGGCAAAGCACGAATGATACCTCCAGAGCTTCATAGAAAATATCGAAGTAGAAGGGCGAAAAAGCAAAGTAGAAATGCGAATATGGCGAAGTAGAAGTACGAATATAGCGAAACTTAAAAAGCGGAAGTGCAAGGCATGAATGATACCTCCAGAGCTTTATACAAGAGCGTCCGATCTCGCTGTTCTGTCACTATGTTGCCTGCCATCTGGTGGAATTGACGCTGAACTAATCTCCACTTCACTTTTGTTTTATGTGATGGGTTACGCTTTTGTCATATTATGAATGGTACAATTCTCACTTTGACACTTATTTGTCATCATAATTAAGGTAGATATGAAACATTACCTCCAATATGCATTCATTTCTGTATTTGGGCTTTGTTTTGAATCATCAGGAATTTGACCTAATTATTGACCTAATTTTGGAACTAGTGGAGGTCCCACAAGGTTTTACAAATGCAGGCATTAATTCCCCCTATCTGCTCTACCATATACGCTGCATTTTCAGAGCGCTGCGATCGTATTTGACCCAATTCTTTGCACACGGCACATCCGGGAACAGCGGCGACAGCTTGTTTGGGGCATTGTCGCCTCTGCCTTTCATCTTTCCATCGTTGTTTTTGTCAGTTTTGCCTCCGCAATGTTGACATAAATTACGTTGATTGCAATATACTTATATAAAGATTACACAACAAACACGCTTTAGCGCTGACATTGGCTTGTCAATGTACGATGTCAGTCTGAAATTTCCCTCCCATCTTGAAGCAAGGCGGGCGGAAGTTTACAACGCAACATCTTTCCCGTCATGCATTACTCTTCCGCGCCAATCCGTCATTTTTTCACGGACCAGCTAAAAAGCCGTGAGAGCAGATATCGAGAATTACATAGACAGCTTTATTAGTGAGAGATATTAACAACAGTGAGAGATAGTTACAGCAGTGAGGGATAGCTGCACAAGTCAGAGATAGCTGCACAAGTCAGAGATAGCTGCACAAGTCAGAGATAGCTGCACAAGTCAGAGATAGCTGCACAAGTGTGAACTGCAAAAGTAGGAGATAGCTACACAACTGAGTGAGAGATAGATACAATAATGAGAGACAACTGCATAATTGAGAGGTAGCTACAACATTGATAGCTACAACAGTGAGATAGCTGTACATGTGAGAAATAGTTGAGATGAGACAGCTGCAGCCACAAGCGAGAGATTGCTTCACAAATAAGAGATGGATACAAAAGTAAGGAGACAGCTACAACAGTGAGAGATAGCTGCATATACGAGAAATTACTGCATCAGTGAGAGATAGGCTGTACACGATTGGGTCCGGCAAGTTAGCCCGGGTTATCCCGTTTCTCCGCGATTGAACCGGCGGGTTCCGGCGGCGGAAGACGGCGGACGCCGTTTAAATGGGTTTACCACAGTTTTTGCAGCTGGCGGCTTTTTACTTCACTAGAGCTCAATCAACTCCACCAAACTTTTCTTTGGTTGAAATCGGTAGAAACCTTGGATGTTCGACAAACCCCTCCAGATCATCTATCTAGGGTTGTACACCATTTTGTCCCGCGGAATTCGCTGAGGTTATTCAGAGGGTGGAGGTCGGCATCCCCCGCCTTCCGCCACCGGCACCCGCTGGCTCAATCATGGAGAAACACAATAACCCGGGCTAACTCGCCGGACCCAATCATGTACAGCCTAGGCTTTGCTAATTGGTGATTGGAGAAACTATGGCCAAATGGCCACTTTTGTGGGGAACAGGAAGTGGTGACAGTGGCGCCGCCACGAGAGAGGTTCACTGAGCGATAATGCAGAACTTCAGCTTGTTTCCAATCTCTGTTTTAAATGCAGTGTTCGCCAAAAGTCGTCGGCCTGTCGGCCAAATTGTCCGCCATTCTTTTCCTGCACAGTTTCTCATTGTACTAATTTGTAGTCATCACAAATATGTTTTATTGGTTCGTTTTCGGAGATTTTCGATTGCCGCCATTTTGTAAAGTTTGAGCTATATTCAAGTCATTACGTTTGTCCCCGCCTGATTATTTCTGCCGTGTTCACTCCTGTTCAAAAGCCGAGCACGTTTTCGGGATTCGTACCCAGTTAACAATTAAAAAACCGTGCACGACTTTACACATAAATCAAATGTGGTTCGTAATCTGGTCCCCTATCATTATTTCTAGTTCAAATTCATATTAAAACCGTGACATACCAGTCATAAAGCCTGGGAAGAGCAGACGACAATTTTAGTATTCTTAGCTTTCTGTAAATGAATATTTGATTCATTTTCGATTGAGAAATGATCAGAAATATGTGTGTATGTAGGTAGATATGTAGGTAGGTAGGTATGTAAGTTGGTATGTAGGTAGATATGTAGGTAGGTATGCAAGTAAATATGTAGGTAGATATGTAGGTTGGCATTTAGGTAGATATGTAGGTAGGTATGTAGGTAGACATGTAGGTTGGTATGTAGGTAGATATGTAGATTGGTATGTAGGTAGATATGTAGGTAGATATATAGGTAGATATGTAGATTGGTATGTAGGTAGGTAGATATGTAGGTTGGTATGTATGTAGGTAGATATGTAGGTTGGTATGTAAGATGGTATGTGGGTTTTATAAGCTGAATATCTGTCACAAGAGCGAAAATGCAGCGAAATTAAAAAGAAAAAGTACGCATTGAAATGTCTGATGTTGGCTGGCTGAACATCAGACATATTGTCTGATGTGAGTCAAAAAGTTTTGGCGAACACTGAAATGTCTCTGCTCGTATCAATATAAAATTATGATAGAAATGTTTTTTTCAAGGTCATGCTCGTGTAATGTAGCAAGTTTTTAGACAATTCATTAATGTTTGCAATATATTTGATTTATTCAAACTTGTTTCAATATTTAATACATTTACTGATCATTAGTTTCGAATGAGTTGCAGCCTCCTCTCCCAAGAAATTAAGGTAACAAGTGAAGTCGGCCCCCAAATGAAGTCGGCCCCCGAGAGAAGTCGGCCCCCAAGAGAAGTCGGCCCCCAGATTTAGGTGGCTAGATTATCAAGTTAGTGGAAGAAAATTAACGGCTACTGAGGGTCCCTAGGATTAGCTAATGCCCTTAGGGTCAAATGGACTTCTCAAAGGAGATTTCACGAGTTTTGAGCCGTTACAGACTGACCGGGGTCGGCTTCTCTTGGGGGCTGAGTTTACCTTCCCATGGCCTTATTTACTTGGGGGCTGACTTCACTAGAGTTCGAAATGAATACTGTATGATATGAGTGCGTGAGATGTTATAGTACGATTGTGGGTTACCATCTTGCTTTTTTAGCACTGCTGACTTCTTTGAAGTCGCAGAGCTATAGGAGTGGCAAATATTTTAGCATATAATGCTTTCCCAGGATTGAACAGGAGAATGGCCGAAAATGCCAGCAACCTTAATGATGACAACTTCAGAGTACTTTGTTCTGATCTTCATTAATTGTAACAAATGAAACGAATTATCTTGATTGACAGTAAAAAAATTTATATAAAACTGGTATATACACGCTCACATCGACCTATGCTCATAAAGGGATACACTCATACAGTGCTACACTCATAACGCCCCATGCTCATACTAGTAAACACTTATATTGTCCAGATACCAAAGAAATGTTTGCACTTACATGGGCCAAAAAACAGTAGAGTAGGGAGACAGGTTTCTTATTTTATTTTTATTTAAAAAATTTTAACAATCAAATTGTTCTCAGGTCAAACCATACCCAAATTTAAAATGACTTTATTAGTGCTCTCAATGACACATACTAATCATGATTTTGGTCGAGTTTGTCCGCCTGTCCATCTGTCAACATTTTCTTTAAAAATCTTCTCCAAAACTACCAGGTATATGTTTCATATTTTCTCCAGAGGTAGATATAGAGGTGAAGATTCAGGTTCTTTCAAATTTTAGTGATATCACCATTGACCTTGGTGCAGTGACCTCAAGGTCACAAATATTATATGGAGCATATCTCAGCAACCAGGAGGAAATTAAACTTGGTATACAGAAATATCTTTGGTCATAGTTGTGCCTCATTATACTCTTTAGTCATGTGACCTTTGACATTGACACAGTGACCTTTTGTGCATGCATACTTCATGTCTGCTATACATCAACACCATGCTGAGCACCATATACATGTACATTTTTTCCAGATTTGACCTTTGACATTTTGATGCTGTGACCATGACCTTTGCATTACTGTGCAGGCTATATCTCATGAACAATTAACTGGAGATACTCAATACTGGGCATGCATGGCAACCACCAAGTGTAGTTGTCAACTGTCAGTATTTTTTTACATCTGCACCCATTGACCTTAATTCAGTGACCTTAAGGTTACAATTTTTGTAAGGAGCATATCTCAACAACCACTCTCAGGAGGAACTTCACGCTGGGTATGCAGAAATATCATAGATATATTGAATGAGACTATCGTAGGTTTGGCAGAGGATCCTGCTGGAAAACTTAACAGCTGTAGGTATCATTGATATGTCAGTGTAATTTTCTTTGGTACTAGTTCCTTCTATAGACTGCATAATGATGCCATAGAAATATTGCATTGGTAAGGGACAAGCAGAGGATGTGCTAGTACAAAACAAATCTATTTATATTCTTTCACCGATGAGTTGACAGCCAGATTTTTAGGAATATTGCTGACTTGTGCTCGATTCTGCACGCACATTTATAGCTTTGGTGGCAGGGACTGATATGATAGAGAAGTCCTGCTATGGAGGGTAGGCAGGGACTGATATGATAGAGAAGTCCTGCTATGGAGAGTGGGCAGGGACTGATATGATAGAGAAAGTCCTGCTATGGAGAGTGGGCAGGGACCGATATGATAGAGAAAGTCCTGCTATGGAGAGTGGGCAGGGACCGATATGATAGAGAAAGTCCTGCTATGGAGAGTGGGCAGGGACCGATATGATAGAGAAGTCCTGCTATGTAGGGTAGGCAGGGACTGATATGACAGAGAAAGTCCTGCTATGGAGGGTAGGCAGGGACCGATATGATAGAGAAAGTCTTGCTATGGAGGGTGGGCAGGGACTGATATGATAGAGAAAGTCCTGCTATGGAGAGTGGGCAGGGACCGATATGATAGAGAAGTCCTGCTATGGAGGGTGGGCAGGGACTGATATGATAGAGAAGTCCTGCTATGGAGAGTGGGCAGGGACCGATATGATAGAGAAAGTCCTGCTATGGAGAGTGGGCAGGGACCGATATGATAGAGAAAGTCCTGCTATGGAGAGTGGGCAGGGACCGATATGATAGAGAAAGTCCTGCTATGGAGGGTAGGCAGGGACTGATATGACAGAGAAAGTCCTGCTATGGAGGGTGGGCAGGGACTGATATGATAGAGAAAGTCCTGCTATGGAGGGTGGGCAGGGACTGATATGAGGTGAACATTCACATTACCAGAGGTCAACATTAACATTACCAAAGGTCAACATTGACCTTACCAGAGGTGAACATTGACATTACCAGAGGTCAGCATTAACATTACCAGAGGTCAGCATTAACATTACCAGAGGTCAGCATTAACATTACCAGAGGTCAGCATTAACATAACCAGAGATCAGCATTAACATTACCAGAGGTCAACATTAACATTACCAGAGGTCAGCATTAACATTACCAGAGATCAGCAAAGCTCTCAGGCCTTCAGCATATGTTTTTGATTGTTGCAGTGGTTTACAAAAGCAAGCATGTTCCAAGTTGCTGACAGTAGTGGGCACATTGGAGGTAAGCTACCGGTAGTATAGTAACCATGGTAACATGTCCTCCTCCTTCCACCTTGATTGGAATGCAGTTCCATAGTTGACAGATTTTGTCCTATTTGTGCATATTCTTGTTCCTAATTGCTAATTTTCACTTGAAGCCAATTTCAGCTCTACATGTCTTTTATCAAGAAATTTCATCACTTGAACTATATTGTTATGGACTGGTTGGGCCTTTTATCCCACATAAAAGCTGTTGTACAAATGGAAAAATAAATAAAATGATTGCCATGGATTTCCTTCAGATATTATATTCATTTCTTATTGTAAAGAAAATTTATAAACATGCTCAATGTTGGCCTCATGACCAATTAACTCAAGTTTAAAATCATTAAATCTTGATTAAATCTTGAAATCACCAGCTTTGTATGAATGAAAATTTGTTGATTACATATCACACCATATTTATGGTCATTTCTTGGAGTTCTTCATCAATATATTTTGCCAGTTAAACCTATTTCATTATAATATAGTCTAGTCTAATCTAATGCCAAGAACTAATCTATCCGAGGTTTTATACTGAGAAAATACTACTATTTGACAACAGGTAGTATTGACATTGGTGTTGACATCATAAAGAGCAGATCATAATAAAATAGTCCTCTCCAGCTCGATGGTTATGATTAAGGTGTTGCCCTACATGTGCAAGCTTACCACAGCCCATACTGTGCATGGAGGGTTGGCTGGTAGCAAGTGTCCGGGAACAGTGGCTGTCTGGCAGTTTCTGTTCCGCGTAATCTTCCGTGTAATCTAGGGAGGGGTTCTGTCTTGGTGTGGTGATGCCATGATTTCAGTGGTTACTGCCATGATTTCAGTGGTTACTGCCATGATTTCAGTGGTTACTGCCATGATTTCACTGCCATGATTTCAGTGTTTACTACACCAGTAAGTGTCTGTACCTGGGAAGAGAAGAAACGATACTCCAGGCTGAAATCAATGGCTGTACACGATTGGCACCCGGCGTCTAGCCGGTGGCGAGAGCGGCAGATCGCCGGATCCTCCATTTTGTCTCGCCGAATTCGCTGAGGGTGTTCAGAGGGCGGATTTCTGCGTCCGCCACTGGCAACCGCTGGCTCAATCGTGGAGAAACGGGATAACCCCGGCTAACTTGCCAGACCAATCGTGTACAGCCAATATCAGATGGCCAGTCATCAGTCGGTGATAAAAAATATTAAAAATATATTAGATTGTATTTAATTGAAATGCTAAATGAAATTTCGTCAAATTTGCAGATGTATAATTCTAAGAGCTTGATTTGTAGGAGACAATGCAGAAGTTGTATCCTGCCCATCCAGTCCGCATCGTTACATCAAGCAGAACCGACCGAGGCGTCCACGCTCTGTGCAATACTGTCCATGTCGACCTGGATCCAGGGTAACTATACTTTCCATGTCGACCTGGATCCAGGGTAACTATACTTTCCATGTTGACCTGGATCCAGGGTAACTATACTTTCCATGTTGACCTGGATCCAGGGTAACTATACTGTCCATGTCAACCTGGATCCAGGGTAACTATACTTTCCATGTTGACCTGGATCCAGGGTAACTATACTTTCCATGTTGACCTGGATCCAGGGTAACTATACTGTCCATGTCAACCTGGATCCAGGGTAACTATACTTTCCATGTTGACCTGGATCCAGGGTAACTATACTGTCCATGTCAACCTGGATCCAGGGTAAATATACTGTCCACGTCTACCTGGAACCAGGGTAACTATACTGTCCATCCCCTAAAACATGTAGCCTTCTGCACAAGGCAAATATTTCCCCATATAAATCCCTGATATCCTATACATGCACACTCAGTCACTATTCTTCTGTCCTCGTATCTTAAACTAACGATAATTTCATCCCTTTTGTCATGTAGACTTGCTCTCCTGATATCTAAATTTAATATTTATATGTATATTTTGTGTGATTAATTTTGAAGTTATCTTAGCAAATGTATAGTAAATTTGTTATTTGTCTATAAGTCTGATTTTTTATGATTATATTTGTTTTATTGAAGCAATAAAGGCTTTAAGTATGAACCCAGAGAAATGGCACGTCTCATCAATAAGGCGATGCAGAGGCAAAAACATCCCATAAGGTCAGAGACATTTGCCAGTTAAACACTTAAAATGCTTGAACCTTTATGCATACTTGCATTCCATATTAAAAAGACATCATAGCTACATTTTTACCCTCAGCCCCTGATGTAATCAGGCTGAGGGTATTGCAGTACTCCTGGCGTGGGTATGTATGTATGTCTAGCGAACATCCTTGTCATCGCGATAACTTGAGAACAAATGATGGTCTATTTTTTAAGGTCAAAGGGACAATTATGTGAAATCCCAAGAATCGCAATAACTCAAGAATGAATTATGGCAGCTATATGAGATTTGACACACATAAGCATCTGGTGAAGATCTCATAATTTTTTCTATGAAACATGACCTTCATCTCCTTTTCAAGGTCACAGGGACAATTATGTGAAATCACAAGAATCACAATAACTCAAGAACAAATGATGGCAGCTTTATGAGATTTGACACACATAAGCATCTGGTGAAGACTACAAAATTTTTTCTATGGAACATGACCTTCTCCTACTTTTCAAGGTTACAGGGACAACTATGTGAAATCATCCTATCATCATGATAACTCAAGAACAAATGATGGCAGCTTCATGAAACTTGACGCACATAAGCATCAGGTGAAAACCTCGGACGACTTTAGTGGACAGCGACCTTCACCTACTTTTCAAGGTCACAGGGACAATTATGTGAAATCATCCTATCATCGTGATAATTCAAGAACAAATAATGGCAGCTTCATTAAACTTGACACACATGAGCATCTGGTGAAAACCTCGGACGAGACCGATGGACGGCGACCTTGACATATTTTTCAAGGTCACAGGGACAATTATGTGAAATCCCTAAAATCACAATAACTCTAGAACAAATGATGGCAGCTTTATGAGATTTGACACACATGAGCATCAGTTGAAGACCTCAGACATTTTTCTATGGAACATGACCTTCACCTACTTTTCAAGGTCACAGTGACAATTATGTGAAATCCCTATCATTGCTATAACTTGAGAACGAATGATGGCAGCTTTATGAGACTTGACACACATAAGCATCTGGTGAAGACCTCAATGAAGATCTTCACCTACTTTTCAAGGTCACAGGAACAATTATGTGGTGCGGTGATGTTTTGTTCACAAATATTGTGTGGAGCGAATGTTGTGCAATAAGTTACCAGGGCTGAGGGTTGATGCATCTAAGAGCTTGTCCAATGTTCGCCAAAACTTTTTGACCCACATCAGACAATATGTCTGATGTTCAGCCAGCCAACATCAGATATTTGTCTTCAACATCAGAAAATTCAAAGCGTACTTTTTCTTTTTAATTTCGCTGCATTTTCGCTCTTGTGACAGATATTCAGCTTATAAAACCCACATACCAACTTACATACCAACCTACATATCTACCTACCTACATACCAACCTACATATCTACCTACCTACATACCAATCTACATATCTACCTATATATC
Organism: Amphiduros pacificus; assembly: GCA_949316495.1. NCBI lineage: Eukaryota > Metazoa > Annelida > Polychaeta > Phyllodocida > Hesionidae > Amphiduros > Amphiduros pacificus. Next base: position 936,387 of record OX439012.1, on the reverse strand, counting down.
TACCTACATATCTACCTACATACCAATCTACATATAGGATATAGCTCAAACTTTACAAAATTGCGGCAATCGAAAATCTCCGATAACGAACCAATAAAACGTATTTGTGATGACTACAATGAGAAACTGTGCAGGAAAAGAATGGCGGACAATTTGGCCACCGTTTTCAGTCATTATTGGCGGACAATGTGATATAATGGCCGGCTTTGTCCGACGGGCCGACGACTTTTGGCGAACACTGCTTGTCCCTGTCACTCCCGCTTTTTGAAATGATGACGTCGTATTGCGTAATGCATGTTAAATGGATGGATGGTTTTGTTCTGTTCTCAGCCTGTAAAGCATATTTTGTGATAATATTGGTCGGGTAAAAACCTTTATTTATCATTTAAAAAGCAATTAAAATTGATCCGATATGTCCGATATTTGTTATGTTTTGTTTTGATGCTTTTCAAAATTACGACCATTCAAAACGCTTTGTTTTAACTTTGTTTTCACTGATGGCAATTATCAACGTTCACAGTTCTGCCCATGTTTGGAGGCCCCTTTAATGCTTTTGACCCATGTCCCCCCCTTTAATGCTGGAGGCCCATGTCCCCCTATTTAATGCTGGAGACCCATGTCCCCCCCTTTAATGCTGGAGGCCCATGTCCCCCCCCCTTTAATGTTGTAGACCCATGTCCCCCCCTTTAATGCTTGAGGCCCATGTCCCCCCCTTTAATACTGGAGGCCCATGTCCCACCCTTTAATGTTGGAGACCAATGTCCCCCCTTTAATGCTGGAGGCCCATGTCCCCCCTTTAATGCTGGAGGCCCATGTCCCCCCCTTTAATGCTGGAGGCCCATGTCCCCCCTTTAATGTTGGAGGCCCATGTCCCCCCTTTAATGCTGGAGACCAATGTCCCCCCTTTAATGTTGGAGGCCCATGTCCCCCCTTTAATGCTGGAGGCCCATGTCCCCCCCTTTAATGTTGTAGACCCATGTCCCCCCCTTTAATGCTTGAGGCCCATGTCCCCCCCTTTAATACTGGAGACCCATGTCCCCCCTTTAATGCTGGAGGCCCATGTCCCCCCTTTAATGCTGGAGGCCCATGTCCCCCCTTTAATGTTGGAGGCCCATGTCCCCCCTTTAATGCTGGAGGCCCATGTCCCCCCCTTTAATGCTGGAGGCCCATGTCCCCCCTTTAATGTTGGAGGCCCATGTCCCCCCTTTAATGCTGGAGACCAATGTCCCCCCTTTAATGTTGGAGACCCATGTCCCCCCCTTTAATGCTGGAGGCCCATGTCCCCCCTTTAATGTTGGAGGCCCATGTCCCCCCTTTAATGCTGGAGGCCCATGTCCCCCCCTTTAATGTTGTAGACCCATGTCCCCCCCCTTTAATGCTTGAGGCCCATGTCCCCCCCTTTAATACTTGAGGCCCATGTCCCCCCTTTAATGTTGGAGACCCATGTCCCCCCTTTAATGTTGGAGGCCCATGTCCCCCCCTTTAATGCTGGAGGCCCATGTCCCCCTCCCTTTAATGCTGGAGGCCCATGTCCCCCCTTTAATCCTGGAGGCCCATGTCCCCCCCCTTTAATGCTGGAGGCCCATGTTCCCCCTTTAATGCTGGAGGCCCATGTCCCCCCTTTAATGTTGGAGGCCCATGTCCCCCCCCCCCCCCTTTAATGCTGGAGGCCCATGTTCCCCACTTTAATGCTGGAGGCCCATGTCCCCCCTTTAATGCTGGAGACCCATGTCCCCCCTTTAATGCTGGAGGCCCATGTTCCCCACTTTAATGCTGGAGGCCCATGTTCCCCACTTTAATGCTGGAGACCCATGTCCCCCCTTTAATGCTGGAGACCCATGTCCCCCCTTTAATGTTGGAGGCCCATGTCCCCCCTTTAAGGTTGGAGGCCCATATGTCACCTCCTTTAATGCTGGAGACCCATGTCCCCCCTTTAATGTTGGAGGCCCATGTCCCCCCTTTAATGTTGGAGGCCTATGTCCCCCCTTTAATGCTGGAGGCCCATGTCCCCCCTTTAATGCTGGAGGCCCATGTCCCCCCCTTAAATACTGGAGACCCATGTCCCCCCCTTTAATGCTGGAGACCCATGTCCCCCCCTTTAATGCTGGAGGCCCATGTTCCCCCTTTAATGCTGGAGACCCATGTCCCCCCCTTTAATGCTGGAGGCCCATGTCCCCCCCTTTAATGTTGGAGGCCCATGTCCCCCCCTTTAATGTTGGAGACCCATGTCCCCCCCTTTAATGCTGGAGACCCATGTCCCCCCCTTTAATGCTGGAGGCCCATGTTCCCCCTTTAATGCTGGAGACCCATGTCCCCCCCTTTAATGCTGGAGGCCCATGTCCCCCCCTTTAATGTTGGAGGCCCATGTCCCCCCCTTAAATACTGGAGACCCATGTCCCCCCCTTTAATGCTGGAGGCCCATGTCCCCCCTTTAATGTTGGAGGCCCATGTCCCCCCTTTAAGGTTGGAGGCCCATATGTCCCCTCCTTTAATGCTGGAGGCCCATGTCCCCCCCTTTAATATTGGAGGCCCATGTCCCCCCTTTAATGCTGGAGACCCATGTCCCCCCTTTAATGTTGGAGGCCCATGTCCCCCTCCCTTTAATGCTGGAGACCCATGTCCTCCCCCCCCCCCCTTTTACAGTCAACAGAACGCGAAATGTTCAGGGTTTTTTTTTTCTTACCCTAATATATAAAACAAAGGGTGAACTTGTATTCAGTTTTGGTCATGAAGTAGATCAAGAAAATCATTATTTGGTCGGGAAAAGGTCAGGAAAGGGTAATCTAAATATAGCCTCATGTTAAGACTTCTGAAATAGAGCTGGAGTCAGGCCCCTGTATGGTATATTATTGTTATAGCATTGACAGTTCTCAGATAAAAACTGGATAAATACTTCATATGACTATTTATGAAGCAATTTGCAGGCATTTCCATGTTCAAAAACAATGCAAAAAAAATGTAATTGTAAGAATAGCTCAAAGGCTGTTGGTCTGTGTTTTATGTTGACAAAGAGATCCTCATAGAAGTATAGATAATTTTAGACCTCAGATATAATGCCATTGTGTTTTCCCTTTGCTATACTTGAATTTATTTAGATAACAGTCTCATCTGCAATTTTGATTTTTAAAGTCAAAATGCAGTCAAAATATATAATTTTTACATGTATGATTGTTCTATTTTGTGAAATCATTTTTAGAATTATAGAGGTTCGTCCAGTTGCAAACAATTTTCACAGTCGTTTCCTGGCAGTTGGTCGCAGTTATGTGTACCGGATTGCACAGTGTATGAACCAGGAAACTTCCTGGGCCAAATCCTACAACATCATGGAAAATATGCATTCCTACATCGTAACGTAAGTAAAGTGCAGAAAATGGACACACACACACACACACACACACACACACACACACACACACACACACACACATGTACACACACACACGTACATGTATATACATTAAAACATTGAATTTTTTCCTCATATCAGTCCATAAGGTACACACAGTATCGGTGGCAAGTCATGACAGAGAAATATAAACAGTCATTTCTTTAAGCTTGGACATGATGCCTAGATACTATAACATAATATTACATAGGCCTGGGAATTTTTTGGGACTAAAGTGTTTGTAACCTTGGGTCAAGGTCAAGGTCGTGGCCAGCACAGGAGCAACTTTGCTTGTGAATGCTCTATTTCCTGTCAAAATATAGCATTATCAATATAACTTGGTAGATGTGGTCAACCTATGAGGGGCTTGGATAATTATAATATTGGGTGACCTTGGACTATTTTTAAGGTTACAGGGGCCGATTTTCTGAATCGGCTATTTGTGATATTTTGCAAAACATCACAAACAGTATCTATTCTCACTACATTTATCTTACACAATATCTTTGTTCATATTTTTTAGAAAAAAATTATGTAACTAGGTCAAAGGTCAAAGGCTACTTCCAAAATATTGTGAATCTAATCCTTTACAAATCAGAGATTAGATCTTGATTTTTATGTAAATGTATGTAAATATACATGGTTATTCATTTTTACTTTTTGTGACCTTGGGTCAAGGTCAAGGTCATGATCAGCACAAGAGCAACTTCGCTTGTGAATGCTCAATTTTCTGTCAAAGGCAATATCAAAATAAATTGGTAGATTTGATCAACGTATAAGGGGCTTGGATAAGTTTGATATTTGGTGACCTTGGGCTATTTTCAAGGTCACAGGAGCCAATGACCAACTTTCTAAATAGGCTATTTGTGATTTTTTGCAAAACACTAAAAATTATCTAACACAATATCTTTGTTCATAGTTTTTAGATAAAATATGTAACTATGTCATAGTGATCTACTTAAGGGCCATATAGGTCACAACTTCCAAAATATTGTGAAAAAATAATACAACATGAACAAAAATTAAAAACAAATCCCTTCCACTTGGGGATTTATTAACAGGCTAACTTTGATTTAAAGTAGCTTAGACATGGCAAAAGATGGATAGTGACAGATGCTGAAGTGATCCCATAAAGTTGACAAGTTTCATATACATCGGATATAAGTGTAATTTCAGAAAATAATCCCAATAAGCTGCTCAAACCATAATAGTACATAAAACACTGATAAAAAAACTTTCAAAATATCAGAAAAATTCTTATCATATGGACAAAATTTGGAATGGAAAAAAAATCTGATGATAACAAATGTATAAATTGTAAACATTATCAGATTTTTTTATTGGAGAGCTGATATCCATGTGCAACTTTTCATATATTGTTATATTTTCTGCAGCATGAGAAAGATGTTTTTATCTGCCTCCGTCATGTGAATGTTATGCTAAAATCCCATTTCAGAAAGAGTCAATGAAAATATGACATAGTATTCTAAGTCTCAACAAACTTTGTGAAGCATCCATCACTTAGCTGTCTGAGATGTAACAGATCTGAGATCTCATGACTGATTGACTATATCTCTTTAAAGAGGGTCTATTTAAATGATTACAGGACTACTATTGTACTTAAAAATAGTTTGAAAACATATATGAAATTTCAGCTTTCAAATTTTCAGGAGAGCTGACCAAACATTGATAGAAAATCTGACAGAAAATTTGAATCTTAATGAAATTTTAATGAAATTTTAATGACATTTTAATGAAATTATGTTATATATATTTACATGTTTCACAGAAGACCACTCAATATTGGCAAGGTTCATGAGGTGGCAGATGTTCTACAGGGAACTCATGACTTCTCAGCATTCACCAATATAACAAATCTCAAAGATAATCCATGGATTAACCCAGTCAAGACCCTCAGAGTCCAGGTCCAACAAGGAAACTCCTTTCTTGGAAGCCAGATTCCTGTTTATGATAAAACATTTCAACACTGGGATATAGAATTCTACTCTCATTCTTTCCTCTATAAACAGGTAATATACTCTTACTTCAGTACACCAGACATGACAGCACAAGTATCCACACATAAATATTTGAGTATCACAAAAACTAACTTTACTTGAAATTTTAAGATTTGTTCTTTATCATCTGGACTTAAAACTAAGCTCTTATGATCAAAATTTCTATTCATGATAAAAATTGTTTCAGTCATGTGCAAAAATTGAGATAAAAAACATGAAGTAATGGTTGCTGGTGTTTTGACCATTCTCCTTTTCGACTGTGGTGTGTTCATCTATGGGAAAGATTTCTTTACCACAGTTCAACCGTGTTTAAAAGAAGCAAGCCTGACAAGAAGTCGGCCCTAGTTAGTCTGTGATGGCTCAAATAGAAGGCTAATTGATCCTGAATACCAAACTTATGGTAACAAAAGAAATAGAAGTTTGGTAATTTAATTGGCATCATATGGTCAAACAGGCACAGTCGAAGAAGCTATGGTTGAACAGGGGAAAGAAAGGTGGAACAGGGGAAAGGTGGAACAGGGGAAAGGTGGAACAGGGGAAAGGTGGAACAGGGGAAAGGTGGAACAGGGGAAAGGTGGAACAGGGGAAAGGTGGAACAGGGGAAAGGTGGAACAGGGGAAAGGTGGAACAGGGGATAGGTGGAACAGGGGAAAGGTGGAACAGGGGAATGGTGGAACAGGGGAAAGGTTGAACAGGGGAAAGGTGGAACAGGGGAAAGGTGGAACAGGGGAATGGTGGAACAGGGGAAAGGTTGAACAGGGGAAAGGTGGAACAGGGGAAAGGTGGAACAGGGGAAAGGTGGAACAGGGGAAAGGTGGAACAGGGGAAAGGTGGAACAGGGGAAAGGTGGAACAGGGGAAAGGTGGAACAGGGGAATGGTGGAACAGGGGAATGGTGGAACAGGGGAAAGGTTGAACAGGGGAAAGGTGGAACAGGGGAAAGGTGGAACAGGGGAAAGGTGGAACAGGGGAAAGGTTGAACAGGGGAAAGGTTGAACAGGGGAAAGGTTGAACAGGGGAAAGGTGGAACAGGGGAAAGGTGGAACATGGGAAAGGTTGAACAGAGGAAAGGTGGAACATGGGAATGGTGGAACAGGGGAAAGGTGGAACAGGGGAAAGGTTGAACAGGGGAATGGTGGAACAGGGGAAAGGTGGAACAGGGGAAAGGTGGAACAGGGGAATGGTGGAACAGGGGAAAGGTGGAACAGGGGAAAGGTGGAACAGGGGAAAGGTGGAACAGGGGAAAGGTTGAAACAACCATTCACCATTATTTGTAATTTATCTTCAGATTCGCAGAATGATGTCGGCAATGTTGGCAGTGGGTCAAGGTCGCATGGAAGTTAATGAAGTGAGAGGGCTGTTAGAGAACCCAAAAAAAGAGTTCCCGCCATGGTTGGCAGTCATACCATCTCACGGATTATATCTAAAAGGTGTCCACTACCTGGAAAAAGGTGGGTAACAAACTATAAGAAAACCAATAGCTATATTGAATTTATAACAGATCATTTCTTTATTTCTGTAATGCACCAATTTAGGGTATTGAAGCTCAACATAAGGGTACAAATTTATCAAATTGTCATGAACCTTTGAACTATATTTCTGACAATATTATCGAAGATTCAGACACTTGACATTCAGACCCTTTAACATGGTCATGATAACGGCTAGTTGATTGTCAAACATTGGATTTGGGGTTGATTAGTTTGGAGCCAATTTGATTGTATCATTGAAATGAGGTGTATTACCAATGATGTCATGTGATATGGTGTGACTAAATATTATAATGTCTTAAAGTGGGGAATAGTAGGCCAAGAAGCCTTTTATATTCTTGTTATGGCCCAAGAAACCTTAAATACCTTGTTTTTCATGAAATTGATAAAATAGCCTTTATTTCAGTAAACAGAATTTATAATTTGATAGCCAGTCTTGATTAAAGCTTGCTTTCTTAACATCTACAATAATATCTTAATATAGAAGCAAAAACTGATGGAATTCTTGAGTTTCTGTGATGAGAAATGAGCTAAATAGTGATCATGAAGCCTTTATTTGACATTTGGCAGGCCTTTATTTGACATTTGGCAGGCCTTTATTTAACTTTGGCAGGCCTTTATTTGACACTTGGCAGGCCTTTATTTGACACTTGGCAGGCCTTTATTTGACACTCCGCAGGCCTTTATTTGACACTTGGCAGGCCTTTATTTGGCACTTGGCAGGCCTTTATTTGACACTTGGCAGGCCTTTGTTTGACATTTGGCAGGCCTTTATTTGACATTTGGCAGGCCTTTAATTACACAGTTGAATGTCAGGTCAATGTCTTCTATCAGGGGAGATATAAAAGTCTGTTATTATGTCTCCAATATTATTTTGTGACAAATACCTTGAAAGCCTTAGAGTACCAAAGCATGACTCTTATATAGGATTGATAGGATATGGATAGTTCATGCAATTAATTGTTTTTAGAGTGAGACTTATTTGCATGAGAGCTAATAGAATATCGATGATTTATTTTCTAGATTTGGAAGCCATTGGGGGCATCTTTGAAAAGGGTGGTAGCCGAAAACAGAAGGATTGAGAGGCCTAATGACTAACATACAATAAGAAGGAAACATGGACAAAGACGCCCTCTGATTGCCTGGCAGGAGTGGAGACATGTACAAAGATTGCCTGATTGCCCGGCAGGAGTGGAGACATGGACAAAGACACCCCCCGAGTGCCTGGCAGGAGTGGAGACATGGACAAAGACGCCCTCTGATTGCCTGGCAGGAGTGGAGACATGTACAAAGATTGCCTGATTGCCTGGCAGGAGTGGAGACATGGACAAAGACACCCCCCGAGTGCCTGGCAGGAGTGGAGACATGGACAAAGACGCCCTCTGATTGCCTGGCAGGAGTGGACACATGTACAAAGACACCCCCTGAGTGCCTGGACAAAGACGCCCCCTGATTGCCTGGTGGGAGTGGAGACATGGACAAAGACACCCCCTGATTGCCTGGACAAAGACGCCCCCTGATTGCCTGGACAAAAACGCCCCCTGATTGCCTGGCAGGAGTGGAGACATGGACCCTCTGATTGCCTGGACAAAGACACCCTCTGATTGCCTGGTGGGAGAGGAAACATGATGTGTACTTCCCTTAAGAGAAATCAGGCACATTCTCAACCAGCATTCGGCCATCTTGATTTGGTCTATAAATGTAGCAGCTATATGAAATTACTGAGTACCTTCATAAAATAACTTGATAAACTGATGAAGATGTTGACATAATTATTGTATTAATGAGGAACCTGACATATGCAAGCCATATAATTTGATATGCTCATTTTATCAGATACGGTATAGTGATATTTTTATGTAAAAAGGTAATAAAAAAGGTAATTCATCCAATATATCCTGATCATTTATAATATTACATTATTCAGGTGTCACTGGATATATGGATATATATATATATATATCTGTAGGTTTCATGCCATTGGGTTGGAACATCTCACTATATGTTTATCTCCACTTTCACATTGATGAGGACATATAAGTATCATGATAATACATAATATTAATAAATCCCACCTCAACTGGTCTTTATAATGTGGTTGTTGCATACTTAGCACATATGAGGTATATGTAATGTGTATTGTTTTTTTGATGAAATAGATTTAGCATGACTGCCATATTGATTATCATGATTATTGTGACATGATTATAGTATTGATGAGGAACATGACTACATCTTTTGTAGTGATATAGATGAAGCATGACTGCTATATTTGTGACAGGAGAAGCATGTATTAAGATGATGCATGACTTTTGTAGTGATGAAGTAGATAAGCATGACTTAATGACATAAATGAAGGTACATGTAGTTTACATATAACTTGCCACACTACAATCTAATATTAGATGGATGTGCAGAAAACGAGATGCAGAAACAAGAAGAATGTTTGAATATTATGTATAATGTGATAGAAAGCAAGATGAAGATAGCAGATGCCAAAAACATCAAAATTGAAAGGTCCCACAAACTTGGCCCTGAGAAGAAGAATGGGAAGCCTCAGCCAATCATTTTCAAGTTTTAAGTGAGTTATGTAGATAGATCCACTGTTTGGGACAACAAATTTGAGCTAAAGGACATCAAAATTTTTCAACAGAAAATGTTAAGAGAAGGAAAGTCCTGAATGGTATCATACCAGGAAAGCTAGAACTCCAGCTCAAAAAGGTATACACTGGACCAGCTAGAACTCCAGCTCAAAGAGGTACACACTGGACCAGCTAGAACTCCAGCTCAAAGAGGTACACACTGGACCAGCTAAAACTCCAGCTCAAAGAGGCCTAAGAAAAAAAAGAGGGTAAAAAATTTCGAAAATGGCCTGCCACGAGAAAATTTTCTAATTTCATGTACGGTCTAAGGAAACTTGTCAGAATTCAAAAATGAAAATTTTTTTTCGCAAAAACCGATTTTTTGATGATTTTCGACGATTTTCGAAAAAGAGGGTAAAAAATTTTGAAAATGGCCTGCCACGAGAAAATTTTCAAATTCATGTATGGCATCAGGAATGATGTCAGAATTAAAAAATAAAGATATTTTGTCCAAAAAAAATGATTTTTTTAAAATTTTCAAATACTTAAAATAAAAAAATTCGAAAATGGTCTGCCACGAGAAAATTTTCAAATTTCATGTATGGTCTATGGAAAGTTGTCAGAATTCAAAAATGAAGATTTTTTGTCCCAAAAAACGATTTTTTGATGATTTTCGGCGATTTTTGAAAAAAAAGAGGATACAAATTTCGAAAATGGCCTGCCTAGAGAAAATTTTAAAATTTCATGTACGACCTAAGGAAACTTGTCAGAATTCAAAAATGAAAAATTTTCTTCCCCAAAAAAGATTTTTTGATGATTTTCGGAGATTTTCGAAAAAACGAGGGTAAAAAATTTCGAAAATGGCCTGCCACAAGAAAATTTTCAAATTTCATGTACGGCATCAGGAATGATGTCAGAATTCAAAAATGAAAAATTTTCTTCCCAAAAAAAGATTTTTTTATGATTTTCGGAGATTTTAAAAAAACGAGGGCGAAAAATTTCAAAAATGCCTGCCATGAGGTGTACGGCATCAGAAATGAAGTCAGAATTCAAAAATGAAAAATTTCTTCCCAAAAAAAGATTTTTTGATGATTTTAGGAGATTTTCGAAAAAATGAGGGTAAAAAATTTCGAAAATGGCCTGCCAGGAGAAAATTTTCAAATTTCATGTACGGCATCAGGAATGATGTCAGAATTCAAAAATGAAGATTTTTTGCCCAAAAAAACGATTTTTATTTGATTTTCAAATACTTTCGAAAAAACGAGGGTAAAAAATTTCGAAAATGGCTGCCACAAGAAAATTTTAAAATTTCATGTACGGCATCAGGAATGATGTCAGAATTCAAAAATGAAAAATTTTCTTCCCAAAAAAAGATTTTTTTATGATTTTCGGAGATTTAAAAAAAAACAAGGGTAAACAATTTCGAAAATGAAAAATTTACTTCCCCAAAAAAGATTTTTTGATGATGTTTCGTTTCGTTTCTAGCTGCTCAGTTTCGGTTCTACCTTGAGAGTTCCAGTTCTAACCAGTCAGATCCGGTTCTAACCAGTCAGATCCAGTTCTAGCCAGTCAGATCCGGTTCTATCCAGTCAGATCCGGTTCTAGCCAGTCAGATCCGGTTCTAGCTAGTTAGATCCAGTTCTAACAAGTCAGATCCAGTTCTAACAAGTCAGATCCAGTTCTGAACAGTCAGTTTCGGTTCTAACCAGTCAGTTTCGTTTCCAGCTAGTCAGATCCGGTTCTAGCTAGTCAGATCCAGTTCTAACCAGTCAGATCCGGTTGTAGCCAGTCAGATCCAGTTCTAACCAGTCAGATCCGGTTCTAGCTAGTCAGATCCAGTTATAGCCAGTCAGATCTGGTTCTATCCAGTCAGATCCAGTTCTGAACAGTCAGATCCAGTTCTGAACAGTCAGATCCAGTTCTGAACAGTCAGATCTAGTTCTGAACAGTCAGTTTCGGTTCTAAACAGTCAGTTTCGTTTCTAGCTGGTCAGTTTCGGTTCTACCTTGAGAGTTCCAGTTCTAGCCAGTCAGATCCGGTTCTATCCAGTCAGATCCGGTTGTAGCCAGTCAGATCCAGTTCTAACCAGTCAGATCCGGTTCTAGCCTCTCCATCTCTCCATTCTGACCACTCTCATGATCACCAACAAAAACTTTTTTTATTATCTTCTTCTTCACCAAAAGTACCAATTTCTGATCAAAACACATTTCTTGTGCCCAAAAAAGTGAAATCTCACAAAGGAGGCCTTGCCTTTCCCTCTACCGCTGACTGACGGGGCTAGGACTGCTCCACTGCCGCCAAGCCTTCGCTCACATGTCTTGCCTCCCTTCCCTCCTTTCACCACGTAGGTAGGACACAGTGGATGACCAAAAAGAAATTACTCTCTCCCCACATCTCTTGTGCCTTGTGCAATGAATTTGGCCTTTCCACACAGTCTCGGGAAGAGAAGAAGTAGGAGCTGTTTGGTTTTATTTTTATTATTAGTGTGATTGAGTGATTGAGCTTGTTTGTTGGAAAATCTCGGGGCCATTTGTCCTCGACCGCCAAAACCTCCATTCTGACCACTCTCATGATACCCAAGAATTTTATAAAAAAATAAATTTTTTTCTTTTCCTTCTTCACCAAAAGTACGAAAAAATACATTTCTGACCAAAATGATCACAACACACTTTTTGGTCCACAGTGCAGGGGTGATTTCTTCTCTACCGCTGACCGGGGCTAGGACTGCTGCACTGCACTGCTGCCAAGCCTTCGCTCAGACTGCCTCCCTTCTTTTGCCACCACAGACTGTGTGGGGACCACAGTGACTCAATGAAAGAAATGCAGTGAACCTAACAATTATTGAACAGAAGAAAGTGGGGGTTTTTTTTGGCCAAATGTACTGCGAAATAGAGAAAAGAAATTACTCTCTTGTGCCTTGTGCAATGAATTTGGCCTTTCCACACAGTACTAATAATAAACAGTAATAATACCAAGCAGTTCCTTTCTGAGACTGAGTGATTGAGCGAGCTTGTTTGTTGGAAATCTCAGAGATCAGGGCCGTTTGTCTTCTTTGCCTTCGACCGCTAAAACCATCCTAATTCTCTCCACTCCATGAATTTCTTTCATTTATTTCTTTCCTTCTTCGCCAAAAGTACGAAAGATACATTTCTGACCAAAGTGATCACACCACATTTTTTCGTCCCAAAAATGGAAATATGACATCAGGGGTGATTTGTCCTTGACCGCTGACAGGGGCTAGGACTGCTGCACTGCACTGCCGCCAAGTCTTCGCTCAGACTGCCTTCCTTGCCTCCCTCCCTACCTTAGCCACTGTGGAGAGATTTCAGTCAACCTAACAATTATTATAATTAATGTGTGTTGCCCAAAATGACAGCGAAACAGAAAGGAATTACTCCCTTCACTTTAAGCCAACATTTTTTTGCACTTAGAGCAAACCTCATTGACTTTTGGCCTTGCAGACACACACAACAAGTAGCCAGCCACACACTCTCTCTCTCTCTCTGAGGACCACTGAAATCCCCATCTTGTACTCGTTGGTCCTAGCAATTGTTGAAGAGGTATGGAAAGAAAAAAAAATTACTCTCTACCCACATACATCTCTTTCTCCTCGTGCCTTGTACACACTAATAAATAGTAATTAATGCATAATGCCACTGAGGAGTGAGCGAGTCAGTTGGTGGTGCCCAAAACTAAGTCAACTGCAAATGCAGAATTGTTCCCAAAAAAAAGAATAACTTCCTCTCTTCGTCAGAGAGGAAGAAAGCAAAACGAAATCAGAAAAGTACCAAAAAATAAAACAACACCGTATTTTTTTAAACCTTCGATGATCCTATTTGAAAAATCAAAAGAGATCAGCGATTTATTTAAGATGCAATTTTATTTTTTAGCACATTAAAAATGATTTCGTAATGTCTTTTTTTGGCGAGGGTGTCGTCGGGAGATGTGTGTTCGTCTAAGAAAGCGAACAAATCTCCCAGTCGAAAGGCTTAGTCTCAATAAATCGCAGTGAGGCGGCTGCTCTACTAAGTACGACACCCCGACTGAGACCTAGGTCGTCTACGAATGATTTGGCACCTCTACATTGCATGGGGTGGATCTCGTCTTCGGCACGCGCACCCGCCATTCCGGGTACGCTAAGAGCCGTAGTTGCTGTGGCTTGGCCACCGCGGGCATTTATAGAAGAAACGGTAATGATCCTTCCGCAGGTTCACCTACGGAAACCTTGTTACGACTTTTACTTCCTCTAAATGATCAAGTTTGATCGTCTTCTCGGCACACCGTCTCGAAGGTTGCCCTCCAGGACGGGACCAATCCGAGGATCTCACTAAACCATTCAATCGGTAGTAGCGACGGGCGGTGTGTACAAAGGGCAGGGACGTAATCAACGCGAGCTTATGACTCGCGCTTACTGGGAATTCCTCGTTCATGGGGAACAATTACAAGCCCCAATCCCTAGCACGAAGGATGTTCAACGGGTTACCCAGTCCTTCCGGACCAGGGTAAGCGCACGCTGATTCCTTCAGTGTAGCGCGCGTGCGGCCCAGAACATCTAAGGGCATCACAGACCTGTTATTGCTCAATCTCGTGTGGCTAAACGCCACTTGTCCCTCTAAGAAGTTATCGCCGACAGATCGTATCGGCGAACTATTTAATAGGCTAGAGTCTCGTTCGTTATCGGAATTAACCAGACAAATCGCTCCACCAACTAAGAACGGCCATGCACCACCACCCACCGAATCAAGAAAGAGCTCTCAATCTGTCAATCCTTACGGTGTCCTGACCTGATGAGAGTAAAATTATTTTTGTGGGGCCAAGTTTGCAACGAACCCCTGAGCGAGAGACTGGCAGTGGCCCGACATCGCTCCGTGTCGGGGGCAGGCTACATCCACCATTCACGTTCAAAAAATTGCCTGCCATATGGAAGGTTTGAAAACCCTCCATATACTAAAAAAGCCGGATTTTTGGGGTCGCGAAGAGCACCGTCAGATTTTTTTACCACGTAGACAGAGCTCAGTTCTCACCCATTTGAAAACCTCCTGCCGATTTCTTTCTGTAAAGGGTGATATGAGTCTCGTTCTCTCCCCAAAAGCCCGAAGCTTGAGAGGTCTTCAAGTTATCCTTTGGATAAAAACGTGAGAGTAAAATTATTTTGGTGGGGCCAAAGTTGCAACGAACCCCTGAGCGAGAGACTGGCAGTGGCCCGACATCGCTCCGTGTCGGGGCAGGCTACATCCACCATTCATGTTCAAAAAGTGTATGGAAGGTAAAGTCTTGACAGTGGCAAGGCCCCGGGAGCGGTCGAGAGACTCGTCCCTGCAACAGCGGTACACATTTTCACCATTGTCATATATCGAGAATACCCCATACATAGTAAAATCCGGATTTTTGGGGTCACGAAGAGCACCGTCGAAATTTTTTTAAATGCTCCTAGGACAAAACGGTTGATATTTTTGACTTGGCAATTGTTCTTATTTTTGAAATTCCCGACGCCAACCATCGCGGAGAGGCCCTCTCCTACCGCTGGGACACTAAATGCTTAATAACTCGAGAACGGCTCAAGATATCTGCTTCAAACTTGCATGGTCAGATTCTGTGGATCAAGGCGGTCATTTCTATATATGTGACTTGTCTGTGACTAGCGGGCGTCGGGCGCTCATCGCGACCCAGAGGGTGAGCTACGCCGGCAGCTACAAGAACCGCACGTACGATTTTCGATTTTTTTTGCAGAATCGCGCGGACTGATGACCTAAACGTGTCTACCAAGTTTGGGACCGATCGCTCGAACCGTTTCGACGCCAGACGGGTTTTGCCGTTGGGACCCGTAAAATTGTAGCGCGAATAGCTCCGAGCCCTTTTGCCCGATTTCGCTCCAACTTGAAATGTAAGCATTTCTCACCATTATCTAACAGCCCACCAAAGCAGGTGTGGCTGGCTTGAAAACTCGGGGGAGTTTAGAGGGAACCCAGACGCTGGACTTTTTTGACCCCCTTTAGAGCCTATGGGACAGGTCCAGCATGTGAAGCAATAGGCCGATTTCCTTCAAACTTGAAAAACGATCACCTCTCAACATTGTCTCAGAGCCCACAAAAGCATGGAAATGTGGAGTCAATGCTTCGAGGTGTTTGTAGGAGAGCCCAGGGCTGGACTTTGCCATTTTTCCAACACTCGCGGTTAGCATTTACAGATAAAACACCTTAGGATTTCAACCTGGTCATGCGAAGAGCACCGTCGCCAAATTTCAAAATGGTGCTAAGGACAAAACGTTGGGCACCATTCAATTGGCAATTGTATTCTGAGTGAAAAAAACTATTTGTAAAATTCCCGACGCCAACCATCGCGTTGAGGACCACACCCCTCTGTCAGACACTTCATTTTGAAATTTTGGAATTTTGACCACTTTTCGGAAGCCGTACATGGAGTGTGGAAAATTTCTCGTGGCAGGCCGTTTTCGGGATTTTTGGCCATCATTTCCCAAAAAATCATCCAAAAAGCGTTTTTTTGCGCCAAAAATTCGTCATTTTGGAATTTTGACCACTTTTCCGACGCCGTACATGGAGTGTGGAAAATTTCTCGTGGCAGGCCGTTTTGGAGATTTTTGGCCTTCATTTCCAGAAAAATCATCAAAAACGCGTTTTTTTGCGCCAAAAATTCGTCATTTTGGAATTTTGACCACTTTTCCGACGCCGTACATGGAGTGTGGAAAATTTCTCGTGGCAGGCCGTTTTCGGAATTTTTGGCCTTCATTTCCCCGAAAATCATCAAAAACGCAGTTTTTTGGCCGAAAAATTTTAATTTTGGAATTTTGACCACTTTTCCGATGCCGTACATGGAGTGCGAAAAATTTCTCGTGGCAGGCCGTTTTTGGAATTTTTGGCCTTCATTTCCCCGAAAATCATCAAAAACGCGTTTTTTGGGCCGAAAAATCTTCAATTTGGAATTTGACCAATTTTCGGATGCCGTAAATGGAGTATGGAAAATTTCTCGTGGCAGGCCGTTTTTGGAATTTTTGGCCTTCATTTCCCCGAAAATCATCAAAAACGCGTTTTTTTTTGCCGAATTTTAGAACAAAATTTCGGAGCCACCCAATCGATTTCTGACAGCCTCCAAAAAAATCAAAGATGTGCATTGGGGTGAGATACACCTTCAAACAATTTTTCTGAGCGAGCTGAACGATTTCTCACGTGCCGATGATCAACGGCAGCGTCACACAGGGGCCAAATATTAGTTTTGAATTTTTCAAGAATACGTGCTGATCATTACAGCCTCCAAAAAAATCATAGATGTGCATTGGGGTGAGATACACATTCTAACAAAATTTCGGAGCGAGCTGAGCGATTTCTGACGTGCCGGTGGTCAACGGTAACGACAGAAAGGGGCCAAATATTGGTTTTGAATTTTTCAAGAATACGTGCTGATCATTACAGCCTCCAAAAAAATCATAGATGTGCATTGGGGTGAGATACACATTCTAACAAAATTTCAGAGCCACCCAATCGATTTGTGACGTGCCGATGATCAACGGCAACGTCACACAGGGGCCAAATATTAGTTTTGAATTTTTCAAGAATACGTGCTGATCACTACAGCCTCCAAACAAATCATAGATGTGCATTGGGGTGAGATACACCTTCAAACAAAATTTCGGAGCGAGTTGAACGATTTCTCACGTGCCGATGATCATCGCTAACGTCAGAATGGGGCCAAATATTGGTTTTAAATTTTTCAAGAATACGTGCTGATCATTACAGCCTCCAAAAAAATCATAGATGTGCATTGGGGTGAGATACACCTTCAAACAATTTTTCTGAGCGAGCTGAACGATTTCTCACGTGCCGATGATCAACGGCAGCGTCACACAGGGGCCAAATATTAGTTTTGAATTTTTCAAGAATACGTGCTGATCACTACAGCCTCCAAAAAAATCATAGATGTGCATTGGGGTGAGATACACATTCACACAAAATTTCGGAGCGAGCTGAGCGATTTCTGACGTGCGGGTGATCAACGGTAACGACAGAAAGGGGCCAAATATTGGTTTTGAATTTTTCCAGAATACATGCTGATCACTACAGCCTCCAAAAAAATCAATGATGTGCATTGGGGTGAGATACACCTTAAAATAAAATTCCAGAGCCACCCAATCGATTTGTGACGTGCCGATGATCAACGGCAGCGTCACATAGGGGCCAAATATTAGTTTTGAATTTTTCAAAAATACATGCTGATCACTACAACCTCCAAAAAAATCAAAGATGTGCATTGGGGTGAGATACACCTTCAAACAATTTTTCTGAGCGAGCTGAACGATTTCTCACGTGCCGATGATCAACGGCAGCGTCACACAGGGGCCAAATATTAGTTTTGAATTTTTCAAGAATACGTGCTGATCACTACAGCCTCCAAAAAAATCATAGATGTGCATTGGGGTGAGATACACATTCACACAAAATTTCGGAGCGAGCTGAGCGATTTCTGACGTGCGGGTGATCAAAGGTAACGTCAGAAATTGGTTTTGAATTTTTCAAGAATACATGCTGATCACTACAGCCTCCAAAAAAATCAAAGATGTGCATTGGGGTGAGATACACCTTCAAACAATTTTTCTGAGCGAGCTGAACGATTTGTGACGTGCCGATGATCAACGGCAGCGTCACACAGGGGCCAAATATTAGTTTTGAATTTTTCAAGAATACGTGCTGATCACTACAGCCTCCAAAAAAATCAATGATGTGCATTGGGGTGAGATACACCTTAAAATAAAATTCCAGAGCCACCCAATCGATTTGTGACGTGCCGATGATCAACGGCAGCGTCACATAGGGGCCAAATATTAGTTTTGAATTTTTCAAAAATACATGCTGATCACTACAACCTCCAAAAAAATCAAAGATGTGCATTGGGGTGAGATACACCTTAAAATAAAATTCCAGAGCCACCCAATCGATTTGTGACGTGCCGATGATCAACGGCAGCGTCACATAGGGGCCAAATATTAGTTTTGAATTTTTCAAAAATACATGCTGATCACTACAACCTCCAAAAAAATCAAAGATGTGCATTGGGGTGAGATACACCTTCAAACAAAATTTCGGAGCGAGTTGAACGATTTCTCACGTGCCGGTGATCAACGGTAACGACAGAAAGGGGCCAAATATTGGTTTTGAATTTTTCCAGAATACATGCTGATCATTACAGCCTCCAAAAAAATCATAGATGTGCATTGGGGTGAGATACACCTTCAAACAATTTTTCTGAGCGAGCTGAACGATTTGTGACGTGCCGATGATCAACGGCAGCGTCACACAGGGGCCAAATATTAGTTTTGAATTTTTCAAGAATACGTGCTGATCACTACAGCCTCCAAAAAAATCATAGATGTGCTTTGGGGTGAGATACACCTTCAAACAATTTTTCTGAGCGAGCTGAGCGATTTCTGACGTGCCGATGATCAACGGTAACGTCAGAATGGGGCCAAATATTGGTTTTGAATTTTTCCAGAATACATGCTGATCACTACAGCCTCCAAAAAAATCAATGATGTGCATTGGGGTGAGATACACCTTAAAATAAAATTCCAGAGCCACCCAATCGATTTGTGACGTGCCGATGATCAACGGCAGCGTCACATAGGGGCCAAATATTAGTTTTGAATTTTTCAAAAATACATGCTGATCACTACAACCTCCAAAAAAATCAAAGATGTGCATTGGGGTGAGATACACCTTCAAACAATTTTTCTGAGCGAGCTGAACGATTTCTGACGTGCCGATGATCCAACGGCAGCGTCACACAGGGGCCAAATATTAGTTTTGAATTTTTCAAGAATACGTGCTGATCACTACAGCCTCCAAAAAAATCATAGATGTGCTTTGGGGTGAGATACACCTTCAAACAAAATTTCGGAGCGAGTTGAACGATTTCTCACGTGCCGATGATCATCGCTAACGTCAGAAAGGGGCCAAATATTGGTTTTAATTTTTTCAAGAATACGTGCTGATCATTACAGCCTCCAAAAAAATCAATGATGTGCATTGGGGTGAGATACACCTTCAACAAATTTTTCGGAGCGAGCTGAGCGATTTCTGACGTGCCGGTGATCAACGGTAACGTCAGAAAGGGGCGACATATTGGTTTTGAATTTTTCAAGAATACATGCTGATCACTACAGCCTCCAAAAAAATCAAAGATGTGCATTGGGGTGAGATACACCTTCAAACAATTTTTCTGAGCGAGCTGAACGATTTCTCACGTGCCGATGATCAACGGCAGCGTCACACAGGGGCCAAATATTAGTTTTGAATTTTTCAAGAATACGTGCTGATCATTACAGCCTCCAAAAAAATCATAGATGTGCATTGGGGTGAGATACACATTCTAACAAAATTTCGGAGCGAGCTGAGCGATTTCTGACGTGCCGGTGGTCAACGGTAACGACAGAAAGGGGCCAAATATTGGTTTTGAATTTTTCAAGAATACGTGCTGATCACTACATCCTCCAAAAAATCATAGATGTGCTTTGGGGTGAGATACACCTTCAAACAATTTTTCTGAGCGAGCTGAGCGATTTCTGACGTGCCGATGATCAACGGTAACGTCAGAAAGGGGCCAAATATTGGTTTTGAATTTTTCCAGAATACATGCTGATCACTACAGCCTCCAAAAAAATCAATGATGTGCATTGGGGTGAGATACACCTTAAAATAAAATTCCAGAGCCACCCAATCGATTTGTGACGTGCCGATGATCAACGGCAGCGTCACATAGGGGCCAATTATTAGTTTTGAATTTTTCAAAAATACATGCTGATCACTACAACCTCCAAAAAAATCAAAGATGTGCATTGGGGTGAGATACACCTTCAAACAAAATTTCGGAGCGAGCTGAGCGATTTCTGACGTGCCGGTGATCAACGGTAACGTCAGAAAGGGGCCAAATATTGGTTTTGAATTTTTCCAGAATACATGCTGATCACTACAGCCTCCAAAAAAATCATAGATGTGCATTGGGTTGAGATACGCCATAAAATAAAATTTCAGAGCCACCCAATCGATTTGTGACGTGCCGATGATCAACGGCAGCGTCACACAGGGGCCAAATATTAGTTTTGAATTTTTCAAGAATACGTGCTGATCACTACAGCCTCCAAAAAAATCATAGATGTGCTTTGGGGTGAGATACACCTTCAAACAATTTTTCTGAGCGAGCTGAGCGATTTCTGACGTGCCGGTGATCAACGGTAACGACAGAAAGGGGCCAAATATTGGTTTTGAATTTTTCCAGAATACATGCTGATCACTACAGCCTCCAAAAAAATCAATGATGTGCATTGGGGTGAGATACACCTTAAAATAAAATTCCAGAGCCACCCAATCGATTTGTGACGTGCCGATGATCAACGGCAGCGTCACATAGGGGCCAAATATTAGTTTTGAATTTTTCAAAAATACATGCTGATCACTACAACCTCCAAAAAAATCAAAGATGTGCATTGGGGTGAGATACACCTTAAAATAAAATTCCAGAGCCACCCAATCGATTTGTGACGTGCCGATGATCAACGGCAGCGTCACATAGGGGCCAAATATTAGTTTTGAATTTTTCAAAAATACATGCTGATCACTACAACCTCCAAAAAAATCAAAGATGTGCATTGGGGTGAGATACACCTTCAAACAATTTTTCTGAGCGAGCTGAACGATTTATGACGTGCCGATGATCCAACGGCAGCGTCACACAGGGGCCAAATATTAGTTTTGAATTTTTCAAGAATACGTGCTGATCACTACAGCCTCCAAAAAAATCATAGATGTGCTTTGGGGTGAGATACACCTTCAAACAAAATTTCGGAGCGAGTTGAACGATTTCTCACGTGCCGATGATCATCGCTAACGTCAGAAAGGGGCCAAATATTGGTTTTAATTTTTTCAAGAATACGTGCTGATCATTACAGCCTCCAAAAAAATCAATGATGTGCATTGGGGTGAGATACACCTTCAACAAATTTTTCGGAGCGAGCTGAGCGATTTCTGACGTGCCGGTGATCAACGGTAACGTCAGAAAGGGGCGACATATTGGTTTTGAATTTTTCAAGAATACATGCTGATCACTACAGCCTCCAAAAAAAATCAAAGATGTGCATTGGGGTGAGATACACCTTCAAACAATTTTTCTGAGCGAGCTGAACGATTTCTCACGTGCCGATGATCAACGGCAGCGTCACACAGGGGCCAAATATTAGTTTTGAATTTTTCAAGAATACGTGCTGATCATTACAGCCTCCAAAAAAATCATAGATGTGCATTGGGGTGAGATACACATTCTAACAAAATTTCGGAGCGAGCTGAGCGATTTCTGACGTGCCGGTGGTCAACGGTAACGACAGAAAGGGGCCAAATATTGGTTTTGAATTTTTCAAGAATACGTGCTGATCATTACAGCCTCCAAAAAAATCATAGATGTGCATTGGGGTGAGATACACATTCTAACAAAATTTCGGAGCGAGCTGAGCGATTTCTGACGTGCGGGTGATCAAAGGTAACGTCAGAAATTGGTTTTGAATTTTTCAAGAATACATGCTGATCACTACAGCCTCCAAAAAAATCAAAGATGTGCATTGGGGTGAGATACACCTTCAAACAATTTTTCAGAGCGAGCTGAGCGATTTCTGACGTGCCGGTGATCAACGGTAACGACAGAAAGGGGCCAAATATTGGTTTTGAATTTTTCCAGAATACATGCTGATCACTACAGCCTCCAAAAAAATCAATGATGTGCATTGGGGTGAGATACACCTTAAAATAAAATTCCAGAGCCACCCAATCGATTTGTGACGTGCCGATGATCAACGGCAGCGTCACATAGGGGCCAAATATTAGTTTTGAATTTTTCAAAAATACATGCTGATCACTACAACCTCCAAAAAAATCAAAGATGTGCATTGGGGTGAGATACACCTTAAAATAAAATTCCAGAGCCACCCAATCGATTTGTGACGTGCCGATGATCAACGGCAGCGTCACATAGGGGCCAAATATTAGTTTTGAATTTTTCAAAAATACATGCTGATCACTACAACCTCCAAAAAAATCAAAGATGTGCATTGGGGTGAGATACACCTTCAAACAATTTTTCAGAGCGAGCTGAGCGATTTCTGACGTGCCGGTGATCAACGGTAACGACAGAAAGGGGCCAAATATTGGTTTTGAATTTTTCCAGAATACATGCTGATCATTACAGCCTCCAAAAAAATCATAGATGTGCATTGGGGTGAGATACACCTTCAAACAATTTTTCTGAGCGAGCTGAACGATTTGTGACGTGCCGATGATCAACGGCAGCGTCACACAGGGGCCAAATATTAGTTTTGAATTTTTCAAGAATACGTGCTGATCACTACAGCCTCCAAAAAATCATAGATGTGCTTTGGGGTGAGATACACCTTCAAACAATTTTTCTGAGCGAGCTGAGCGATTTCTGACGTGCCGATGATCAACGGTAACGTCAGAATGGGGCCAAATATTGGTTTTGAATTTTTCCAGAATACATGCTGATCACTACAGCCTCCAAAAAAATCAATGATGTGCATTGGGGTGAGATACACCTTAAAATAAAATTCCAGAGCCACCCAATCGATTTGTGACGTGCCGATGATCAACGGCAGCGTCACATAGGGGCCAAATATTAGTTTTGAATTTTTCAAAAATACATGCTGATCACTACAACCTCCAAAAAAATCAAAGATGTGCATTGGGGTGAGATACACCTTAAAATAAAATTCCAGAGCCACCCAATCGATTTGTGACGTGCCGATGATCAACGGCAGCGTCACATAGGGGCCAAATATTAGTTTTGAATTTTTCAAAAATACATGCTGATCACTACAACCTCCAAAAAAATCAAAGATGTGCATTGGGGTGAGATACACCTTCAAACAAAATTTCGGAGCGAGTTGAACGATTTCTCACGTGCCGGTGATCAACGGTAACGACAGAAAGGGGCCAAATATTGGTTTTGAATTTTTCCAGAATACATGCTGATCATTACAGCCTCCAAAAAAATCATAGATGTGCATTGGGGTGAGATACACCTTCAAACAATTTTTCTGAGCGAGCTGAACGATTTCTCACGTGCCGATGATCAACGGCAGCGTCACACAGGGGCCAAATATTAGTTTTGAATTTTTCAAGAATACATGCTGATCACTACAGCCTCCAAAAAAATCAAAGATGTGCATTGGGGTGAGATACACCTTCAAACAATTTTTCAGAGCGAGCTGAGCGATTTCTGACGTGCCGGTGGTCAACGGTAACGACAGAAAGGGGCCAAATATTGGTTTTGAATTTTTCCAGAATACATGCTGATCACTACAGCCTCCAAAAAAATCAATGATGTGCATTGGGGTGAGATACACCTTAAAATAAAATTCCAGAGCCACCCAATCGATTTGTGACGTGCCGATGATCAACGGCAGCGTCACATAGGGGCCAAATATTAGTTTTGAATTTTTCAAAAATACATGCTGATCACTACAACCTCCAAAAAAATCAAAGATGTGCATTGGGGTGAGATACACCTTCAAACAATTTTTCTGAGCGAGCTGAACGATTTCTGACGTGCCGATGATCCAACGGCAGCGTCACACAGGGGCCAAATATTAGTTTTGAATTTTTCAAGAATACGTGCTGATCACTACAGCCTCCAAAAAAATCATAGATGTGCTTTGGGGTGAGATACACCTTCAAACAAAATTTCGGAGCGAGTTGAACGATTTCTCACGTGCCGATGATCATCGCTAACGTCAGAAAGGGGCCAAATATTGGTTTTAATTTTTTCAAGAATACGTGCTGATCATTACAGCCTCCAAAAAAATCAATGATGTGCATTGGGGTGAGATACACCTTCAACAAATTTTTCGGAGCGAGCTGAGCGATTTCTGACGTGCCGGTGATCAACGGTAACGTCAGAAAGGGGCGACATATTGGTTTTGAATTTTTCAAGAATACATGCTGATCACTACAGCCTCCAAAAAAATCAAAGATGTGCATTGGGGTGAGATACACCTTCAAACAATTTTTCTGAGCGAGCTGAACGATTTCTCACGTGCCGATGATCAACGGCAGCGTCACACAGGGGCCAAATATTAGTTTTGAATTTTTCAAGAATACGTGCTGATCATTACAGCCTCCAAAAAAATCATAGATGTGCATTGGGGTGAGATACACATTCTAACAAAATTTCGGAGCGAGCTGAGCGATTTCTGACGTGCCGGTGGTCAACGGTAACGACAGAAAGGGGCCAAATATTGGTTTTGAATTTTTCAAGAATACGTGCTGATCACTACATCCTCCAAAAAATCATAGATGTGCTTTGGGGTGAGATACACCTTCAAACAATTTTTCTGAGCGAGCTGAGCGATTTCTGACGTGCCGATGATCAACGGTAACGTCAGAAAGGGGCCAAATATTGGTTTTGAATTTTTCCAGAATACATGCTGATCACTACAGCCTCCAAAAAAATCAATGATGTGCATTGGGGTGAGATACACCTTAAAATAAAATTCCAGAGCCACCCAATCGATTTGTGACGTGCCGATGATCAACGGCAGCGTCACATAGGGGCCAATTATTAGTTTTGAATTTTTCAAAAATACATGCTGATCACTACAACCTCCAAAAAAATCAAAGATGTGCATTGGGGTGAGATACACCTTCAAACAAAATTTCGGAGCGAGCTGAGCGATTTCTGACGTGCCGGTGATCAACGGTAACGTCAGAAAGGGGCCAAATATTGGTTTTGAATTTTTCCAGAATACATGCTGATCACTACAGCCTCCAAAAAAATCATAGATGTGCATTGGGTTGAGATACGCCATAAAATAAAATTTCAGAGCCACCCAATCGATTTGTGACGTGCCGATGATCAACGGCAGCGTCACACAGGGGCCAAATATTAGTTTTGAATTTTTCAAGAATACGTGCTGATCACTACAGCCTCCAAAAAAATCATAGATGTGCTTTGGGGTGAGATACACCTTCAAACAATTTTTCTGAGCGAGCTGAGCGATTTCTGACGTGCCGGTGATCAACGGTAACGACAGAAAGGGGCCAAATATTGGTTTTGAATTTTTCCAGAATACATGCTGATCACTACAGCCTCCAAAAAAATCAATGATGTGCATTGGGGTGAGATACACCTTAAAATAAAATTCCAGAGCCACCCAATCGATTTGTGACGTGCCGATGATCAACGGCAGCGTCACATAGGGGCCAAATATTAGTTTTGAATTTTTCAAAAATACATGCTGATCACTACAACCTCCAAAAAAATCAAAGATGTGCATTGGGGTGAGATACACCTTAAAATAAAATTCCAGAGCCACCCAATCGATTTGTGACGTGCCGATGATCAACGGCAGCGTCACATAGGGGCCAAATATTAGTTTTGAATTTTTCAAAAATACATGCTGATCACTACAGCCTCCAAAAAAATCAATGATGTGCATTGGGGTGAGATACACCTTCAACAAATTTTTCGGAGCGAGCTGAGCGATTTCTGACGTGCCGGTGATCAACGGTAACGTCAGAAAGGGGCGACATATTGGTTTTGAATTTTTCAAGAATACATGCTGATCACTACAGCCTCCAAAAAAAATCAAAGATGTGCATTGGGGTGAGATACACCTTCAAACAATTTTTCTGAGCGAGCTGAACGATTTCTCACGTGCCGATGATCAACGGCAGCGTCACACAGGGGCCAAATATTAGTTTTGAATTTTTCAAGAATACGTGCTGATCATTACAGCCTCCAAAAAAATCATAGATGTGCATTGGGGTGAGATACACATTCTAACAAAATTTCGGAGCGAGCTGAGCGATTTCTGACGTGCCGGTGGTCAACGGTAACGACAGAAAGGGGCCAAATATTGGTTTTGAATTTTTCAAGAATACGTGCTGATCATTACAGCCTCCAAAAAAATCATAGATGTGCATTGGGGTGAGATACACATTCTAACAAAATTTCGGAGCGAGCTGAGCGATTTCTGACGTGCGGGTGATCAAAGGTAACGTCAGAAATTGGTTTTGAATTTTTCAAGAATACATGCTGATCACTACAGCCTCCAAAAAAATCAAAGATGTGCATTGGGGTGAGATACACCTTCAAACAATTTTTCAGAGCGAGCTGAGCGATTTCTGACGTGCCGGTGATCAACGGTAACGACAGAAAGGGGCCAAATATTGGTTTTGAATTTTTCCAGAATACATGCTGATCACTACAGCCTCCAAAAAAATCAATGATGTGCATTGGGGTGAGATACACCTTAAAATAAAATTCCAGAGCCACCCAATCGATTTGTGACGTGCCGATGATCAACGGCAGCGTCACATAGGGGCCAAATATTAGTTTTGAATTTTTCAAAAATACATGCTGATCACTACAACCTCCAAAAAAATCAAAGATGTGCATTGGGGTGAGATACACCTTAAAATAAAATTCCAGAGCCACCCAATCGATTTGTGACGTGCCGATGATCAACGGCAGCGTCACATAGGGGCCAAATATTAGTTTTGAATTTTTCAAAAATACATGCTGATCACTACAACCTCCAAAAAAATCAAAGATGTGCATTGGGGTGAGATACACCTTCAAACAAAATTTCGGAGCGAGTTGAACGATTTCTCACGTGCCGGTGATCAACGGTAACGACAGAAAGGGGCCAAATATTGGTTTTGAATTTTTCCAGAATACATGCTGATCATTACAGCCTCCAAAAAAATCATAGATGTGCATTGGGGTGAGATACACCTTCAAACAATTTTTCTGAGCGAGCTGAACGATTTGTGACGTGCCGATGATCAACGGCAGCGTCACACAGGGGCCAAATATTAGTTTTGAATTTTTCAAGAATACGTGCTGATCACTACAGCCTCCAAAAAAATCATAGATGTGCTTTGGGGTGAGATACACCTTCAAACAATTTTTCTGAGCGAGCTGAGCGATTTCTGACGTGCCGATGATCAACGGTAACGTCAGAATGGGGCCAAATATTGGTTTTGAATTTTTCCAGAATACATGCTGATCACTACAGCCTCCAAAAAAATCAATGATGTGCATTGGGGTGAGATACACCTTAAAATAAAATTCCAGAGCCACCCAATCGATTTGTGACGTGCCGATGATCAACGGCAGCGTCACATAGGGGCCAAATATTAGTTTTGAATTTTTCAAAAATACATGCTGATCACTACAACCTCCAAAAAAATCAAAGATGTGCATTGGGGTGAGATACACCTTCAAACAAAATTTCGGAGCGAGTTGAACGATTTCTCACGTGCCGATGATCATCGCTAACGTCAGAAAGGGGCCAAATATTGGTTTTAATTTTTTCAAGAATACGTGCTGATCATTACAGCCTCCAAAAAAATCAATGATGTGCATTGGGGTGAGATACACCTTCAACAAATTTTTCGGAGCGAGCTGAGCGATTTCTGACGTGCCGGTGATCAACGGTAACGTCAGAAAGGGGCGACATATTGGTTTTGAATTTTTCAAGAATACATGCTGATCACTACAGCCTCCAAAAAAATCAAAGATGTGCATTGGGGTGAGATACACCTTCAAACAATTTTTCTGAGCGAGCTGAACGATTTCTCACGTGCCGATGATCAACGGCAGCGTCACACAGGGGCCAAATATTAGTTTTGAATTTTTCAAGAATACGTGCTGATCATTACAGCCTCCAAAAAAATCATAGATGTGCATTGGGGTGAGATACACATTCTAACAAAATTTCGGAGCGAGCTGAGCGATTTCTGACGTGCGGGTGATCAAAGGTAACGTCAGAAATTGGTTTTGAATTTTTCAAGAATACATGCTGATCACTACAGCCTCCAAAAAAATCAAAGATGTGCATTGGGGTGAGATACACCTTCAAACAATTTTTCAGAGCGAGCTGAGCGATTTCTGACGTGCCGGTGATCAACGGTAACGACAGAAAGGGGCCAAATATTGGTTTTGAATTTTTCCAGAATACATGCTGATCACTACAGCCTCCAAAAAAATCAATGATGTGCATTGGGGTGAGATACACCTTAAAATAAAATTCCAGAGCCACCCAATCGATTTGTGACGTGCCGATGATCAACGGCAGCGTCACATAGGGGCCAAATATTAGTTTTGAATTTTTCAAAAATACATGCTGATCACTACAACCTCCAAAAAAATCAAAGATGTGCATTGGGGTGAGATACACCTTAAAATAAAATTCCAGAGCCACCCAATCGATTTGTGACGTGCCGATGATCAACGGCAGCGTCACATAGGGGCCAAATATTAGTTTTGAATTTTTCAAAAATACATGCTGATCACTACAACCTCCAAAAAAATCAAAGATGTGCATTGGGGTGAGATACACCTTCAAACAAAATTTCGGAGCGAGTTGAACGATTTCTCACGTGCCGGTGATCAACGGTAACGACAGAAAGGGGCCAAATATTGGTTTTGAATTTTTCCAGAATACATGCTGATCATTACAGCCTCCAAAAAAATCATAGATGTGCATTGGGGTGAGATACACCTTCAAACAATTTTTCTGAGCGAGCTGAACGATTTGTGACGTGCCGATGATCAACGGCAGCGTCACACAGGGGCCAAATATTAGTTTTGAATTTTTCAAGAATACGTGCTGATCACTACAGCCTCCAAAAAAATCATAGATGTGCTTTGGGGTGAGATACACCTTCAAACAATTTTTCTGAGCGAGCTGAGCGATTTCTGACGTGCCGATGATCAACGGTAACGTCAGAATGGGGCCAAATATTGGTTTTGAATTTTTCCAGAATACATGCTGATCACTACAGCCTCCAAAAAAATCAATGATGTGCATTGGGGTGAGATACACCTTAAAATAAAATTCCAGAGCCACCCAATCGATTTGTGACGTGCCGATGATCAACGGCAGCGTCACATAGGGGCCAAATATTAGTTTTGAATTTTTCAAAAATACATGCTGATCACTACAACCTCCAAAAAAATCAAAGATGTGCATTGGGGTGAGATACACCTTCAAACAATTTTTCAGAGCGAGCTGAGCGATTTCTGACGTGCCGGTGATCAACGGTAACGACAGAAAGGGGCCAAATATTGGTTTTGAATTTTTCCAGAATACATGCTGATCACTACAGCCTCCAAAAAAATCAATGATGTGCATTGGGGTGAGATACACCTTAAAATAAAATTCCAGAGCCACCCAATCGATTTGTGACGTGCCGATGATCAACGGCAGCGTCACATAGGGGCCAAATATTAGTTTTGAATTTTTCAAAAATACATGCTGATCACTACAACCTCCAAAAAAATCAAAGATGTGCATTGGGGTGAGATACACCTTAAAATAAAATTCCAGAGCCACCCAATCGATTTGTGACGTGCCGATGATCAACGGCAGCGTCACATAGGGGCCAAATATTAGTTTTGAATTTTTCAAAAATACATGCTGATCACTACAACCTCCAAAAAAATCAAAGATGTGCATTGGGGTGAGATACACCTTAAAATAAAATTCCAGAGCCACCCAATCGATTTGTGACGTGCCGATGATCAACGGCAGCGTCACATAGGGGCCAAATATTAGTTTTGAATTTTTCAAAAATACATGCTGATCACTACAACCTCCAAAAAAATCAAAGATGTGCATTGGGGTGAGATACACCTTAAAATAAAATTCCAGAGCCACCCAATCGATTTGTGACGTGCCGATGATCAACGGCAGCGTCACATAGGGGCCAAATATTAGTTTTGAATTTTTCAAAAATACATGCTGATCACTACAACCTCCAAAAAAATCAAAGATGTGCATTGGGGTGAGATACACCTTCAAACAAAATTTCGGAGCGAGTTGAACGATTTCTCACGTGCCGGTGATCAACGGTAACGACAGAAAGGGGCCAAATATTGGTTTTGAATTTTTCCAGAATACATGCTGATCATTACAGCCTCCAAAAAAATCATAGATGTGCATTGGGGTGAGATACACCTTCAAACAATTTTTCTGAGCGAGCTGAACGATTTCTGACGTGCCGATGATCAACGGCAGCGTCACACAGGGGCCAAATATTAGTTTTGAATTTTTCAAGAATACGTGCTGATCACTACAGCCTCCAAAAAAATCATAGATGTGCTTTGGGGTGAGATACACCTTCAAACAATTTTTCTGAGCGAGCTGAGCGATTTCTGACGTGCCGATGATCAACGGTAACGTCAGAATGGGGCCAAATATTGGTTTTGAATTTTTCCAGAATACATGCTGATCACTACAGCCTCCAAAAAAATCAATGATGTGCATTGGGGTGAGATACACCTTAAAATAAAATTCCAGAGCCACCCAATCGATTTGTGACGTGCCGATGATCAACGGCAGCGTCACATAGGGGCCAAATATTAGTTTTGAATTTTTCAAAAATACATGCTGATCACTACAACCTCCAAAAAAATCAAAGATGTGCATTGGGGTGAGATACACCTTCAAACAATTTTTCAGAGCGAGCTGAGCGATTTCTGACGTGCCGGTGATCAACGGTAACGACAGAAAGGGGCCAAATATTGGTTTTGAATTTTTCCAGAATACATGCTGATCACTACAGCCTCCAAAAAAATCAATGATGTGCATTGGGGTGAGATACACCTTAAAATAAAATTCCAGAGCCACCCAATCGATTTGTGACGTGCCGATGATCAACGGCAGCGTCACATAGGGGCCAAATATTAGTTTTGAATTTTTCAAAAATACATGCTGATCACTACAACCTCCAAAAAAATCAAAGATGTGCATTGGGGTGAGATACACCTTAAAATAAAATTCCAGAGCCACCCAATCGATTTGTGACGTGCCGATGATCAACGGCAGCGTCACACAGGGGCCAAATATTAGTTTTGAATTTTTCAAAAATACATGATGATCACTACAACCTCCAAAAAAATCAAAGATGTGCATTGGGGTGAGATAAACCTTCAAACAATTTTTCAGAGCGAGCTGTGCGATTTTTGACGTGCCGGTGATCAACGGTAACGACAGAAAGGGGCCAAATATTGGTTTTGAATTTTTCCAGAATACATGCTGATCACTACAGCCTCCAAAAAAATCAATGATGTGCATTGGGGTGAGATACACCTTAAAATAAAATTCCAGAGCCACCCAATCGATTTGTGACGTGCCGATGATCAACGGCAGCGTCACATAGGGGCCAAATATTAGTTTTGAATTTTTCAAAAATACATGCTGATCACTACAACCTCCAAAAAAATCAAAGATGTGCATTGGGGTGAGATACACCTTAAAATAAAATTCCAGAGCCACCCAATCGATTTGTGACGTGCCGATGATCAACGGCAGCGTCACATAGGGGCCAAATATTAGTTTTGAATTTTTCAAAAATACATGCTGATCACTACAACCTCCAAAAAAATCAAAGATGTGCATTGGGGTGAGATACACCTTCAAACAAAATTTCGGAGCGAGTTGAACGATTTCTCACGTGCCGGTGATCAACGGTAACGACAGAAAGGGGCCAAATATTGGTTTTGAATTTTTCCAGAATACATGCTGATCATTACAGCCTCCAAAAAAATCATAGATGTGCATTGGGGTGAGATACACCTTCAAACAATTTTTCTGAGCGAGCTGAACGATTTCTCACGTGCCGATGATCAACGGCAGCGTCACACAGGGGCCAAATATTAGTTTTGAATTTTTCAAGAATACATGCTGATCACTACAGCCTCCAAAAAAATCAAAGATGTGCATTGGGGTGAGATACACCTTCAAACAATTTTTCAGAGCGAGCTGAGCGATTTCTGACGTGCCGGTGGTCAACGGTAACGACAGAAAGGGGCCAAATATTGGTTTTGAATTTTTCCAGAATACATGCTGATCACTACAGCCTCCAAAAAAATCAATGATGTGCATTGGGGTGAGATACACCTTAAAATAAAATTCCAGAGCCACCCAATCGATTTGTGACGTGCCGATGATCAACGGCAGCGTCACATAGGGGCCAAATATTAGTTTTGAATTTTTCAAAAATACATGCTGATCACTACAACCTCCAAAAAAATCAAAGATGTGCATTGGGGTGAGATACACCTTCAAACAATTTTTCTGAGCGAGCTGAACGATTTCTGACGTGCCGATGATCCAACGGCAGCGTCACACAGGGGCCAAATATTAGTTTTGAATTTTTCAAGAATACGTGCTGATCACTACAGCCTCCAAAAAAATCATAGATGTGCTTTGGGGTGAGATACACCTTCAAACAAAATTTCGGAGCGAGTTGAACGATTTCTCACGTGCCGATGATCATCGCTAACGTCAGAAAGGGGCCAAATATTGGTTTTAATTTTTTCAAGAATACGTGCTGATCATTACAGCCTCCAAAAAAATCAATGATGTGCATTGGGGTGAGATACACCTTCAACAAATTTTTCGGAGCGAGCTGAGCGATTTCTGACGTGCCGGTGATCAACGGTAACGTCAGAAAGGGGCGACATATTGGTTTTGAATTTTTCAAGAATACATGCTGATCACTACAGCCTCCAAAAAAATCAAAGATGTGCATTGGGGTGAGATACACCTTCAAACAATTTTTCTGAGCGAGCTGAACGATTTCTCACGTGCCGATGATCAACGGCAGCGTCACACAGGGGCCAAATATTAGTTTTGAATTTTTCAAGAATACGTGCTGATCATTACAGCCTCCAAAAAAATCATAGATGTGCATTGGGGTGAGATACACATTCTAACAAAATTTCGGAGCGAGCTGAGCGATTTCTGACGTGCCGGTGGTCAACGGTAACGACAGAAAGGGGCCAAATATTGGTTTTGAATTTTTCAAGAATACGTGCTGATCACTACATCCTCCAAAAAATCATAGATGTGCTTTGGGGTGAGATACACCTTCAAACAATTTTTCTGAGCGAGCTGAGCGATTTCTGACGTGCCGATGATCAACGGTAACGTCAGAAAGGGGCCAAATATTGGTTTTGAATTTTTCCAGAATACATGCTGATCACTACAGCCTCCAAAAAAATCAATGATGTGCATTGGGGTGAGATACACCTTAAAATAAAATTCCAGAGCCACCCAATCGATTTGTGACGTGCCGATGATCAACGGCAGCGTCACATAGGGGCCAATTATTAGTTTTGAATTTTTCAAAAATACATGCTGATCACTACAACCTCCAAAAAAATCAAAGATGTGCATTGGGGTGAGATACACCTTCAAACAATTTTTCAGAGCGAGCTGAGCGATTTCTGACGTGCCGGTGATCATCGCTAACGTCAGAAAGGGGCCAAATATTGGTTTTAAATTTTTCAAGAATACGTGCTGATCATTACAGCCTCCAAAAAAATCATAGATGTGTATTGGGGTGAGATACACATTCTAACAAAATTTCGGAGCGAGCTGAGCGATTTCTGACGTGCCGGTGATCAACGGTAACGTCAGAAAGGGGCCAAATATTGGTTTTGAATTTTTCCAGAATACATGCTGATCACTACAGCCTCCAAAAAAATCATAGATGTGCATTGGGTTGAGATACGCCATAAAATAAAATTTCAGAGCCACCCAATCGATTTGTGACGTGCCGATGATCAACGGCAGCGTCACACAGGGGCCAAATATTAGTTTTGAATTTTTCAAGAATACGTGCTGATCACTACAGCCTCCAAAAAAATCATAGATGTGCTTTGGGGTGAGATACACCTTCAAACAATTTTTCTGAGCGAGCTGAGCGATTTCTGACGTGCCGGTGATCAACGGTAACGACAGAAAGGGGCCAAATATTGGTTTTGAATTTTTCCAGAATACATGCTGATCACTACAGCCTCCAAAAAAATCAATGATGTGCATTGGGGTGAGATACACCTTAAAATAAAATTCCAGAGCCACCCAATCGATTTGTGACGTGCCGATGATCAACGGCAGCGTCACATAGGGGCCAAATATTAGTTTTGAATTTTTCAAAAATACATGCTGATCACTACAACCTCCAAAAAAATCAAAGATGTGCATTGGGGTGAGATACACCTTAAAATAAAATTCCAGAGCCACCCAATCGATTTGTGACGTGCCGATGATCAACGGCAGCGTCACATAGGGGCCAAATATTAGTTTTGAATTTTTCAAAAATACATGCTGATCACTACAACCTCCAAAAAAATCAAAGATGTGCATTGGGGTGAGATACACCTTCAAACAATTTTTCTGAGCGAGCTGAACGATTTATGACGTGCCGATGATCCAACGGCAGCGTCACACAGGGGCCAAATATTAGTTTTGAATTTTTCAAGAATACGTGCTGATCACTACAGCCTCCAAAAAAATCATAGATGTGCTTTGGGGTGAGATACACCTTCAAACAAAATTTCGGAGCGAGTTGAACGATTTCTCACGTGCCGATGATCATCGCTAACGTCAGAAAGGGGCCAAATATTGGTTTTAATTTTTTCAAGAATACGTGCTGATCATTACAGCCTCCAAAAAAATCAATGATGTGCATTGGGGTGAGATACACCTTCAACAAATTTTTCGGAGCGAGCTGAGCGATTTCTGACGTGCCGGTGATCAACGGTAACGTCAGAAAGGGGCGACATATTGGTTTTGAATTTTTCAAGAATACATGCTGATCACTACAGCCTCCAAAAAAAATCAAAGATGTGCATTGGGGTGAGATACACCTTCAAACAATTTTTCTGAGCGAGCTGAACGATTTCTCACGTGCCGATGATCAACGGCAGCGTCACACAGGGGCCAAATATTAGTTTTGAATTTTTCAAGAATACGTGCTGATCATTACAGCCTCCAAAAAAATCATAGATGTGCATTGGGGTGAGATACACATTCTAACAAAATTTCGGAGCGAGCTGAGCGATTTCTGACGTGCCGGTGGTCAACGGTAACGACAGAAAGGGGCCAAATATTGGTTTTGAATTTTTCAAGAATACGTGCTGATCATTACAGCCTCCAAAAAAATCATAGATGTGCATTGGGGTGAGATACACATTCTAACAAAATTTCGGAGCGAGCTGAGCGATTTCTGACGTGCGGGTGATCAAAGGTAACGTCAGAAATTGGTTTTGAATTTTTCAAGAATACATGCTGATCACTACAGCCTCCAAAAAAATCAAAGATGTGCATTGGGGTGAGATACACCTTCAAACAATTTTTCAGAGCGAGCTGAGCGATTTCTGACGTGCCGGTGATCAACGGTAACGACAGAAAGGGGCCAAATATTGGTTTTGAATTTTTCCAGAATACATGCTGATCACTACAGCCTCCAAAAAAATCAATGATGTGCATTGGGGTGAGATACACCTTAAAATAAAATTCCAGAGCCACCCAATCGATTTGTGACGTGCCGATGATCAACGGCAGCGTCACATAGGGGCCAAATATTAGTTTTGAATTTTTCAAAAATACATGCTGATCACTACAACCTCCAAAAAAATCAAAGATGTGCATTGGGGTGAGATACACCTTAAAATAAAATTCCAGAGCCACCCAATCGATTTGTGACGTGCCGATGATCAACGGCAGCGTCACATAGGGGCCAAATATTAGTTTTGAATTTTTCAAAAATACATGCTGATCACTACAACCTCCAAAAAAATCAAAGATGTGCATTGGGGTGAGATACACCTTCAAACAATTTTTCAGAGCGAGCTGAGCGATTTCTGACGTGCCGGTGATCAACGGTAACGACAGAAAGGGGCCAAATATTGGTTTTGAATTTTTCCAGAATACATGCTGATCATTACAGCCTCCAAAAAAATCATAGATGTGCATTGGGGTGAGATACACCTTCAAACAATTTTTCTGAGCGAGCTGAACGATTTGTGACGTGCCGATGATCAACGGCAGCGTCACACAGGGGCCAAATATTAGTTTTGAATTTTTCAAGAATACGTGCTGATCACTACAGCCTCCAAAAAATCATAGATGTGCTTTGGGGTGAGATACACCTTCAAACAATTTTTCTGAGCGAGCTGAGCGATTTCTGACGTGCCGATGATCAACGGTAACGTCAGAATGGGGCCAAATATTGGTTTTGAATTTTTCCAGAATACATGCTGATCACTACAGCCTCCAAAAAAATCAATGATGTGCATTGGGGTGAGATACACCTTAAAATAAAATTCCAGAGCCACCCAATCGATTTGTGACGTGCCGATGATCAACGGCAGCGTCACATAGGGGCCAAATATTAGTTTTGAATTTTTCAAAAATACATGCTGATCACTACAACCTCCAAAAAAATCAAAGATGTGCATTGGGGTGAGATACACCTTAAAATAAAATTCCAGAGCCACCCAATCGATTTGTGACGTGCCGATGATCAACGGCAGCGTCACATAGGGGCCAAATATTAGTTTTGAATTTTTCAAAAATACATGCTGATCACTACAACCTCCAAAAAAATCAAAGATGTGCATTGGGGTGAGATACACCTTCAAACAAAATTTCGGAGCGAGTTGAACGATTTCTCACGTGCCGGTGATCAACGGTAACGACAGAAAGGGGCCAAATATTGGTTTTGAATTTTTCCAGAATACATGCTGATCATTACAGCCTCCAAAAAAATCATAGATGTGCATTGGGGTGAGATACACCTTCAAACAATTTTTCTGAGCGAGCTGAACGATTTCTCACGTGCCGATGATCAACGGCAGCGTCACACAGGGGCCAAATATTAGTTTTGAATTTTTCAAGAATACATGCTGATCACTACAGCCTCCAAAAAAATCAAAGATGTGCATTGGGGTGAGATACACCTTCAAACAATTTTTCAGAGCGAGCTGAGCGATTTCTGACGTGCCGGTGGTCAACGGTAACGACAGAAAGGGGCCAAATATTGGTTTTGAATTTTTCCAGAATACATGCTGATCACTACAGCCTCCAAAAAAATCAATGATGTGCATTGGGGTGAGATACACCTTAAAATAAAATTCCAGAGCCACCCAATCGATTTGTGACGTGCCGATGATCAACGGCAGCGTCACATAGGGGCCAAATATTAGTTTTGAATTTTTCAAAAATACATGCTGATCACTACAACCTCCAAAAAAATCAAAGATGTGCATTGGGGTGAGATACACCTTCAAACAATTTTTCTGAGCGAGCTGAACGATTTCTGACGTGCCGATGATCCAACGGCAGCGTCACACAGGGGCCAAATATTAGTTTTGAATTTTTCAAGAATACGTGCTGATCACTACAGCCTCCAAAAAAATCATAGATGTGCTTTGGGGTGAGATACACCTTCAAACAAAATTTCGGAGCGAGTTGAACGATTTCTCACGTGCCGATGATCATCGCTAACGTCAGAAAGGGGCCAAATATTGGTTTTAATTTTTTCAAGAATACGTGCTGATCATTACAGCCTCCAAAAAAATCAATGATGTGCATTGGGGTGAGATACACCTTCAACAAATTTTTCGGAGCGAGCTGAGCGATTTCTGACGTGCCGGTGATCAACGGTAACGTCAGAAAGGGGCGACATATTGGTTTTGAATTTTTCAAGAATACATGCTGATCACTACAGCCTCCAAAAAAATCAAAGATGTGCATTGGGGTGAGATACACCTTCAAACAATTTTTCTGAGCGAGCTGAACGATTTCTCACGTGCCGATGATCAACGGCAGCGTCACACAGGGGCCAAATATTAGTTTTGAATTTTTCAAGAATACGTGCTGATCATTACAGCCTCCAAAAAAATCATAGATGTGCATTGGGGTGAGATACACATTCTAACAAAATTTCGGAGCGAGCTGAGCGATTTCTGACGTGCCGGTGGTCAACGGTAACGACAGAAAGGGGCCAAATATTGGTTTTGAATTTTTCAAGAATACGTGCTGATCACTACATCCTCCAAAAAATCATAGATGTGCTTTGGGGTGAGATACACCTTCAAACAATTTTTCTGAGCGAGCTGAGCGATTTCTGACGTGCCGATGATCAACGGTAACGTCAGAAAGGGGCCAAATATTGGTTTTGAATTTTTCCAGAATACATGCTGATCACTACAGCCTCCAAAAAAATCAATGATGTGCATTGGGGTGAGATACACCTTAAAATAAAATTCCAGAGCCACCCAATCGATTTGTGACGTGCCGATGATCAACGGCAGCGTCACATAGGGGCCAATTATTAGTTTTGAATTTTTCAAAAATACATGCTGATCACTACAACCTCCAAAAAAATCAAAGATGTGCATTGGGGTGAGATACACCTTCAAACAAAATTTCGGAGCGAGCTGAGCGATTTCTGACGTGCCGGTGATCAACGGTAACGTCAGAAAGGGGCCAAATATTGGTTTTGAATTTTTCCAGAATACATGCTGATCACTACAGCCTCCAAAAAAATCATAGATGTGCATTGGGTTGAGATACGCCATAAAATAAAATTTCAGAGCCACCCAATCGATTTGTGACGTGCCGATGATCAACGGCAGCGTCACACAGGGGCCAAATATTAGTTTTGAATTTTTCAAGAATACGTGCTGATCACTACAGCCTCCAAAAAAATCATAGATGTGCTTTGGGGTGAGATACACCTTCAAACAATTTTTCTGAGCGAGCTGAGCGATTTCTGACGTGCCGGTGATCAACGGTAACGACAGAAAGGGGCCAAATATTGGTTTTGAATTTTTCCAGAATACATGCTGATCACTACAGCCTCCAAAAAAATCAATGATGTGCATTGGGGTGAGATACACCTTAAAATAAAATTCCAGAGCCACCCAATCGATTTGTGACGTGCCGATGATCAACGGCAGCGTCACATAGGGGCCAAATATTAGTTTTGAATTTTTCAAAAATACATGCTGATCACTACAACCTCCAAAAAAATCAAAGATGTGCATTGGGGTGAGATACACCTTAAAATAAAATTCCAGAGCCACCCAATCGATTTGTGACGTGCCGATGATCAACGGCAGCGTCACATAGGGGCCAAATATTAGTTTTGAATTTTTCAAAAATACATGCTGATCACTACAGCCTCCAAAAAAATCAATGATGTGCATTGGGGTGAGATACACCTTCAA
This sequence comes from Amphiduros pacificus, assembly GCA_949316495.1. Classification (NCBI taxonomy): domain Eukaryota; kingdom Metazoa; phylum Annelida; class Polychaeta; order Phyllodocida; family Hesionidae; genus Amphiduros; species Amphiduros pacificus. The sequence continues at coordinate 896,811 of OX439012.1, read as the reverse complement.
CAAATTTTTCGGAGCGAGCTGAGCGATTTCTGACGTGCCGGTGATCAACGGTAACGTCAGAAAGGGGCGACATATTGGTTTTGAATTTTTCAAGAATACATGCTGATCACTACAGCCTCCAAAAAAAATCAAAGATGTGCATTGGGGTGAGATACACCTTCAAACAATTTTTCTGAGCGAGCTGAACGATTTCTCACGTGCCGATGATCAACGGCAGCGTCACACAGGGGCCAAATATTAGTTTTGAATTTTTCAAGAATACGTGCTGATCATTACAGCCTCCAAAAAAATCATAGATGTGCATTGGGGTGAGATACACATTCTAACAAAATTTCGGAGCGAGCTGAGCGATTTCTGACGTGCCGGTGGTCAACGGTAACGACAGAAAGGGGCCAAATATTGGTTTTGAATTTTTCAAGAATACGTGCTGATCATTACAGCCTCCAAAAAAATCATAGATGTGCATTGGGGTGAGATACACATTCTAACAAAATTTCGGAGCGAGCTGAGCGATTTCTGACGTGCGGGTGATCAAAGGTAACGTCAGAAATTGGTTTTGAATTTTTCAAGAATACATGCTGATCACTACAGCCTCCAAAAAAATCAAAGATGTGCATTGGGGTGAGATACACCTTCAAACAATTTTTCAGAGCGAGCTGAGCGATTTCTGACGTGCCGGTGATCAACGGTAACGACAGAAAGGGGCCAAATATTGGTTTTGAATTTTTCCAGAATACATGCTGATCACTACAGCCTCCAAAAAAATCAATGATGTGCATTGGGGTGAGATACACCTTAAAATAAAATTCCAGAGCCACCCAATCGATTTGTGACGTGCCGATGATCAACGGCAGCGTCACATAGGGGCCAAATATTAGTTTTGAATTTTTCAAAAATACATGCTGATCACTACAACCTCCAAAAAAATCAAAGATGTGCATTGGGGTGAGATACACCTTAAAATAAAATTCCAGAGCCACCCAATCGATTTGTGACGTGCCGATGATCAACGGCAGCGTCACATAGGGGCCAAATATTAGTTTTGAATTTTTCAAAAATACATGCTGATCACTACAACCTCCAAAAAAATCAAAGATGTGCATTGGGGTGAGATACACCTTCAAACAAAATTTCGGAGCGAGTTGAACGATTTCTCACGTGCCGGTGATCAACGGTAACGACAGAAAGGGGCCAAATATTGGTTTTGAATTTTTCCAGAATACATGCTGATCATTACAGCCTCCAAAAAAATCATAGATGTGCATTGGGGTGAGATACACCTTCAAACAATTTTTCTGAGCGAGCTGAACGATTTGTGACGTGCCGATGATCAACGGCAGCGTCACACAGGGGCCAAATATTAGTTTTGAATTTTTCAAGAATACGTGCTGATCACTACAGCCTCCAAAAAAATCATAGATGTGCTTTGGGGTGAGATACACCTTCAAACAATTTTTCTGAGCGAGCTGAGCGATTTCTGACGTGCCGATGATCAACGGTAACGTCAGAATGGGGCCAAATATTGGTTTTGAATTTTTCCAGAATACATGCTGATCACTACAGCCTCCAAAAAAATCAATGATGTGCATTGGGGTGAGATACACCTTAAAATAAAATTCCAGAGCCACCCAATCGATTTGTGACGTGCCGATGATCAACGGCAGCGTCACATAGGGGCCAAATATTAGTTTTGAATTTTTCAAAAATACATGCTGATCACTACAACCTCCAAAAAAATCAAAGATGTGCATTGGGGTGAGATACACCTTCAAACAAAATTTCGGAGCGAGTTGAACGATTTCTCACGTGCCGATGATCATCGCTAACGTCAGAAAGGGGCCAAATATTGGTTTTAATTTTTTCAAGAATACGTGCTGATCATTACAGCCTCCAAAAAAATCAATGATGTGCATTGGGGTGAGATACACCTTCAACAAATTTTTCGGAGCGAGCTGAGCGATTTCTGACGTGCCGGTGATCAACGGTAACGTCAGAAAGGGGCGACATATTGGTTTTGAATTTTTCAAGAATACATGCTGATCACTACAGCCTCCAAAAAAATCAAAGATGTGCATTGGGGTGAGATACACCTTCAAACAATTTTTCTGAGCGAGCTGAACGATTTCTCACGTGCCGATGATCAACGGCAGCGTCACACAGGGGCCAAATATTAGTTTTGAATTTTTCAAGAATACGTGCTGATCATTACAGCCTCCAAAAAAATCATAGATGTGCATTGGGGTGAGATACACATTCTAACAAAATTTCGGAGCGAGCTGAGCGATTTCTGACGTGCGGGTGATCAAAGGTAACGTCAGAAATTGGTTTTGAATTTTTCAAGAATACATGCTGATCACTACAGCCTCCAAAAAAATCAAAGATGTGCATTGGGGTGAGATACACCTTCAAACAATTTTTCAGAGCGAGCTGAGCGATTTCTGACGTGCCGGTGATCAACGGTAACGACAGAAAGGGGCCAAATATTGGTTTTGAATTTTTCCAGAATACATGCTGATCACTACAGCCTCCAAAAAAATCAATGATGTGCATTGGGGTGAGATACACCTTAAAATAAAATTCCAGAGCCACCCAATCGATTTGTGACGTGCCGATGATCAACGGCAGCGTCACATAGGGGCCAAATATTAGTTTTGAATTTTTCAAAAATACATGCTGATCACTACAACCTCCAAAAAAATCAAAGATGTGCATTGGGGTGAGATACACCTTAAAATAAAATTCCAGAGCCACCCAATCGATTTGTGACGTGCCGATGATCAACGGCAGCGTCACATAGGGGCCAAATATTAGTTTTGAATTTTTCAAAAATACATGCTGATCACTACAACCTCCAAAAAAATCAAAGATGTGCATTGGGGTGAGATACACCTTCAAACAAAATTTCGGAGCGAGTTGAACGATTTCTCACGTGCCGGTGATCAACGGTAACGACAGAAAGGGGCCAAATATTGGTTTTGAATTTTTCCAGAATACATGCTGATCATTACAGCCTCCAAAAAAATCATAGATGTGCATTGGGGTGAGATACACCTTCAAACAATTTTTCTGAGCGAGCTGAACGATTTGTGACGTGCCGATGATCAACGGCAGCGTCACACAGGGGCCAAATATTAGTTTTGAATTTTTCAAGAATACGTGCTGATCACTACAGCCTCCAAAAAAATCATAGATGTGCTTTGGGGTGAGATACACCTTCAAACAATTTTTCTGAGCGAGCTGAGCGATTTCTGACGTGCCGATGATCAACGGTAACGTCAGAATGGGGCCAAATATTGGTTTTGAATTTTTCCAGAATACATGCTGATCACTACAGCCTCCAAAAAAATCAATGATGTGCATTGGGGTGAGATACACCTTAAAATAAAATTCCAGAGCCACCCAATCGATTTGTGACGTGCCGATGATCAACGGCAGCGTCACATAGGGGCCAAATATTAGTTTTGAATTTTTCAAAAATACATGCTGATCACTACAACCTCCAAAAAAATCAAAGATGTGCATTGGGGTGAGATACACCTTCAAACAATTTTTCAGAGCGAGCTGAGCGATTTCTGACGTGCCGGTGATCAACGGTAACGACAGAAAGGGGCCAAATATTGGTTTTGAATTTTTCCAGAATACATGCTGATCACTACAGCCTCCAAAAAAATCAATGATGTGCATTGGGGTGAGATACACCTTAAAATAAAATTCCAGAGCCACCCAATCGATTTGTGACGTGCCGATGATCAACGGCAGCGTCACATAGGGGCCAAATATTAGTTTTGAATTTTTCAAAAATACATGCTGATCACTACAACCTCCAAAAAAATCAAAGATGTGCATTGGGGTGAGATACACCTTAAAATAAAATTCCAGAGCCACCCAATCGATTTGTGACGTGCCGATGATCAACGGCAGCGTCACATAGGGGCCAAATATTAGTTTTGAATTTTTCAAAAATACATGCTGATCACTACAACCTCCAAAAAAATCAAAGATGTGCATTGGGGTGAGATACACCTTAAAATAAAATTCCAGAGCCACCCAATCGATTTGTGACGTGCCGATGATCAACGGCAGCGTCACATAGGGGCCAAATATTAGTTTTGAATTTTTCAAAAATACATGCTGATCACTACAACCTCCAAAAAAATCAAAGATGTGCATTGGGGTGAGATACACCTTAAAATAAAATTCCAGAGCCACCCAATCGATTTGTGACGTGCCGATGATCAACGGCAGCGTCACATAGGGGCCAAATATTAGTTTTGAATTTTTCAAAAATACATGCTGATCACTACAACCTCCAAAAAAATCAAAGATGTGCATTGGGGTGAGATACACCTTCAAACAAAATTTCGGAGCGAGTTGAACGATTTCTCACGTGCCGGTGATCAACGGTAACGACAGAAAGGGGCCAAATATTGGTTTTGAATTTTTCCAGAATACATGCTGATCATTACAGCCTCCAAAAAAATCATAGATGTGCATTGGGGTGAGATACACCTTCAAACAATTTTTCTGAGCGAGCTGAACGATTTCTGACGTGCCGATGATCAACGGCAGCGTCACACAGGGGCCAAATATTAGTTTTGAATTTTTCAAGAATACGTGCTGATCACTACAGCCTCCAAAAAAATCATAGATGTGCTTTGGGGTGAGATACACCTTCAAACAATTTTTCTGAGCGAGCTGAGCGATTTCTGACGTGCCGATGATCAACGGTAACGTCAGAATGGGGCCAAATATTGGTTTTGAATTTTTCCAGAATACATGCTGATCACTACAGCCTCCAAAAAAATCAATGATGTGCATTGGGGTGAGATACACCTTAAAATAAAATTCCAGAGCCACCCAATCGATTTGTGACGTGCCGATGATCAACGGCAGCGTCACATAGGGGCCAAATATTAGTTTTGAATTTTTCAAAAATACATGCTGATCACTACAACCTCCAAAAAAATCAAAGATGTGCATTGGGGTGAGATACACCTTCAAACAATTTTTCAGAGCGAGCTGAGCGATTTCTGACGTGCCGGTGATCAACGGTAACGACAGAAAGGGGCCAAATATTGGTTTTGAATTTTTCCAGAATACATGCTGATCACTACAGCCTCCAAAAAAATCAATGATGTGCATTGGGGTGAGATACACCTTAAAATAAAATTCCAGAGCCACCCAATCGATTTGTGACGTGCCGATGATCAACGGCAGCGTCACATAGGGGCCAAATATTAGTTTTGAATTTTTCAAAAATACATGCTGATCACTACAACCTCCAAAAAAATCAAAGATGTGCATTGGGGTGAGATACACCTTAAAATAAAATTCCAGAGCCACCCAATCGATTTGTGACGTGCCGATGATCAACGGCAGCGTCACACAGGGGCCAAATATTAGTTTTGAATTTTTCAAAAATACATGATGATCACTACAACCTCCAAAAAAATCAAAGATGTGCATTGGGGTGAGATAAACCTTCAAACAATTTTTCAGAGCGAGCTGTGCGATTTTTGACGTGCCGGTGATCAACGGTAACGACAGAAAGGGGCCAAATATTGGTTTTGAATTTTTCCAGAATACATGCTGATCACTACAGCCTCCAAAAAAATCAATGATGTGCATTGGGGTGAGATACACCTTAAAATAAAATTCCAGAGCCACCCAATCGATTTGTGACGTGCCGATGATCAACGGCAGCGTCACATAGGGGCCAAATATTAGTTTTGAATTTTTCAAAAATACATGCTGATCACTACAACCTCCAAAAAAATCAAAGATGTGCATTGGGGTGAGATACACCTTAAAATAAAATTCCAGAGCCACCCAATCGATTTGTGACGTGCCGATGATCAACGGCAGCGTCACATAGGGGCCAAATATTAGTTTTGAATTTTTCAAAAATACATGCTGATCACTACAACCTCCAAAAAAATCAAAGATGTGCATTGGGGTGAGATACACCTTCAAACAAAATTTCGGAGCGAGTTGAACGATTTCTCACGTGCCGGTGATCAACGGTAACGACAGAAAGGGGCCAAATATTGGTTTTGAATTTTTCCAGAATACATGCTGATCATTACAGCCTCCAAAAAAATCATAGATGTGCATTGGGGTGAGATACACCTTCAAACAATTTTTCTGAGCGAGCTGAACGATTTCTCACGTGCCGATGATCAACGGCAGCGTCACACAGGGGCCAAATATTAGTTTTGAATTTTTCAAGAATACATGCTGATCACTACAGCCTCCAAAAAAATCAAAGATGTGCATTGGGGTGAGATACACCTTCAAACAATTTTTCAGAGCGAGCTGAGCGATTTCTGACGTGCCGGTGGTCAACGGTAACGACAGAAAGGGGCCAAATATTGGTTTTGAATTTTTCCAGAATACATGCTGATCACTACAGCCTCCAAAAAAATCAATGATGTGCATTGGGGTGAGATACACCTTAAAATAAAATTCCAGAGCCACCCAATCGATTTGTGACGTGCCGATGATCAACGGCAGCGTCACATAGGGGCCAAATATTAGTTTTGAATTTTTCAAAAATACATGCTGATCACTACAACCTCCAAAAAAATCAAAGATGTGCATTGGGGTGAGATACACCTTCAAACAATTTTTCTGAGCGAGCTGAACGATTTCTGACGTGCCGATGATCCAACGGCAGCGTCACACAGGGGCCAAATATTAGTTTTGAATTTTTCAAGAATACGTGCTGATCACTACAGCCTCCAAAAAAATCATAGATGTGCTTTGGGGTGAGATACACCTTCAAACAAAATTTCGGAGCGAGTTGAACGATTTCTCACGTGCCGATGATCATCGCTAACGTCAGAAAGGGGCCAAATATTGGTTTTAATTTTTTCAAGAATACGTGCTGATCATTACAGCCTCCAAAAAAATCAATGATGTGCATTGGGGTGAGATACACCTTCAACAAATTTTTCGGAGCGAGCTGAGCGATTTCTGACGTGCCGGTGATCAACGGTAACGTCAGAAAGGGGCGACATATTGGTTTTGAATTTTTCAAGAATACATGCTGATCACTACAGCCTCCAAAAAAATCAAAGATGTGCATTGGGGTGAGATACACCTTCAAACAATTTTTCTGAGCGAGCTGAACGATTTCTCACGTGCCGATGATCAACGGCAGCGTCACACAGGGGCCAAATATTAGTTTTGAATTTTTCAAGAATACGTGCTGATCATTACAGCCTCCAAAAAAATCATAGATGTGCATTGGGGTGAGATACACATTCTAACAAAATTTCGGAGCGAGCTGAGCGATTTCTGACGTGCCGGTGGTCAACGGTAACGACAGAAAGGGGCCAAATATTGGTTTTGAATTTTTCAAGAATACGTGCTGATCACTACATCCTCCAAAAAATCATAGATGTGCTTTGGGGTGAGATACACCTTCAAACAATTTTTCTGAGCGAGCTGAGCGATTTCTGACGTGCCGATGATCAACGGTAACGTCAGAAAGGGGCCAAATATTGGTTTTGAATTTTTCCAGAATACATGCTGATCACTACAGCCTCCAAAAAAATCAATGATGTGCATTGGGGTGAGATACACCTTAAAATAAAATTCCAGAGCCACCCAATCGATTTGTGACGTGCCGATGATCAACGGCAGCGTCACATAGGGGCCAATTATTAGTTTTGAATTTTTCAAAAATACATGCTGATCACTACAACCTCCAAAAAAATCAAAGATGTGCATTGGGGTGAGATACACCTTCAAACAATTTTTCAGAGCGAGCTGAGCGATTTCTGACGTGCCGGTGATCATCGCTAACGTCAGAAAGGGGCCAAATATTGGTTTTAAATTTTTCAAGAATACGTGCTGATCATTACAGCCTCCAAAAAAATCATAGATGTGTATTGGGGTGAGATACACATTCTAACAAAATTTCGGAGCGAGCTGAGCGATTTCTGACGTGCCGGTGATCAACGGTAACGTCAGAAAGGGGCCAAATATTGGTTTTGAATTTTTCCAGAATACATGCTGATCACTACAGCCTCCAAAAAAATCATAGATGTGCATTGGGTTGAGATACGCCATAAAATAAAATTTCAGAGCCACCCAATCGATTTGTGACGTGCCGATGATCAACGGCAGCGTCACACAGGGGCCAAATATTAGTTTTGAATTTTTCAAGAATACGTGCTGATCACTACAGCCTCCAAAAAAATCATAGATGTGCTTTGGGGTGAGATACACCTTCAAACAATTTTTCTGAGCGAGCTGAGCGATTTCTGACGTGCCGGTGATCAACGGTAACGACAGAAAGGGGCCAAATATTGGTTTTGAATTTTTCCAGAATACATGCTGATCACTACAGCCTCCAAAAAAATCAATGATGTGCATTGGGGTGAGATACACCTTAAAATAAAATTCCAGAGCCACCCAATCGATTTGTGACGTGCCGATGATCAACGGCAGCGTCACATAGGGGCCAAATATTAGTTTTGAATTTTTCAAAAATACATGCTGATCACTACAACCTCCAAAAAAATCAAAGATGTGCATTGGGGTGAGATACACCTTAAAATAAAATTCCAGAGCCACCCAATCGATTTGTGACGTGCCGATGATCAACGGCAGCGTCACATAGGGGCCAAATATTAGTTTTGAATTTTTCAAAAATACATGCTGATCACTACAACCTCCAAAAAAATCAAAGATGTGCATTGGGGTGAGATACACCTTCAAACAATTTTTCTGAGCGAGCTGAACGATTTATGACGTGCCGATGATCCAACGGCAGCGTCACACAGGGGCCAAATATTAGTTTTGAATTTTTCAAGAATACGTGCTGATCACTACAGCCTCCAAAAAAATCATAGATGTGCTTTGGGGTGAGATACACCTTCAAACAAAATTTCGGAGCGAGTTGAACGATTTCTCACGTGCCGATGATCATCGCTAACGTCAGAAAGGGGCCAAATATTGGTTTTAATTTTTTCAAGAATACGTGCTGATCATTACAGCCTCCAAAAAAATCAATGATGTGCATTGGGGTGAGATACACCTTCAACAAATTTTTCGGAGCGAGCTGAGCGATTTCTGACGTGCCGGTGATCAACGGTAACGTCAGAAAGGGGCGACATATTGGTTTTGAATTTTTCAAGAATACATGCTGATCACTACAGCCTCCAAAAAAAATCAAAGATGTGCATTGGGGTGAGATACACCTTCAAACAATTTTTCTGAGCGAGCTGAACGATTTCTCACGTGCCGATGATCAACGGCAGCGTCACACAGGGGCCAAATATTAGTTTTGAATTTTTCAAGAATACGTGCTGATCATTACAGCCTCCAAAAAAATCATAGATGTGCATTGGGGTGAGATACACATTCTAACAAAATTTCGGAGCGAGCTGAGCGATTTCTGACGTGCCGGTGGTCAACGGTAACGACAGAAAGGGGCCAAATATTGGTTTTGAATTTTTCAAGAATACGTGCTGATCATTACAGCCTCCAAAAAAATCATAGATGTGCATTGGGGTGAGATACACATTCTAACAAAATTTCGGAGCGAGCTGAGCGATTTCTGACGTGCGGGTGATCAAAGGTAACGTCAGAAATTGGTTTTGAATTTTTCAAGAATACATGCTGATCACTACAGCCTCCAAAAAAATCAAAGATGTGCATTGGGGTGAGATACACCTTCAAACAATTTTTCAGAGCGAGCTGAGCGATTTCTGACGTGCCGGTGATCAACGGTAACGACAGAAAGGGGCCAAATATTGGTTTTGAATTTTTCCAGAATACATGCTGATCACTACAGCCTCCAAAAAAATCAATGATGTGCATTGGGGTGAGATACACCTTAAAATAAAATTCCAGAGCCACCCAATCGATTTGTGACGTGCCGATGATCAACGGCAGCGTCACATAGGGGCCAAATATTAGTTTTGAATTTTTCAAAAATACATGCTGATCACTACAACCTCCAAAAAAATCAAAGATGTGCATTGGGGTGAGATACACCTTAAAATAAAATTCCAGAGCCACCCAATCGATTTGTGACGTGCCGATGATCAACGGCAGCGTCACATAGGGGCCAAATATTAGTTTTGAATTTTTCAAAAATACATGCTGATCACTACAACCTCCAAAAAAATCAAAGATGTGCATTGGGGTGAGATACACCTTCAAACAATTTTTCAGAGCGAGCTGAGCGATTTCTGACGTGCCGGTGATCAACGGTAACGACAGAAAGGGGCCAAATATTGGTTTTGAATTTTTCCAGAATACATGCTGATCATTACAGCCTCCAAAAAAATCATAGATGTGCATTGGGGTGAGATACACCTTCAAACAATTTTTCTGAGCGAGCTGAACGATTTGTGACGTGCCGATGATCAACGGCAGCGTCACACAGGGGCCAAATATTAGTTTTGAATTTTTCAAGAATACGTGCTGATCACTTCAGCCTCCAAAAAAATCATAGATGTGCTTTGGGGTGAGATACACCTTCAAACAATTTTTCTGAGCGAGCTGAGCGATTTCTGACGTGCCGATGATCAACGGTAACGTCAGAATGGGGCCAAATATTGGTTTTGAATTTTTCCAGAATACATGCTGATCACTACAGCCTCCAAAAAAATCAATGATGTGCATTGGGGTGAGATACACCTTAAAATAAAATTCCAGAGCCACCCAATCGATTTGTGACGTGCCGATGATCAACGGCAGCGTCACATAGGGGCCAAATATTAGTTTTGAATTTTTCAAAAATACATGCTGATCACTACAACCTCCAAAAAAATCAAAGATGTGCATTGGGGTGAGATACACCTTAAAATAAAATTCCAGAGCCACCCAATCGATTTGTGACGTGCCGATGATCAACGGCAGCGTCACACAGGGGCCAAATATTAGTTTTGAATTTTTCAAAAATACATGATGATCACTACAACCTCCAAAAAAATCAAAGATGTGCATTGGGGTGAGATAAACCTTCAAACAATTTTTCAGAGCGAGCTGTGCGATTTTTGACGTGCCGGTGATCAACGGTAACGACAGAAAGGGGCCAAATATTGGTTTTGAATTTTTCCAGAATACATGCTGATCACTACAGCCTCCAAAAAAATCAATGATGTGCATTGGGGTGAGATACACCTTAAAATAAAATTCCAGAGCCACCCAATCGATTTGTGACGTGCCGATGATCAACGGCAGCGTCACATAGGGGCCAAATATTAGTTTTGAATTTTTCAAAAATACATGCTGATCACTACAACCTCCAAAAAAATCAAAGATGTGCATTGGGGTGAGATACACCTTAAAATAAAATTCCAGAGCCACCCAATCGATTTGTGACGTGCCGATGATCAACGGCAGCGTCACATAGGGGCCAAATATTAGTTTTGAATTTTTCAAAAATACATGCTGATCACTACAACCTCCAAAAAAATCAAAGATGTGCATTGGGGTGAGATACACCTTCAAACAAAATTTCGGAGCGAGTTGAACGATTTCTCACGTGCCGGTGATCAACGGTAACGACAGAAAGGGGCCAAATATTGGTTTTGAATTTTTCCAGAATACATGCTGATCATTACAGCCTCCAAAAAAATCATAGATGTGCATTGGGGTGAGATACACCTTCAAACAATTTTTCTGAGCGAGCTGAACGATTTGTGACGTGCCGATGATCAACGGCAGCGTCACACAGGGGCCAAATATTAGTTTTGAATTTTTCAAGAATACATGCTGATCACTACAGCCTCCAAAAAAATCAAAGATGTGCATTGGGGTGAGATACACCTTCAAACAATTTTTCAGAGCGAGCTGAGCGATTTCTGACGTGCCGGTGGTCAACGGTAACGACAGAAAGGGGCCAAATATTGGTTTTGAATTTTTCCAGAATACATGCTGATCACTACAGCCTCCAAAAAAATCAATGATGTGCATTGGGGTGAGATACACCTTAAAATAAAATTCCAGAGCCACCCAATCGATTTGTGACGTGCCGATGATCAACGGCAGCGTCACATAGGGGCCAAATATTAGTTTTGAATTTTTCAAAAATACATGCTGATCACTACAACCTCCAAAAAAATCAAAGATGTGCATTGGGGTGAGATACACCTTCAAACAATTTTTCTGAGCGAGCTGAACGATTTCTGACGTGCCGATGATCCAACGGCAGCGTCACACAGGGGCCAAATATTAGTTTTGAATTTTTCAAGAATACGTGCTGATCACTACAGCCTCCAAAAAAATCATAGATGTGCTTTGGGGTGAGATACACCTTCAAACAAAATTTCGGAGCGAGTTGAACGATTTCTCACGTGCCGATGATCATCGCTAACGTCAGAAAGGGGCCAAATATTGGTTTTAATTTTTTCAAGAATACGTGCTGATCATTACAGCCTCCAAAAAAATCAATGATGTGCATTGGGGTGAGATACACCTTCAACAAATTTTTCGGAGCGAGCTGAGCGATTTCTGACGTGCCGGTGATCAACGGTAACGTCAGAAAGGGGCGACATATTGGTTTTGAATTTTTCAAGAATACATGCTGATCACTACAGCCTCCAAAAAAATCAAAGATGTGCATTGGGGTGAGATACACCTTCAAACAATTTTTCTGAGCGAGCTGAACGATTTCTCACGTGCCGATGATCAACGGCAGCGTCACACAGGGGCCAAATATTAGTTTTGAATTTTTCAAGAATACGTGCTGATCATTACAGCCTCCAAAAAAATCATAGATGTGCATTGGGGTGAGATACACATTCTAACAAAATTTCGGAGCGAGCTGAGCGATTTCTGACGTGCCGGTGGTCAACGGTAACGACAGAAAGGGGCCAAATATTGGTTTTGAATTTTTCAAGAATACGTGCTGATCACTACATCCTCCAAAAAATCATAGATGTGCTTTGGGGTGAGATACACCTTCAAACAATTTTTCTGAGCGAGCTGAGCGATTTCTGACGTGCCGATGATCAACGGTAACGTCAGAAAGGGGCCAAATATTGGTTTTGAATTTTTCCAGAATACATGCTGATCACTACAGCCTCCAAAAAAATCAATGATGTGCATTGGGGTGAGATACACCTTAAAATAAAATTCCAGAGCCACCCAATCGATTTGTGACGTGCCGATGATCAACGGCAGCGTCACATAGGGGCCAATTATTAGTTTTGAATTTTTCAAAAATACATGCTGATCACTACAACCTCCAAAAAAATCAAAGATGTGCATTGGGGTGAGATACACCTTCAAACAAAATTTCGGAGCGAGCTGAGCGATTTCTGACGTGCCGGTGATCAACGGTAACGTCAGAAAGGGGCCAAATATTGGTTTTGAATTTTTCCAGAATACATGCTGATCACTACAGCCTCCAAAAAAATCATAGATGTGCATTGGGTTGAGATACGCCATAAAATAAAATTTCAGAGCCACCCAATCGATTTGTGACGTGCCGATGATCAACGGCAGCGTCACACAGGGGCCAAATATTAGTTTTGAATTTTTCAAGAATACGTGCTGATCACTACAGCCTCCAAAAAAATCATAGATGTGCTTTGGGGTGAGATACACCTTCAAACAATTTTTCTGAGCGAGCTGAGCGATTTCTGACGTGCCGGTGATCAACGGTAACGACAGAAAGGGGCCAAATATTGGTTTTGAATTTTTCCAGAATACATGCTGATCACTACAGCCTCCAAAAAAATCAATGATGTGCATTGGGGTGAGATACACCTTAAAATAAAATTCCAGAGCCACCCAATCGATTTGTGACGTGCCGATGATCAACGGCAGCGTCACATAGGGGCCAAATATTAGTTTTGAATTTTTCAAAAATACATGCTGATCACTACAACCTCCAAAAAAATCAAAGATGTGCATTGGGGTGAGATACACCTTAAAATAAAATTCCAGAGCCACCCAATCGATTTGTGACGTGCCGATGATCAACGGCAGCGTCACATAGGGGCCAAATATTAGTTTTGAATTTTTCAAAAATACATGCTGATCACTACAACCTCCAAAAAAATCAAAGATGTGCATTGGGGTGAGATACACCTTCAAACAATTTTTCTGAGCGAGCTGAACGATTTATGACGTGCCGATGATCCAACGGCAGCGTCACACAGGGGCCAAATATTAGTTTTGAATTTTTCAAGAATACGTGCTGATCACTACAGCCTCCAAAAAAATCATAGATGTGCTTTGGGGTGAGATACACCTTCAAACAAAATTTCGGAGCGAGTTGAACGATTTCTCACGTGCCGATGATCATCGCTAACGTCAGAAAGGGGCCAAATATTGGTTTTAATTTTTTCAAGAATACGTGCTGATCATTACAGCCTCCAAAAAAATCAATGATGTGCATTGGGGTGAGATACACCTTCAACAAATTTTTCGGAGCGAGCTGAGCGATTTCTGACGTGCCGGTGATCAACGGTAACGTCAGAAAGGGGCGACATATTGGTTTTGAATTTTTCAAGAATACATGCTGATCACTACAGCCTCCAAAAAAAATCAAAGATGTGCATTGGGGTGAGATACACCTTCAAACAATTTTTCTGAGCGAGCTGAACGATTTCTCACGTGCCGATGATCAACGGCAGCGTCACACAGGGGCCAAATATTAGTTTTGAATTTTTCAAGAATACGTGCTGATCATTACAGCCTCCAAAAAAATCATAGATGTGCATTGGGGTGAGATACACATTCTAACAAAATTTCGGAGCGAGCTGAGCGATTTCTGACGTGCCGGTGGTCAACGGTAACGACAGAAAGGGGCCAAATATTGGTTTTGAATTTTTCAAGAATACGTGCTGATCATTACAGCCTCCAAAAAAATCATAGATGTGCATTGGGGTGAGATACACATTCTAACAAAATTTCGGAGCGAGCTGAGCGATTTCTGACGTGCGGGTGATCAAAGGTAACGTCAGAAATTGGTTTTGAATTTTTCAAGAATACATGCTGATCACTACAGCCTCCAAAAAAATCAAAGATGTGCATTGGGGTGAGATACACCTTCAAACAATTTTTCAGAGCGAGCTGAGCGATTTCTGACGTGCCGGTGATCAACGGTAACGACAGAAAGGGGCCAAATATTGGTTTTGAATTTTTCCAGAATACATGCTGATCACTACAGCCTCCAAAAAAATCAATGATGTGCATTGGGGTGAGATACACCTTAAAATAAAATTCCAGAGCCACCCAATCGATTTGTGACGTGCCGATGATCAACGGCAGCGTCACATAGGGGCCAAATATTAGTTTTGAATTTTTCAAAAATACATGCTGATCACTACAACCTCCAAAAAAATCAAAGATGTGCATTGGGGTGAGATACACCTTAAAATAAAATTCCAGAGCCACCCAATCGATTTGTGACGTGCCGATGATCAACGGCAGCGTCACATAGGGGCCAAATATTAGTTTTGAATTTTTCAAAAATACATGCTGATCACTACAACCTCCAAAAAAATCAAAGATGTGCATTGGGGTGAGATACACCTTCAAACAAAATTTCGGAGCGAGTTGAACGATTTCTCACGTGCCGGTGATCAACGGTAACGACAGAAAGGGGCCAAATATTGGTTTTGAATTTTTCCAGAATACATGCTGATCATTACAGCCTCCAAAAAAATCATAGATGTGCATTGGGGTGAGATACACCTTCAAACAATTTTTCTGAGCGAGCTGAACGATTTGTGACGTGCCGATGATCAACGGCAGCGTCACACAGGGGCCAAATATTAGTTTTGAATTTTTCAAGAATACGTGCTGATCACTACAGCCTCCAAAAAAATCATAGATGTGCTTTGGGGTGAGATACACCTTCAAACAATTTTTCTGAGCGAGCTGAGCGATTTCTGACGTGCCGATGATCAACGGTAACGTCAGAATGGGGCCAAATATTGGTTTTGAATTTTTCCAGAATACATGCTGATCACTACAGCCTCCAAAAAAATCAATGATGTGCATTGGGGTGAGATACACCTTAAAATAAAATTCCAGAGCCACCCAATCGATTTGTGACGTGCCGATGATCAACGGCAGCGTCACATAGGGGCCAAATATTAGTTTTGAATTTTTCAAAAATACATGCTGATCACTACAACCTCCAAAAAAATCAAAGATGTGCATTGGGGTGAGATACACCTTCAAACAAAATTTCGGAGCGAGTTGAACGATTTCTCACGTGCCGATGATCATCGCTAACGTCAGAAAGGGGCCAAATATTGGTTTTAATTTTTTCAAGAATACGTGCTGATCATTACAGCCTCCAAAAAAATCAATGATGTGCATTGGGGTGAGATACACCTTCAACAAATTTTTCGGAGCGAGCTGAGCGATTTCTGACGTGCCGATGATCAACGGCAGCGTCACACAGGGGCCAAATATTAGTTTTGAATTTTTCAAGAATACGTGCTGATCATTACAGCCTCCAAAAAAATCATAGATGTGCATTGGGGTGAGATACACATTCTAACAAAATTTCGGAGCGAGCTGAGCGATTTCTGACGTGCGGGTGATCAAAGGTAACGTCAGAAATTGGTTTTGAATTTTTCAAGAATACATGCTGATCACTACAGCCTCCAAAAAAATCAAAGATGTGCATTGGGGTGAGATACACCTTCAAACAATTTTTCTGAGCGAGCTGAACGATTTCTCACGTGCCGATGATCAACGGCAGCGTCACACAGGGGCCAAATATTAGTTTTGAATTTTTCAAGAATACGTGCTGATCATTACAGCCTCCAAAAAAATCATAGATGTGCATTGGGGTGAGATACACATTCTAACAAAATTTCGGAGCGAGCTGAGCGATTTCTGACGTGCGGGTGATCAAAGGTAACGTCAGAAATTGGTTTTGAATTTTTCAAGAATACATGCTGATCACTACAGCCTCCAAAAAAATCAAAGATGTGCATTGGGGTGAGATACACCTTCAAACAATTTTTCAGAGCGAGCTGAGCGATTTCTGACGTGCCGGTGATCAACGGTAACGACAGAAAGGGGCCAAATATTGGTTTTGAATTTTTCCAGAATACATGCTGATCACTACAGCCTCCAAAAAAATCAATGATGTGCATTGGGGTGAGATACACCTTAAAATAAAATTCCAGAGCCACCCAATCGATTTGTGACGTGCCGATGATCAACGGCAGCGTCACATAGGGGCCAAATATTAGTTTTGAATTTTTCAAAAATACATGCTGATCACTACAACCTCCAAAAAAATCAAAGATGTGCATTGGGGTGAGATACACCTTAAAATAAAATTCCAGAGCCACCCAATCGATTTGTGACGTGCCGATGATCAACGGCAGCGTCACATAGGGGCCAAATATTAGTTTTGAATTTTTCAAAAATACATGCTGATCACTACAACCTCCAAAAAAATCAAAGATGTGCATTGGGGTGAGATACACCTTCAAACAAAATTTCGGAGCGAGTTGAACGATTTCTCACGTGCCGGTGATCAACGGTAACGACAGAAAGGGGCCAAATATTGGTTTTGAATTTTTCCAGAATACATGCTGATCATTACAGCCTCCAAAAAAATCATAGATGTGCATTGGGGTGAGATACACCTTCAAACAATTTTTCTGAGCGAGCTGAACGATTTGTGACGTGCCGATGATCAACGGCAGCGTCACACAGGGGCCAAATATTAGTTTTGAATTTTTCAAGAATACGTGCTGATCACTACAGCCTCCAAAAAAATCATAGATGTGCTTTGGGGTGAGATACACCTTCAAACAATTTTTCTGAGCGAGCTGAGCGATTTCTGACGTGCCGATGATCAACGGTAACGTCAGAATGGGGCCAAATATTGGTTTTGAATTTTTCCAGAATACATGCTGATCACTACAGCCTCCAAAAAAATCAATGATGTGCATTGGGGTGAGATACACCTTAAAATAAAATTCCAGAGCCACCCAATCGATTTGTGACGTGCCGATGATCAACGGCAGCGTCACATAGGGGCCAAATATTAGTTTTGAATTTTTCAAAAATACATGCTGATCACTACAACCTCCAAAAAAATCAAAGATGTGCATTGGGGTGAGATACACCTTCAAACAATTTTTCAGAGCGAGCTGAGCGATTTCTGACGTGCCGGTGATCAACGGTAACGACAGAAAGGGGCCAAATATTGGTTTTGAATTTTTCCAGAATACATGCTGATCACTACAGCCTCCAAAAAAATCAATGATGTGCATTGGGGTGAGATACACCTTAAAATAAAATTCCAGAGCCACCCAATCGATTTGTGACGTGCCGATGATCAACGGCAGCGTCACATAGGGGCCAAATATTAGTTTTGAATTTTTCAAAAATACATGCTGATCACTACAACCTCCAAAAAAATCAAAGATGTGCATTGGGGTGAGATACACCTTAAAATAAAATTCCAGAGCCACCCAATCGATTTGTGACGTGCCGATGATCAACGGCAGCGTCACATAGGGGCCAAATATTAGTTTTGAATTTTTCAAAAATACATGCTGATCACTACAACCTCCAAAAAAATCAAAGATGTGCATTGGGGTGAGATACACCTTAAAATAAAATTCCAGAGCCACCCAATCGATTTGTGACGTGCCGATGATCAACGGCAGCGTCACATAGGGGCCAAATATTAGTTTTGAATTTTTCAAAAATACATGCTGATCACTACAACCTCCAAAAAAATCAAAGATGTGCATTGGGGTGAGATACACCTTAAAATAAAATTCCAGAGCCACCCAATCGATTTGTGACGTGCCGATGATCAACGGCAGCGTCACATAGGGGCCAAATATTAGTTTTGAATTTTTCAAAAATACATGCTGATCACTACAACCTCCAAAAAAATCAAAGATGTGCATTGGGGTGAGATACACCTTCAAACAAAATTTCGGAGCGAGTTGAACGATTTCTCACGTGCCGGTGATCAACGGTAACGACAGAAAGGGGCCAAATATTGGTTTTGAATTTTTCCAGAATACATGCTGATCATTACAGCCTCCAAAAAAATCATAGATGTGCATTGGGGTGAGATACACCTTCAAACAATTTTTCTGAGCGAGCTGAACGATTTCTGACGTGCCGATGATCAACGGCAGCGTCACACAGGGGCCAAATATTAGTTTTGAATTTTTCAAGAATACGTGCTGATCACTACAGCCTCCAAAAAAATCATAGATGTGCTTTGGGGTGAGATACACCTTCAAACAATTTTTCTGAGCGAGCTGAGCGATTTCTGACGTGCCGATGATCAACGGTAACGTCAGAATGGGGCCAAATATTGGTTTTGAATTTTTCCAGAATACATGCTGATCACTACAGCCTCCAAAAAAATCAATGATGTGCATTGGGGTGAGATACACCTTAAAATAAAATTCCAGAGCCACCCAATCGATTTGTGACGTGCCGATGATCAACGGCAGCGTCACATAGGGGCCAAATATTAGTTTTGAATTTTTCAAAAATACATGCTGATCACTACAACCTCCAAAAAATCAAAGATGTGCATTGGGGTGAGATACACCTTCAAACAATTTTTCAGAGCGAGCTGAGCGATTTCTGACGTGCCGGTGATCAACGGTAACGACAGAAAGGGGCCAAATATTGGTTTTGAATTTTTCCAGAATACATGCTGATCACTACAGCCTCCAAAAAAATCAATGATGTGCATTGGGGTGAGATACACCTTAAAATAAAATTCCAGAGCCACCCAATCGATTTGTGACGTGCCGATGATCAACGGCAGCGTCACATAGGGGCCAAATATTAGTTTTGAATTTTTCAAAAATACATGCTGATCACTACAACCTCCAAAAAAATCAAAGATGTGCATTGGGGTGAGATACACCTTAAAATAAAATTCCAGAGCCACCCAATCGATTTGTGACGTGCCGATGATCAACGGCAGCGTCACACAGGGGCCAAATATTAGTTTTGAATTTTTCAAAAATACATGATGATCACTACAACCTCCAAAAAAATCAAAGATGTGCATTGGGGTGAGATAAACCTTCAAACAATTTTTCAGAGCGAGCTGTGCGATTTTTGACGTGCCGGTGATCAACGGTAACGACAGAAAGGGGCCAAATATTGGTTTTGAATTTTTCCAGAATACATGCTGATCACTACAGCCTCCAAAAAAATCAATGATGTGCATTGGGGTGAGATACACCTTAAAATAAAATTCCAGAGCCACCCAATCGATTTGTGACGTGCCGATGATCAACGGCAGCGTCACATAGGGGCCAAATATTAGTTTTGAATTTTTCAAAAATACATGCTGATCACTACAACCTCCAAAAAAATCAAAGATGTGCATTGGGGTGAGATACACCTTAAAATAAAATTCCAGAGCCACCCAATCGATTTGTGACGTGCCGATGATCAACGGCAGCGTCACATAGGGGCCAAATATTAGTTTTGAATTTTTCAAAAATACATGCTGATCACTACAACCTCCAAAAAAATCAAAGATGTGCATTGGGGTGAGATACACCTTCAAACAAAATTTCGGAGCGAGTTGAACGATTTCTCACGTGCCGGTGATCAACGGTAACGACAGAAAGGGGCCAAATATTGGTTTTGAATTTTTCCAGAATACATGCTGATCATTACAGCCTCCAAAAAAATCATAGATGTGCATTGGGGTGAGATACACCTTCAAACAATTTTTCTGAGCGAGCTGAACGATTTCTCACGTGCCGATGATCAACGGCAGCGTCACACAGGGGCCAAATATTAGTTTTGAATTTTTCAAGAATACATGCTGATCACTACAGCCTCCAAAAAAATCAAAGATGTGCATTGGGGTGAGATACACCTTCAAACAATTTTTCAGAGCGAGCTGAGCGATTTCTGACGTGCCGGTGGTCAACGGTAACGACAGAAAGGGGCCAAATATTGGTTTTGAATTTTTCCAGAATACATGCTGATCACTACAGCCTCCAAAAAAATCAATGATGTGCATTGGGGTGAGATACACCTTAAAATAAAATTCCAGAGCCACCCAATCGATTTGTGACGTGCCGATGATCAACGGCAGCGTCACATAGGGGCCAAATATTAGTTTTGAATTTTTCAAAAATACATGCTGATCACTACAACCTCCAAAAAAATCAAAGATGTGCATTGGGGTGAGATACACCTTCAAACAAAATTTCGGAGCGAGTTGAACGATTTCTCACGTGCCGGTGATCAACGGTAACGACAGAAAGGGGCCAAATATTGGTTTTGAATTTTTCCAGAATACATGCTGATCATTACAGCCTCCAAAAAAATCATAGATGTGCATTGGGGTGAGATACACCTTCAAACAATTTTTCTGAGCGAGCTGAACGATTTCTCACGTGCCGATGATCAACGGCAGCGTCACACAGGGGCCAAATATTAGTTTTGAATTTTTCAAGAATACATGCTGATCACTACAGCCTCCAAAAAAATCAAAGATGTGCATTGGGGTGAGATACACCTTCAAACAATTTTTCAGAGCGAGCTGAGCGATTTCTGACGTGCCGGTGGTCAACGGTAACGACAGAAAGGGGCCAAATATTGGTTTTGAATTTTTCCAGAATACATGCTGATCACTACAGCCTCCAAAAAAATCAATGATGTGCATTGGGGTGAGATACACCTTAAAATAAAATTCCAGAGCCACCCAATCGATTTGTGACGTGCCGATGATCAACGGCAGCGTCACATAGGGGCCAAATATTAGTTTTGAATTTTTCAAAAATACATGCTGATCACTACAACCTCCAAAAAAATCAAAGATGTGCATTGGGGTGAGATACACCTTCAAACAATTTTTCTGAGCGAGCTGAACGATTTCTGACGTGCCGATGATCCAACGGCAGCGTCACACAGGGGCCAAATATTAGTTTTGAATTTTTCAAGAATACGTGCTGATCACTACAGCCTCCAAAAAAATCATAGATGTGCTTTGGGGTGAGATACACCTTCAAACAAAATTTCGGAGCGAGTTGAACGATTTCTCACGTGCCGATGATCATCGCTAACGTCAGAAAGGGGCCAAATATTGGTTTTAATTTTTTCAAGAATACGTGCTGATCATTACAGCCTCCAAAAAAATCAATGATGTGCATTGGGGTGAGATACACCTTCAACAAATTTTTCGGAGCGAGCTGAGCGATTTCTGACGTGCCGGTGATCAACGGTAACGTCAGAAAGGGGCGACATATTGGTTTTGAATTTTTCAAGAATACATGCTGATCACTACAGCCTCCAAAAAAATCAAAGATGTGCATTGGGGTGAGATACACCTTCAAACAATTTTTCTGAGCGAGCTGAACGATTTCTCACGTGCCGATGATCAACGGCAGCGTCACACAGGGGCCAAATATTAGTTTTGAATTTTTCAAGAATACGTGCTGATCATTACAGCCTCCAAAAAAATCATAGATGTGCATTGGGGTGAGATACACATTCTAACAAAATTTCGGAGCGAGCTGAGCGATTTCTGACGTGCCGGTGGTCAACGGTAACGACAGAAAGGGGCCAAATATTGGTTTTGAATTTTTCAAGAATACGTGCTGATCACTACATCCTCCAAAAAATCATAGATGTGCTTTGGGGTGAGATACACCTTCAAACAATTTTTCTGAGCGAGCTGAGCGATTTCTGACGTGCCGATGATCAACGGTAACGTCAGAAAGGGGCCAAATATTGGTTTTGAATTTTTCCAGAATACATGCTGATCACTACAGCCTCCAAAAAAATCAATGATGTGCATTGGGGTGAGATACACCTTAAAATAAAATTCCAGAGCCACCCAATCGATTTGTGACGTGCCGATGATCAACGGCAGCGTCACATAGGGGCCAATTATTAGTTTTGAATTTTTCAAAAATACATGCTGATCACTACAACCTCCAAAAAAATCAAAGATGTGCATTGGGGTGAGATACACCTTCAAACAATTTTTCAGAGCGAGCTGAGCGATTTCTGACGTGCCGGTGATCATCGCTAACGTCAGAAAGGGGCCAAATATTGGTTTTAAATTTTTCAAGAATACGTGCTGATCATTACAGCCTCCAAAAAAATCATAGATGTGTATTGGGGTGAGATACACATTCTAACAAAATTTCGGAGCGAGCTGAGCGATTTCTGACGTGCCGGTGATCAACGGTAACGTCAGAAAGGGGCCAAATATTGGTTTTGAATTTTTCCAGAATACATGCTGATCACTACAGCCTCCAAAAAAATCATAGATGTGCATTGGGTTGAGATACGCCATAAAATAAAATTTCAGAGCCACCCAATCGATTTGTGACGTGCCGATGATCAACGGCAGCGTCACACAGGGGCCAAATATTAGTTTTGAATTTTTCAAGAATACGTGCTGATCACTACAGCCTCCAAAAAAATCATAGATGTGCTTTGGGGTGAGATACACCTTCAAACAATTTTTCTGAGCGAGCTGAGCGATTTCTGACGTGCCGGTGATCAACGGTAACGACAGAAAGGGGCCAAATATTGGTTT
This sequence comes from Amphiduros pacificus, assembly GCA_949316495.1. Classification (NCBI taxonomy): domain Eukaryota; kingdom Metazoa; phylum Annelida; class Polychaeta; order Phyllodocida; family Hesionidae; genus Amphiduros; species Amphiduros pacificus. Next base: position 873,302 of record OX439012.1, on the reverse strand, counting down.
TGAATTTTTCCAGAATACATGCTGATCACTACAGCCTCCAAAAAAATCAATGATGTGCATTGGGGTGAGATACACCTTAAAATAAAATTCCAGAGCCACCCAATCGATTTGTGACGTGCCGATGATCAACGGCAGCGTCACATAGGGGCCAAATATTAGTTTTGAATTTTTCAAAAATACATGCTGATCACTACAACCTCCAAAAAAATCAAAGATGTGCATTGGGGTGAGATACACCTTAAAATAAAATTCCAGAGCCACCCAATCGATTTGTGACGTGCCGATGATCAACGGCAGCGTCACATAGGGGCCAAATATTAGTTTTGAATTTTTCAAAAATACATGCTGATCACTACAACCTCCAAAAAAATCAAAGATGTGCATTGGGGTGAGATACACCTTCAAACAATTTTTCTGAGCGAGCTGAACGATTTATGACGTGCCGATGATCCAACGGCAGCGTCACACAGGGGCCAAATATTAGTTTTGAATTTTTCAAGAATACGTGCTGATCACTACAGCCTCCAAAAAAATCATAGATGTGCTTTGGGGTGAGATACACCTTCAAACAAAATTTCGGAGCGAGTTGAACGATTTCTCACGTGCCGATGATCATCGCTAACGTCAGAAAGGGGCCAAATATTGGTTTTAATTTTTTCAAGAATACGTGCTGATCATTACAGCCTCCAAAAAAATCAATGATGTGCATTGGGGTGAGATACACCTTCAACAAATTTTTCGGAGCGAGCTGAGCGATTTCTGACGTGCCGGTGATCAACGGTAACGTCAGAAAGGGGCGACATATTGGTTTTGAATTTTTCAAGAATACATGCTGATCACTACAGCCTCCAAAAAAAATCAAAGATGTGCATTGGGGTGAGATACACCTTCAAACAATTTTTCTGAGCGAGCTGAACGATTTCTCACGTGCCGATGATCAACGGCAGCGTCACACAGGGGCCAAATATTAGTTTTGAATTTTTCAAGAATACGTGCTGATCATTACAGCCTCCAAAAAAATCATAGATGTGCATTGGGGTGAGATACACATTCTAACAAAATTTCGGAGCGAGCTGAGCGATTTCTGACGTGCCGGTGGTCAACGGTAACGACAGAAAGGGGCCAAATATTGGTTTTGAATTTTTCAAGAATACGTGCTGATCATTACAGCCTCCAAAAAAATCATAGATGTGCATTGGGGTGAGATACACATTCTAACAAAATTTCGGAGCGAGCTGAGCGATTTCTGACGTGCGGGTGATCAAAGGTAACGTCAGAAATTGGTTTTGAATTTTTCAAGAATACATGCTGATCACTACAGCCTCCAAAAAAATCAAAGATGTGCATTGGGGTGAGATACACCTTCAAACAATTTTTCTGAGCGAGCTGAACGATTTGTGACGTGCCGATGATCAACGGCAGCGTCACACAGGGGCCAAATATTAGTTTTGAATTTTTCAAGAATACGTGCTGATCACTTCAGCCTCCAAAAAAATCATAGATGTGCTTTGGGGTGAGATACACCTTCAAACAATTTTTCTGAGCGAGCTGAGCGATTTCTGACGTGCCGATGATCAACGGTAACGTCAGAATGGGGCCAAATATTGGTTTTGAATTTTTCCAGAATACATGCTGATCACTACAGCCTCCAAAAAAATCAATGATGTGCATTGGGGTGAGATACACCTTAAAATAAAATTCCAGAGCCACCCAATCGATTTGTGACGTGCCGATGATCAACGGCAGCGTCACATAGGGGCCAAATATTAGTTTTGAATTTTTCAAAAATACATGCTGATCACTACAACCTCCAAAAAAATCAAAGATGTGCATTGGGGTGAGATACACCTTAAAATAAAATTCCAGAGCCACCCAATCGATTTGTGACGTGCCGATGATCAACGGCAGCGTCACACAGGGGCCAAATATTAGTTTTGAATTTTTCAAAAATACATGATGATCACTACAACCTCCAAAAAAATCAAAGATGTGCATTGGGGTGAGATAAACCTTCAAACAATTTTTCAGAGCGAGCTGTGCGATTTTTGACGTGCCGGTGATCAACGGTAACGACAGAAAGGGGCCAAATATTGGTTTTGAATTTTTCCAGAATACATGCTGATCACTACAGCCTCCAAAAAAATCAATGATGTGCATTGGGGTGAGATACACCTTAAAATAAAATTCCAGAGCCACCCAATCGATTTGTGACGTGCCGATGATCAACGGCAGCGTCACATAGGGGCCAAATATTAGTTTTGAATTTTTCAAAAATACATGCTGATCACTACAACCTCCAAAAAAATCAAAGATGTGCATTGGGGTGAGATACACCTTAAAATAAAATTCCAGAGCCACCCAATCGATTTGTGACGTGCCGATGATCAACGGCAGCGTCACATAGGGGCCAAATATTAGTTTTGAATTTTTCAAAAATACATGCTGATCACTACAACCTCCAAAAAAATCAAAGATGTGCATTGGGGTGAGATACACCTTCAAACAAAATTTCGGAGCGAGTTGAACGATTTCTCACGTGCCGGTGATCAACGGTAACGACAGAAAGGGGCCAAATATTGGTTTTGAATTTTTCCAGAATACATGCTGATCATTACAGCCTCCAAAAAAATCATAGATGTGCATTGGGGTGAGATACACCTTCAAACAATTTTTCTGAGCGAGCTGAACGATTTGTGACGTGCCGATGATCAACGGCAGCGTCACACAGGGGCCAAATATTAGTTTTGAATTTTTCAAGAATACATGCTGATCACTACAGCCTCCAAAAAAATCAAAGATGTGCATTGGGGTGAGATACACCTTCAAACAATTTTTCAGAGCGAGCTGAGCGATTTCTGACGTGCCGGTGGTCAACGGTAACGACAGAAAGGGGCCAAATATTGGTTTTGAATTTTTCCAGAATACATGCTGATCACTACAGCCTCCAAAAAAATCAATGATGTGCATTGGGGTGAGATACACCTTAAAATAAAATTCCAGAGCCACCCAATCGATTTGTGACGTGCCGATGATCAACGGCAGCGTCACATAGGGGCCAAATATTAGTTTTGAATTTTTCAAAAATACATGCTGATCACTACAACCTCCAAAAAAATCAAAGATGTGCATTGGGGTGAGATACACCTTCAAACAATTTTTCTGAGCGAGCTGAACGATTTCTGACGTGCCGATGATCCAACGGCAGCGTCACACAGGGGCCAAATATTAGTTTTGAATTTTTCAAGAATACGTGCTGATCACTACAGCCTCCAAAAAAATCATAGATGTGCTTTGGGGTGAGATACACCTTCAAACAAAATTTCGGAGCGAGTTGAACGATTTCTCACGTGCCGATGATCATCGCTAACGTCAGAAAGGGGCCAAATATTGGTTTTAATTTTTTCAAGAATACGTGCTGATCATTACAGCCTCCAAAAAAATCAATGATGTGCATTGGGGTGAGATACACCTTCAACAAATTTTTCGGAGCGAGCTGAGCGATTTCTGACGTGCCGGTGATCAACGGTAACGTCAGAAAGGGGCGACATATTGGTTTTGAATTTTTCAAGAATACATGCTGATCACTACAGCCTCCAAAAAAATCAAAGATGTGCATTGGGGTGAGATACACCTTCAAACAATTTTTCTGAGCGAGCTGAACGATTTCTCACGTGCCGATGATCAACGGCAGCGTCACACAGGGGCCAAATATTAGTTTTGAATTTTTCAAGAATACGTGCTGATCATTACAGCCTCCAAAAAAATCATAGATGTGCATTGGGGTGAGATACACATTCTAACAAAATTTCGGAGCGAGCTGAGCGATTTCTGACGTGCCGGTGGTCAACGGTAACGACAGAAAGGGGCCAAATATTGGTTTTGAATTTTTCAAGAATACGTGCTGATCACTACATCCTCCAAAAAATCATAGATGTGCTTTGGGGTGAGATACACCTTCAAACAATTTTTCTGAGCGAGCTGAGCGATTTCTGACGTGCCGATGATCAACGGTAACGTCAGAAAGGGGCCAAATATTGGTTTTGAATTTTTCCAGAATACATGCTGATCACTACAGCCTCCAAAAAAATCAATGATGTGCATTGGGGTGAGATACACCTTAAAATAAAATTCCAGAGCCACCCAATCGATTTGTGACGTGCCGATGATCAACGGCAGCGTCACATAGGGGCCAATTATTAGTTTTGAATTTTTCAAAAATACATGCTGATCACTACAACCTCCAAAAAAATCAAAGATGTGCATTGGGGTGAGATACACCTTCAAACAAAATTTCGGAGCGAGCTGAGCGATTTCTGACGTGCCGGTGATCAACGGTAACGTCAGAAAGGGGCCAAATATTGGTTTTGAATTTTTCCAGAATACATGCTGATCACTACAGCCTCCAAAAAAATCATAGATGTGCATTGGGTTGAGATACGCCATAAAATAAAATTTCAGAGCCACCCAATCGATTTGTGACGTGCCGATGATCAACGGCAGCGTCACACAGGGGCCAAATATTAGTTTTGAATTTTTCAAGAATACGTGCTGATCACTACAGCCTCCAAAAAAATCATAGATGTGCTTTGGGGTGAGATACACCTTCAAACAATTTTTCTGAGCGAGCTGAGCGATTTCTGACGTGCCGGTGATCAACGGTAACGACAGAAAGGGGCCAAATATTGGTTTTGAATTTTTCCAGAATACATGCTGATCACTACAGCCTCCAAAAAAATCAATGATGTGCATTGGGGTGAGATACACCTTAAAATAAAATTCCAGAGCCACCCAATCGATTTGTGACGTGCCGATGATCAACGGCAGCGTCACATAGGGGCCAAATATTAGTTTTGAATTTTTCAAAAATACATGCTGATCACTACAACCTCCAAAAAAATCAAAGATGTGCATTGGGGTGAGATACACCTTAAAATAAAATTCCAGAGCCACCCAATCGATTTGTGACGTGCCGATGATCAACGGCAGCGTCACATAGGGGCCAAATATTAGTTTTGAATTTTTCAAAAATACATGCTGATCACTACAACCTCCAAAAAAATCAAAGATGTGCATTGGGGTGAGATACACCTTCAAACAATTTTTCTGAGCGAGCTGAACGATTTATGACGTGCCGATGATCCAACGGCAGCGTCACACAGGGGCCAAATATTAGTTTTGAATTTTTCAAGAATACGTGCTGATCACTACAGCCTCCAAAAAAATCATAGATGTGCTTTGGGGTGAGATACACCTTCAAACAAAATTTCGGAGCGAGTTGAACGATTTCTCACGTGCCGATGATCATCGCTAACGTCAGAAAGGGGCCAAATATTGGTTTTAATTTTTTCAAGAATACGTGCTGATCATTACAGCCTCCAAAAAAATCAATGATGTGCATTGGGGTGAGATACACCTTCAACAAATTTTTCGGAGCGAGCTGAGCGATTTCTGACGTGCCGGTGATCAACGGTAACGTCAGAAAGGGGCGACATATTGGTTTTGAATTTTTCAAGAATACATGCTGATCACTACAGCCTCCAAAAAAAATCAAAGATGTGCATTGGGGTGAGATACACCTTCAAACAATTTTTCTGAGCGAGCTGAACGATTTCTCACGTGCCGATGATCAACGGCAGCGTCACACAGGGGCCAAATATTAGTTTTGAATTTTTCAAGAATACGTGCTGATCATTACAGCCTCCAAAAAAATCATAGATGTGCATTGGGGTGAGATACACATTCTAACAAAATTTCGGAGCGAGCTGAGCGATTTCTGACGTGCCGGTGGTCAACGGTAACGACAGAAAGGGGCCAAATATTGGTTTTGAATTTTTCAAGAATACGTGCTGATCATTACAGCCTCCAAAAAAATCATAGATGTGCATTGGGGTGAGATACACATTCTAACAAAATTTCGGAGCGAGCTGAGCGATTTCTGACGTGCGGGTGATCAAAGGTAACGTCAGAAATTGGTTTTGAATTTTTCAAGAATACATGCTGATCACTACAGCCTCCAAAAAAATCAAAGATGTGCATTGGGGTGAGATACACCTTCAAACAATTTTTCAGAGCGAGCTGAGCGATTTCTGACGTGCCGGTGATCAACGGTAACGACAGAAAGGGGCCAAATATTGGTTTTGAATTTTTCCAGAATACATGCTGATCACTACAGCCTCCAAAAAAATCAATGATGTGCATTGGGGTGAGATACACCTTAAAATAAAATTCCAGAGCCACCCAATCGATTTGTGACGTGCCGATGATCAACGGCAGCGTCACATAGGGGCCAAATATTAGTTTTGAATTTTTCAAAAATACATGCTGATCACTACAACCTCCAAAAAAATCAAAGATGTGCATTGGGGTGAGATACACCTTAAAATAAAATTCCAGAGCCACCCAATCGATTTGTGACGTGCCGATGATCAACGGCAGCGTCACATAGGGGCCAAATATTAGTTTTGAATTTTTCAAAAATACATGCTGATCACTACAACCTCCAAAAAAATCAAAGATGTGCATTGGGGTGAGATACACCTTCAAACAAAATTTCGGAGCGAGTTGAACGATTTCTCACGTGCCGGTGATCAACGGTAACGACAGAAAGGGGCCAAATATTGGTTTTGAATTTTTCCAGAATACATGCTGATCATTACAGCCTCCAAAAAAATCATAGATGTGCATTGGGGTGAGATACACCTTCAAACAATTTTTCTGAGCGAGCTGAACGATTTGTGACGTGCCGATGATCAACGGCAGCGTCACACAGGGGCCAAATATTAGTTTTGAATTTTTCAAGAATACGTGCTGATCACTACAGCCTCCAAAAAAATCATAGATGTGCTTTGGGGTGAGATACACCTTCAAACAATTTTTCTGAGCGAGCTGAGCGATTTCTGACGTGCCGATGATCAACGGTAACGTCAGAATGGGGCCAAATATTGGTTTTGAATTTTTCCAGAATACATGCTGATCACTACAGCCTCCAAAAAAATCAATGATGTGCATTGGGGTGAGATACACCTTAAAATAAAATTCCAGAGCCACCCAATCGATTTGTGACGTGCCGATGATCAACGGCAGCGTCACATAGGGGCCAAATATTAGTTTTGAATTTTTCAAAAATACATGCTGATCACTACAACCTCCAAAAAAATCAAAGATGTGCATTGGGGTGAGATACACCTTCAAACAAAATTTCGGAGCGAGTTGAACGATTTCTCACGTGCCGATGATCATCGCTAACGTCAGAAAGGGGCCAAATATTGGTTTTAATTTTTTCAAGAATACGTGCTGATCATTACAGCCTCCAAAAAAATCAATGATGTGCATTGGGGTGAGATACACCTTCAACAAATTTTTCGGAGCGAGCTGAGCGATTTCTGACGTGCCGATGATCAACGGCAGCGTCACACAGGGGCCAAATATTAGTTTTGAATTTTTCAAGAATACGTGCTGATCATTACAGCCTCCAAAAAAATCATAGATGTGCATTGGGGTGAGATACACATTCTAACAAAATTTCGGAGCGAGCTGAGCGATTTCTGACGTGCGGGTGATCAAAGGTAACGTCAGAAATTGGTTTTGAATTTTTCAAGAATACATGCTGATCACTACAGCCTCCAAAAAAATCAAAGATGTGCATTGGGGTGAGATACACCTTCAAACAATTTTTCTGAGCGAGCTGAACGATTTCTCACGTGCCGATGATCAACGGCAGCGTCACACAGGGGCCAAATATTAGTTTTGAATTTTTCAAGAATACGTGCTGATCATTACAGCCTCCAAAAAAATCATAGATGTGCATTGGGGTGAGATACACATTCTAACAAAATTTCGGAGCGAGCTGAGCGATTTCTGACGTGCGGGTGATCAAAGGTAACGTCAGAAATTGGTTTTGAATTTTTCAAGAATACATGCTGATCACTACAGCCTCCAAAAAAATCAAAGATGTGCATTGGGGTGAGATACACCTTCAAACAATTTTTCAGAGCGAGCTGAGCGATTTCTGACGTGCCGGTGATCAACGGTAACGACAGAAAGGGGCCAAATATTGGTTTTGAATTTTTCCAGAATACATGCTGATCACTACAGCCTCCAAAAAAATCAATGATGTGCATTGGGGTGAGATACACCTTAAAATAAAATTCCAGAGCCACCCAATCGATTTGTGACGTGCCGATGATCAACGGCAGCGTCACATAGGGGCCAAATATTAGTTTTGAATTTTTCAAAAATACATGCTGATCACTACAACCTCCAAAAAAATCAAAGATGTGCATTGGGGTGAGATACACCTTAAAATAAAATTCCAGAGCCACCCAATCGATTTGTGACGTGCCGATGATCAACGGCAGCGTCACATAGGGGCCAAATATTAGTTTTGAATTTTTCAAAAATACATGCTGATCACTACAACCTCCAAAAAAATCAAAGATGTGCATTGGGGTGAGATACACCTTCAAACAAAATTTCGGAGCGAGTTGAACGATTTCTCACGTGCCGGTGATCAACGGTAACGACAGAAAGGGGCCAAATATTGGTTTTGAATTTTTCCAGAATACATGCTGATCATTACAGCCTCCAAAAAAATCATAGATGTGCATTGGGGTGAGATACACCTTCAAACAATTTTTCTGAGCGAGCTGAACGATTTGTGACGTGCCGATGATCAACGGCAGCGTCACACAGGGGCCAAATATTAGTTTTGAATTTTTCAAGAATACGTGCTGATCACTACAGCCTCCAAAAAAATCATAGATGTGCTTTGGGGTGAGATACACCTTCAAACAATTTTTCTGAGCGAGCTGAGCGATTTCTGACGTGCCGATGATCAACGGTAACGTCAGAATGGGGCCAAATATTGGTTTTGAATTTTTCCAGAATACATGCTGATCACTACAGCCTCCAAAAAAATCAATGATGTGCATTGGGGTGAGATACACCTTAAAATAAAATTCCAGAGCCACCCAATCGATTTGTGACGTGCCGATGATCAACGGCAGCGTCACATAGGGGCCAAATATTAGTTTTGAATTTTTCAAAAATACATGCTGATCACTACAACCTCCAAAAAAATCAAAGATGTGCATTGGGGTGAGATACACCTTCAAACAATTTTTCAGAGCGAGCTGAGCGATTTCTGACGTGCCGGTGATCAACGGTAACGACAGAAAGGGGCCAAATATTGGTTTTGAATTTTTCCAGAATACATGCTGATCACTACAGCCTCCAAAAAAATCAATGATGTGCATTGGGGTGAGATACACCTTAAAATAAAATTCCAGAGCCACCCAATCGATTTGTGACGTGCCGATGATCAACGGCAGCGTCACATAGGGGCCAAATATTAGTTTTGAATTTTTCAAAAATACATGCTGATCACTACAACCTCCAAAAAAATCAAAGATGTGCATTGGGGTGAGATACACCTTAAAATAAAATTCCAGAGCCACCCAATCGATTTGTGACGTGCCGATGATCAACGGCAGCGTCACATAGGGGCCAAATATTAGTTTTGAATTTTTCAAAAATACATGCTGATCACTACAACCTCCAAAAAAATCAAAGATGTGCATTGGGGTGAGATACACCTTAAAATAAAATTCCAGAGCCACCCAATCGATTTGTGACGTGCCGATGATCAACGGCAGCGTCACATAGGGGCCAAATATTAGTTTTGAATTTTTCAAAAATACATGCTGATCACTACAACCTCCAAAAAAATCAAAGATGTGCATTGGGGTGAGATACACCTTAAAATAAAATTCCAGAGCCACCCAATCGATTTGTGACGTGCCGATGATCAACGGCAGCGTCACATAGGGGCCAAATATTAGTTTTGAATTTTTCAAAAATACATGCTGATCACTACAACCTCCAAAAAAATCAAAGATGTGCATTGGGGTGAGATACACCTTCAAACAAAATTTCGGAGCGAGTTGAACGATTTCTCACGTGCCGGTGATCAACGGTAACGACAGAAAGGGGCCAAATATTGGTTTTGAATTTTTCCAGAATACATGCTGATCATTACAGCCTCCAAAAAAATCATAGATGTGCATTGGGGTGAGATACACCTTCAAACAATTTTTCTGAGCGAGCTGAACGATTTCTGACGTGCCGATGATCAACGGCAGCGTCACACAGGGGCCAAATATTAGTTTTGAATTTTTCAAGAATACGTGCTGATCACTACAGCCTCCAAAAAAATCATAGATGTGCTTTGGGGTGAGATACACCTTCAAACAATTTTTCTGAGCGAGCTGAGCGATTTCTGACGTGCCGATGATCAACGGTAACGTCAGAATGGGGCCAAATATTGGTTTTGAATTTTTCCAGAATACATGCTGATCACTACAGCCTCCAAAAAAATCAATGATGTGCATTGGGGTGAGATACACCTTAAAATAAAATTCCAGAGCCACCCAATCGATTTGTGACGTGCCGATGATCAACGGCAGCGTCACATAGGGGCCAAATATTAGTTTTGAATTTTTCAAAAATACATGCTGATCACTACAACCTCCAAAAAATCAAAGATGTGCATTGGGGTGAGATACACCTTCAAACAATTTTTCAGAGCGAGCTGAGCGATTTCTGACGTGCCGGTGATCAACGGTAACGACAGAAAGGGGCCAAATATTGGTTTTGAATTTTTCCAGAATACATGCTGATCACTACAGCCTCCAAAAAAATCAATGATGTGCATTGGGGTGAGATACACCTTAAAATAAAATTCCAGAGCCACCCAATCGATTTGTGACGTGCCGATGATCAACGGCAGCGTCACATAGGGGCCAAATATTAGTTTTGAATTTTTCAAAAATACATGCTGATCACTACAACCTCCAAAAAAATCAAAGATGTGCATTGGGGTGAGATACACCTTAAAATAAAATTCCAGAGCCACCCAATCGATTTGTGACGTGCCGATGATCAACGGCAGCGTCACACAGGGGCCAAATATTAGTTTTGAATTTTTCAAAAATACATGATGATCACTACAACCTCCAAAAAAATCAAAGATGTGCATTGGGGTGAGATAAACCTTCAAACAATTTTTCAGAGCGAGCTGTGCGATTTTTGACGTGCCGGTGATCAACGGTAACGACAGAAAGGGGCCAAATATTGGTTTTGAATTTTTCCAGAATACATGCTGATCACTACAGCCTCCAAAAAAATCAATGATGTGCATTGGGGTGAGATACACCTTAAAATAAAATTCCAGAGCCACCCAATCGATTTGTGACGTGCCGATGATCAACGGCAGCGTCACATAGGGGCCAAATATTAGTTTTGAATTTTTCAAAAATACATGCTGATCACTACAACCTCCAAAAAAATCAAAGATGTGCATTGGGGTGAGATACACCTTAAAATAAAATTCCAGAGCCACCCAATCGATTTGTGACGTGCCGATGATCAACGGCAGCGTCACATAGGGGCCAAATATTAGTTTTGAATTTTTCAAAAATACATGCTGATCACTACAACCTCCAAAAAAATCAAAGATGTGCATTGGGGTGAGATACACCTTCAAACAAAATTTCGGAGCGAGTTGAACGATTTCTCACGTGCCGGTGATCAACGGTAACGACAGAAAGGGGCCAAATATTGGTTTTGAATTTTTCCAGAATACATGCTGATCATTACAGCCTCCAAAAAAATCATAGATGTGCATTGGGGTGAGATACACCTTCAAACAATTTTTCTGAGCGAGCTGAACGATTTCTCACGTGCCGATGATCAACGGCAGCGTCACACAGGGGCCAAATATTAGTTTTGAATTTTTCAAGAATACATGCTGATCACTACAGCCTCCAAAAAAATCAAAGATGTGCATTGGGGTGAGATACACCTTCAAACAATTTTTCAGAGCGAGCTGAGCGATTTCTGACGTGCCGGTGGTCAACGGTAACGACAGAAAGGGGCCAAATATTGGTTTTGAATTTTTCCAGAATACATGCTGATCACTACAGCCTCCAAAAAAATCAATGATGTGCATTGGGGTGAGATACACCTTAAAATAAAATTCCAGAGCCACCCAATCGATTTGTGACGTGCCGATGATCAACGGCAGCGTCACATAGGGGCCAAATATTAGTTTTGAATTTTTCAAAAATACATGCTGATCACTACAACCTCCAAAAAAATCAAAGATGTGCATTGGGGTGAGATACACCTTCAAACAATTTTTCTGAGCGAGCTGAACGATTTCTGACGTGCCGATGATCCAACGGCAGCGTCACACAGGGGCCAAATATTAGTTTTGAATTTTTCAAGAATACGTGCTGATCACTACAGCCTCCAAAAAAATCATAGATGTGCTTTGGGGTGAGATACACCTTCAAACAAAATTTCGGAGCGAGTTGAACGATTTCTCACGTGCCGATGATCATCGCTAACGTCAGAAAGGGGCCAAATATTGGTTTTAATTTTTTCAAGAATACGTGCTGATCATTACAGCCTCCAAAAAAATCAATGATGTGCATTGGGGTGAGATACACCTTCAACAAATTTTTCGGAGCGAGCTGAGCGATTTCTGACGTGCCGGTGATCAACGGTAACGTCAGAAAGGGGCGACATATTGGTTTTGAATTTTTCAAGAATACATGCTGATCACTACAGCCTCCAAAAAAATCAAAGATGTGCATTGGGGTGAGATACACCTTCAAACAATTTTTCTGAGCGAGCTGAACGATTTCTCACGTGCCGATGATCAACGGCAGCGTCACACAGGGGCCAAATATTAGTTTTGAATTTTTCAAGAATACGTGCTGATCATTACAGCCTCCAAAAAAATCATAGATGTGCATTGGGGTGAGATACACATTCTAACAAAATTTCGGAGCGAGCTGAGCGATTTCTGACGTGCCGGTGGTCAACGGTAACGACAGAAAGGGGCCAAATATTGGTTTTGAATTTTTCAAGAATACGTGCTGATCACTACATCCTCCAAAAAATCATAGATGTGCTTTGGGGTGAGATACACCTTCAAACAATTTTTCTGAGCGAGCTGAGCGATTTCTGACGTGCCGATGATCAACGGTAACGTCAGAAAGGGGCCAAATATTGGTTTTGAATTTTTCCAGAATACATGCTGATCACTACAGCCTCCAAAAAAATCAATGATGTGCATTGGGGTGAGATACACCTTAAAATAAAATTCCAGAGCCACCCAATCGATTTGTGACGTGCCGATGATCAACGGCAGCGTCACATAGGGGCCAATTATTAGTTTTGAATTTTTCAAAAATACATGCTGATCACTACAACCTCCAAAAAAATCAAAGATGTGCATTGGGGTGAGATACACCTTCAAACAATTTTTCAGAGCGAGCTGAGCGATTTCTGACGTGCCGGTGATCATCGCTAACGTCAGAAAGGGGCCAAATATTGGTTTTAAATTTTTCAAGAATACGTGCTGATCATTACAGCCTCCAAAAAAATCATAGATGTGTATTGGGGTGAGATACACATTCTAACAAAATTTCGGAGCGAGCTGAGCGATTTCTGACGTGCCGGTGATCAACGGTAACGTCAGAAAGGGGCCAAATATTGGTTTTGAATTTTTCCAGAATACATGCTGATCACTACAGCCTCCAAAAAAATCATAGATGTGCATTGGGTTGAGATACGCCATAAAATAAAATTTCAGAGCCACCCAATCGATTTGTGACGTGCCGATGATCAACGGCAGCGTCACACAGGGGCCAAATATTAGTTTTGAATTTTTCAAGAATACGTGCTGATCACTACAGCCTCCAAAAAAATCATAGATGTGCTTTGGGGTGAGATACACCTTCAAACAATTTTTCTGAGCGAGCTGAGCGATTTCTGACGTGCCGGTGATCAACGGTAACGACAGAAAGGGGCCAAATATTGGTTTTGAATTTTTCCAGAATACATGCTGATCACTACAGCCTCCAAAAAAATCAATGATGTGCATTGGGGTGAGATACACCTTAAAATAAAATTCCAGAGCCACCCAATCGATTTGTGACGTGCCGATGATCAACGGCAGCGTCACATAGGGGCCAAATATTAGTTTTGAATTTTTCAAAAATACATGCTGATCACTACAACCTCCAAAAAAATCAAAGATGTGCATTGGGGTGAGATACACCTTAAAATAAAATTCCAGAGCCACCCAATCGATTTGTGACGTGCCGATGATCAACGGCAGCGTCACATAGGGGCCAAATATTAGTTTTGAATTTTTCAAAAATACATGCTGATCACTACAACCTCCAAAAAAATCAAAGATGTGCATTGGGGTGAGATACACCTTAAAATAAAATTCCAGAGCCACCCAATCGATTTGTGACGTGCCGATGATCAACGGCAGCGTCACATAGGGGCCAAATATTAGTTTTGAATTTTTCAAAAATACATGCTGATCACTACAACCTCCAAAAAAATCAAAGATGTGCATTGGGGTGAGATACACCTTCAAACAAAATTTCGGAGCGAGTTGAACGATTTCTCACGTGCCGGTGATCAACGGTAACGACAGAAAGGGGCCAAATATTGGTTTTGAATTTTTCCAGAATACATGCTGATCATTACAGCCTCCAAAAAAATCATAGATGTGCATTGGGGTGAGATACACCTTCAAACAATTTTTCTGAGCGAGCTGAACGATTTGTGACGTGCCGATGATCAACGGCAGCGTCACACAGGGGCCAAATATTAGTTTTGAATTTTTCAAGAATACGTGCTGATCACTACAGCCTCCAAAAAAATCATAGATGTGCTTTGGGGTGAGATACACCTTCAAACAATTTTTCTGAGCGAGCTGAGCGATTTCTGACGTGCCGATGATCAACGGTAACGTCAGAATGGGGCCAAATATTGGTTTTGAATTTTTCCAGAATACATGCTGATCACTACAGCCTCCAAAAAAATCAATGATGTGCATTGGGGTGAGATACACCTTAAAATAAAATTCCAGAGCCACCCAATCGATTTGTGACGTGCCGATGATCAACGGCAGCGTCACATAGGGGCCAAATATTAGTTTTGAATTTTTCAAAAATACATGCTGATCACTACAACCTCCAAAAAAATCAAAGATGTGCATTGGGGTGAGATACACCTTCAAACAAAATTTCGGAGCGAGTTGAACGATTTCTCACGTGCCGATGATCATCGCTAACGTCAGAAAGGGGCCAAATATTGGTTTTAATTTTTTCAAGAATACGTGCTGATCATTACAGCCTCCTAAAAAATCAATGATGTGCATTGGGGTGAGATACACCTTCAACAAATTTTTCGGAGCGAGCTGAGCGATTTCTGACGTGCCGGTGATCAACGGTAACGTCAGAATGGGGCCAAATATTGGTTTTGAATTTTTCCAGAATACATGCTGATCATTACAGCCTCCAAAAAAATCATAGATGTGCATTGGGGTGAGATAAACCTTCAAACAAAATTTCGGAGCGAGCTGAACGATTTCTCACGTGCCGATGATCAACGGCAGCGTCACACAGGGGCCAAATATTAGTTTTGAATTTTTCAAGAATACATGCTGATCACTACAGCCTCCAAAAAAATCAAAGATGTGCATTGGGGTGAGATACACCTTCAAACAATTTTTCAGAGCGAGCTGAGCGATTTCTGACGTGCCGGTGGTCAACGGTAACGACAGAAAGGGGCCAAATATTGGTTTTGAATTTTTCCAGAATACATGCTGATCACTACAGCCTCCAAAAAAATCAATGATGTGCATTGGGGTGAGATACACCTTAAA
This sequence comes from Amphiduros pacificus, assembly GCA_949316495.1. NCBI lineage: Eukaryota > Metazoa > Annelida > Polychaeta > Phyllodocida > Hesionidae > Amphiduros > Amphiduros pacificus. The sequence goes on along the minus strand of OX439012.1, from coordinate 857,548 downwards.
ATAAAATTCCAGAGCCACCCAATCGATTTGTGACGTGCCGATGATCAACGGCAGCGTCACATAGGGGCCAAATATTAGTTTTGAATTTTTCAAAAATACATGCTGATCACTACAACCTCCAAAAAAATCAAAGATGTGCATTGGGGTGAGATACACCTTCAAACAATTTTTCTGAGCGAGCTGAACGATTTCTGACGTGCCGGTGATCATCGCTAACGTCAGAAAGGGGCCAAATATTGGTTTTAATTTTTTCAAGAATACGTGCTGATCATTACAGCCTCCAAAAAAATCAATGATGTGCATTGGGGTGAGATACACCTTCAACAAATTTTTCGGAGCGAGCTGAGCGATTTCTGACGTGCCGGTGATCAACGGTAACGTCAGAAAGGGGCGACATATTGGTTTTGAATTTTTCAAGAATACATGCTGATCACTACAGCCTCCAAAAAAATCAAAGATGTGCATTGGGGTGAGATACACCTTCAAACAATTTTTCTGAGCGAGCTGAACGATTTCTCACGTGCCGATGATCAACGGCAGCGTCACACAGGGGCCAAATATTAGTTTTGAATTTTTCAAGAATACGTGCTGATCATTACAGCCTCCAAAAAAATCATAGATGTGCATTGGGGTGAGATACACATTCTAACAAAATTTCGGAGCGAGCTGAGCGATTTCTGACGTGCCGGTGGTCAACGGTAACGACAGAAAGGGGCCAAATATTGGTTTTGAATTTTTCAAGAATACGTGCTGATCACTACAGCCTCCAAAAAAATCATAGATGTACATTGGGGTGAGATACACATTCTATCAAAATTTCGGAGCGAGCTGAGCGATTTCTGACGTGCCGGTGATCAACGGTAACGTCAGAAAGGGGCGACATATTGGTTTTGAATTTTTCAAGAATACATGCTGATCACTACAGCCTCCAAAAAAATCAAAGTTGTGCATTGGGGTGAGATACACCTTAAAATAAAATTCCAGAGCCACCCAATCGATTTGTGACGTGCCGATGATCAACGGCAGCGTCACACAGGGGCCAAATATTAGTTTTGAATTTTTCAAAAATACATGCTGATCACTACAACCTCCAAAAAAATCAAAGATGTGCATTGGGGTGAGATACACCTTCAAACAATTTTTCAGAGCGAGCTGAGCGATTTTTGACGTGCCGGTGATCAACGGTAACGACAGAAAGGGGCCAAATATTGGTTTTGAATTTTTCCAGAATACATGCTGATCACTACAGCCTCCAAAAAAATCAATGATGTGCATTGGGGTGAGATACACCTTAAAATAAAATTCCAGAGCCACCCAATCGATTTGTGACGTGCCGATGATCAACGGCAGCGTCACATAGGGGCCAAATATTAGTTTTGAATTTTTCAAAAATACATGCTGATCACTACAACCTCCAAAAAAATCAAAGATGTGCATTGGGGTGAGATACACCTTAAAATAAAATTCCAGAGCCACCCAATCGATTTGTGACGTGCCGATGATCAACGGCAGCGTCACATAGGGGCCAAATATTAGTTTTGAATTTTTCAAAAATACATGCTGATCACTACAACCTCCAAAAAAATCAAAGATGTGCATTGGGGTGAGATACACCTTCAAACAAAATTTCGGAGCGAGTTGAACGATTTCTCACGTGCCGGTGATCAACGGTAACGACAGAAAGGGGCCAAATATTGGTTTTGAATTTTTCCAGAATACATGCTGATCATTACAGCCTCCAAAAAAATCATAGATGTGCATTGGGGTGAGATAAACCTTCAAACAAAATTTCGGAGCGAGCTGAACGATTTCTGACGTGCCGATGATCCAACGGCAGCGTCACACAGGGGCCAAATATTAGTTTTGAATTTTTCAAGAATACGTGCTGATCACTACAGCCTCCAAAAAAATCATAGATGTGCTTTGGGGTGAGATACACCTTCAAACAAAATTTCGGAGCGAGTTGAACGATTTCTCACGTGCCGATGATCATCGCTAACGTCAGAAAGGGGCCAAATATTGGTTTTAATTTTTTCAAGAATACGTGCTGATCATTACAGCCTCCAAAAAAATCAATGATGTGCATTGGGGTGAGATACACCTTCAACAAATTTTTCGGAGCGAGCTGAGCGATTTCTGACGTGCCGGTGATCAACGGTAACGTCAGAAAGGGGCGACATATTGGTTTTGAATTTTTCAAGAATACATGCTGATCACTACAGCCTCCAAAAAAATCAAAGATGTGCATTGGGGTGAGATACACCTTCAAACAATTTTTCTGAGCGAGCTGAACGATTTCTCACGTGCCGATGATCAACGGCAGCGTCACACAGGGGCCAAATATTAGTTTTGAATTTTTCAAGAATACGTGCTGATCATTACAGCCTCCAAAAAAATCATAGATGTGCATTGGGGTGAGATACACATTCTAACAAAATTTCGGAGCGAGCTGAGCGATTTCTGACGTGCCGGTGGTCAACGGTAACGACAGAAAGGGGCCAAATATTGGTTTTGAATTTTTCAAGAATACGTGCTGATCACTACAGCCTCCAAAAAAATCATAGATGTGCATTGGGGTGAGATACACATTCTAACAAAATTTCGGAGCGAGCTGAGCGATTTCTGACGTGCCGGTGATCAACGGTAACGTCAGAAAGGGGCGACATATTGGTTTTGAATTTTTCAAGAATACATGCTGATCACTACAGCCTCCAAAAAAATCAAAGATGTGCATTGGGGTGAGATACACCTTCAAACAATTTTTCTGAGCGAGCTGAACGATTTCTGACGTGCCGATGATCAACGGTAACGTCAGAAAGGGGCCAAATATTGGTTTTGAATTTTTCCAGAATACATGCTGATCACTACAGCCTCCAAAAAAATCAATGATGTGCATTGGGGTGAGATACACCTTAAAATAAAATTCCAGAGCCACCCAATCGATTTGTGACGTGCCGATGATCAACGGCAGCGTCACATAGGGGCCAAATATTAGTTTTGAATTTTTCAAGAATACGCGCTGATCACTACAGCCTCCAAAAAAATCATAGATGTGCATTGGGGTGAGATACACATTCACACAAAATTTCGGAGCGAGCTGAGCGATTTCTGACGTGCGGGTGATCAAAGGTAACGTCAAAAGGGGCCAAATATTGGTTTTGAATTTTTCAAGAATACATGCTGATCACTACAGCCTCCAAAAAAATCAAAGATGTGCATTGGGGTGAGATACACCTTCAAACAATTTTTCTGAGCGAGCTGAACGATTTCTCACGTGCCGATGATCAACGGCAGCGTCACACAGGGGCCAAATATTAGTTTTGAATTTTTCAAGAATACGTGCTGATCACTACAGCCCCCAAAAAAATCATAGATGTGCATTGGGGTGAGATACACATTCACACAAAATTTCGGAGCGAGCTGAGCGATTTCTGACGTGCGGGTGATCAAAGGTAACGTCAAAAGGGGCCAAATATTGGTTTTGAATTTTTCAAGAATACATGCTGATCACTACAGCCTCCAAAAAAATCAAAGATGTGCATTGGGGTGAGATACACCTTCAAACAATTTTTCTGAGCGAGCTGAACGATTTCTCACGTGCCGATGATCAACGGCAGCGTCACACAGGGGCCAAATATTAGTTTTGAATTTTTCAAGAATACGTGCTGATCACTACAGCCTCCAAAAAAATCATAGATGTGCATTGGGGTGAGATACACATTCACACAAAATTTCGGAGCGAGCTGAGCGATTTCTGACGTGCGGGTGATCAAAGGTAACGTCAGAAATTGGTTTTGAATTTTTCAAGAATACATGCTGATCACTACAGCCTCCAAAAAAATCAAAGATGTGCATTGGGGTGAGATACACCTTCAAACAATTTTTCTGAGCGAGCTGAACGATTTGTGACGTGCCGATGATCAACGGCAGCGTCACACAGGGGCCAAATATTAGTTTTGAATTTTTCAAGAATACGTGCTGATCACTACAGCCTCCAAAAAAATCAATGATGTGCATTGGGGTGAGATACACCTTAAAATAAAATTCCAGAGCCACCCAATCGATTTGTGACGTGCCGATGATCAACGGCAGCGTCACATAGGGGCCAAATATTAGTTTTGAATTTTTCAAAAATACATGCTGATCACTACAACCTCCAAAAAAATCAAAGATGTGCATTGGGGTGAGATACACCTTCAAACAATTTTTCAGAGCGAGCTGAGCGATTTCTGACGTGCCGGTGATCAACGGTAACGACAGAAAGGGGCCAAATATTGGTTTTGAATTTTTCCAGAATACATGCTGATCACTACAGCCTCCAAAAAAATCAATGATGTGCATTGGGGTGAGATACACCTTAAAATAAAATTCCAGAGCCACCCAATCGATTTGTGACGTGCCGATGATCAACGGCAGCGTCACATAGGGGCCAAATATTAGTTTTGAATTTTTCAAAAATACATGCTGATCACTACAACCTCCAAAAAAATCAAAGATGTGCATTGGGGTGAGATACACCTTAAAATAAAATTCCAGAGCCACCCAATCGATTTGTGACGTGCCGATGATCAACGGCAGCGTCACATAGGGGCCAAATATTAGTTTTGAATTTTTCAAAAATACATGCTGATCACTACAACCTCCAAAAAAATCAAAGATGTGCATTGGGGTGAGATACACCTTCAAACAAAATTTCGGAGCGAGTTGAACGATTTCTCACGTGCCGGTGATCAACGGTAACGACAGAAAGGGGCCAAATATTGGTTTTGAATTTTTCCAGAATACATGCTGATCATTACAGCCTCCAAAAAAATCATAGATGTGCATTGGGGTGAGATACACCTTCAAACAATTTTTCTGAGCGAGCTGAACGATTTGTGACGTGCCGATGATCAACGGCAGCGTCACACAGGGGCCAAATATTAGTTTTGAATTTTTCAAGAATACGTGCTGATCACTACAGCCTCCAAAAAAATCATAGATGTGCTTTGGGGTGAGATACACCTTCAAACAATTTTTCTGAGCGAGCTGAGCGATTTCTGACGTGCCGATGATCAACGGTAACGTCAGAATGGGGCCAAATATTGGTTTTGAATTTTTCCAGAATACATGCTGATCATTACAGCCTCCAAAAAAATCATAGATGTGCATTGGGGTGAGATAAACCTTCAAACAAAATTTCGGAGCGAGCTGAACGATTTCTCACGTGCCGATGATCAACGGCAGCGTCACACAGGGGCCAAATATTAGTTTTGAATTTTTCAAGAATACATGCTGATCACTACAGCCTCCAAAAAAATCAAAGATGTGCATTGGGGTGAGATACACCTTCAAACAATTTTTCAGAGCGAGCTGAGCGATTTCTGACGTGCCGGTGGTCAACGGTAACGACAGAAAGGGGCCAAATATTGGTTTTGAATTTTTCCAGAATACATGCTGATCACTACAGCCTCCAAAAAAATCAATGATGTGCATTGGGGTGAGATACACCTTAAAATAAAATTCCAGAGCCACCCAATCGATTTGTGACGTGCCGATGATCAACGGCAGCGTCACATAGGGGCCAAATATTAGTTTTGAATTTTTCAAAAATACATGCTGATCACTACAACCTCCAAAAAAATCAAAGATGTGCATTGGGGTGAGATACACCTTAAAATAAAATTCCAGAGCCACCCAATCGATTTGTGACGTGCCGATGATCAACGGCAGCGTCACATAGGGGCCAAATATTAGTTTTGAATTTTTCAAAAATACATGCTGATCACTACAACCTCCAAAAAAATCAAAGATGTGCATTGGGGTGAGATACACCTTCAAACAAAATTTCGGAGCGAGTTGAACGATTTCTCACGTGCCGGTGATCAACGGTAACGACAGAAAGGGGCCAAATATTGGTTTTGAATTTTTCCAGAATACATGCTGATCATTACAGCCTCCAAAAAAATCATAGATGTGCATTGGGGTGAGATACACCTTCAAACAATTTTTCTGAGCGAGCTGAACGATTTGTGACGTGCCGATGATCAACGGCAGCGTCACACAGGGGCCAAATATTAGTTTTGAATTTTTCAAGAATACGTGCTGATCACTACAGCCTCCAAAAAAATCATAGATGTGCTTTGGGGTGAGATACACCTTCAAACAATTTTTCTGAGCGAGCTGAGCGATTTCTGACGTGCCGATGATCAACGGTAACGTCAGAATGGGGCCAAATATTGGTTTTGAATTTTTCCAGAATACATGCTGATCACTACAGCCTCCAAAAAAATCAATGATGTGCATTGGGGTGAGATACACCTTAAAATAAAATTCCAGAGCCACCCAATCGATTTGTGACGTGCCGATGATCAACGGCAGCGTCACATAGGGGCCAAATATTAGTTTTGAATTTTTCAAAAATACATGCTGATCACTACAACCTCCAAAAAAATCAAAGATGTGCATTGGGGTGAGATACACCTTCAAACAAAATTTCGGAGCGAGTTGAACGATTTCTCACGTGCCGATGATCATCGCTAACGTCAGAAAGGGGCCAAATATTGGTTTTAATTTTTTCAAGAATACGTGCTGATCATTACAGCCTCCAAAAAAATCAATGATGTGCATTGGGGTGAGATACACCTTCAACAAATTTTTCGGAGCGAGCTGAGCGATTTCTGACGTGCCGGTGATCAACGGTAACGTCAGAAAGGGGCGACATATTGGTTTTGAATTTTTCAAGAATACATGCTGATCACTACAGCCTCCAAAAAAATCAAAGATGTGCATTGGGGTGAGATACACCTTCAAACAATTTTTCTGAGCGAGCTGAACGATTTCTCACGTGCCGATGATCAACGGCAGCGTCACACAGGGGCCAAATATTAGTTTTGAATTTTTCAAGAATACGTGCTGATCATTACAGCCTCCAAAAAAATCATAGATGTGCATTGGGGTGAGATACACATTCTAACAAAATTTCGGAGCGAGCTGAGCGATTTCTGACGTGCCGGTGGTCAACGGTAACGACAGAAAGGGGCCAAATATTGGTTTTGAATTTTTCAAGAATACGTGCTGATCACTACAGCCTCCAAAAAAATCATAGATGTGCATTGGGGTGAGATACACATTCTAACAAAATTTCGGAGCGAGCTGAGCGATTTCTGACGTGCCGGTGATCAACGGTAACGTCAGAAAGGGGCGACATATTGGTTTTGAATTTTTCAAGAATACATGCTGATCACTACAGCCTCCAAAAAAATCAAAGATGTGCATTGGGGTGAGATACACCTTCAAACAATTTTTCTGAGCGAGCTGAACGATTTCTGACGTGCCGATGATCAACGGTAACGTCAGAAAGGGGCCAAATATTGGTTTTGAATTTTTCCAGAATACATGCTGATCACTACAGCCTCCAAAAAAATCAATGATGTGCATTGGGGTGAGATACACCTTAAAATAAAATTCCAGAGCCACCCAATCGATTTGTGACGTGCCGATGATCAACGGCAGCGTCACATAGGGGCCAAATATTAGTTTTGAATTTTTCAAGAATACGCGCTGATCACTACAGCCTCCAAAAAAATCATAGATGTGCATTGGGGTGAGATACACATTCACACAAAATTTCGGAGCGAGCTGAGCGATTTCTGACGTGCGGGTGATCAAAGGTAACGTCAAAAGGGGCCAAATATTGGTTTTGAATTTTTCAAGAATACATGCTGATCACTACAGCCTCCAAAAAAATCAAAGATGTGCATTGGGGTGAGATACACCTTCAAACAATTTTTCTGAGCGAGCTGAACGATTTCTCACGTGCCGATGATCAACGGCAGCGTCACACAGGGGCCAAATATTAGTTTTGAATTTTTCAAGAATACGTGCTGATCACTACAGCCCCCAAAAAAATCATAGATGTGCATTGGGGTGAGATACACATTCACACAAAATTTCGGAGCGAGCTGAGCGATTTCTGACGTGCGGGTGATCAAAGGTAACGTCAAAAGGGGCCAAATATTGGTTTTGAATTTTTCAAGAATACATGCTGATCACTACAGCCTCCAAAAAAATCAAAGATGTGCATTGGGGTGAGATACACCTTCAAACAATTTTTCTGAGCGAGCTGAACGATTTCTCACGTGCCGATGATCAACGGCAGCGTCACACAGGGGCCAAATATTAGTTTTGAATTTTTCAAGAATACGTGCTGATCACTACAGCCTCCAAAAAAATCATAGATGTGCATTGGGGTGAGATACACATTCACACAAAATTTCGGAGCGAGCTGAGCGATTTCTGACGTGCGGGTGATCAAAGGTAACGTCAGAAATTGGTTTTGAATTTTTCAAGAATACATGCTGATCACTACAGCCTCCAAAAAAATCAATGATGTGCATTGGGGTGAGATACACCTTAAAATAAAATTCCAGAGCCACCCAATCGATTTGTGACGTGCCGATGATCAACGGCAGCGTCACATAGGGGCCAAATATTAGTTTTGAATTTTTCAAAAATACATGCTGATCACTACAACCTCCAAAAAAATCAAAGATGTGCATTGGGGTGAGATACACCTTCAAACAATTTTTCAGAGCGAGCTGAGCGATTTCTGACGTGCCGGTGATCAACGGTAACGACAGAAAGGGGCCAAATATTGGTTTTGAATTTTTCCAGAATACATGCTGATCACTACAGCCTCCAAAAAAATCAATGATGTGCATTGGGGTGAGATACACCTTAAAATAAAATTCCAGAGCCACCCAATCGATTTGTGACGTGCCGATGATCAACGGCAGCGTCACATAGGGGCCAAATATTAGTTTTGAATTTTTCAAAAATACATGCTGATCACTACAACCTCCAAAAAAATCAAAGATGTGCATTGGGGTGAGATACACCTTAAAATAAAATTCCAGAGCCACCCAATCGATTTGTGACGTGCCGATGATCAACGGCAGCGTCACATAGGGGCCAAATATTAGTTTTGAATTTTTCAAAAATACATGCTGATCACTACAACCTCCAAAAAAATCAAAGATGTGCATTGGGGTGAGATACACCTTCAAACAAAATTTCGGAGCGAGTTGAACGATTTCTCACGTGCCGGTGATCAACGGTAACGACAGAAAGGGGCCAAATATTGGTTTTGAATTTTTCCAGAATACATGCTGATCATTACAGCCTCCAAAAAAATCATAGATGTGCATTGGGGTGAGATACACCTTCAAACAATTTTTCTGAGCGAGCTGAACGATTTGTGACGTGCCGATGATCAACGGCAGCGTCACACAGGGGCCAAATATTAGTTTTGAATTTTTCAAGAATACGTGCTGATCACTACAGCCTCCAAAAAAATCATAGATGTGCTTTGGGGTGAGATACACCTTCAAACAATTTTTCTGAGCGAGCTGAGCGATTTCTGACGTGCCGATGATCAACGGTAACGTCAGAATGGGGCCAAATATTGGTTTTGAATTTTTCCAGAATACATGCTGATCATTACAGCCTCCAAAAAAATCATAGATGTGCATTGGGGTGAGATAAACCTTCAAACAAAATTTCGGAGCGAGCTGAACGATTTCTCACGTGCCGATGATCAACGGCAGCGTCACACAGGGGCCAAATATTAGTTTTGAATTTTTCAAGAATACATGCTGATCACTACAGCCTCCAAAAAAATCAAAGATGTGCATTGGGGTGAGATACACCTTCAAACAATTTTTCAGAGCGAGCTGAGCGATTTCTGACGTGCCGGTGGTCAACGGTAACGACAGAAAGGGGCCAAATATTGGTTTTGAATTTTTCCAGAATACATGCTGATCACTACAGCCTCCAAAAAAATCAATGATGTGCATTGGGGTGAGATACACCTTAAAATAAAATTCCAGAGCCACCCAATCGATTTGTGACGTGCCGATGATCAACGGCAGCGTCACATAGGGGCCAAATATTAGTTTTGAATTTTTCAAAAATACATGCTGATCACTACAACCTCCAAAAAAATCAAAGATGTGCATTGGGGTGAGATACACCTTCAAACAATTTTTCTGAGCGAGCTGAACGATTTCTGACGTGCCGGTGATCATCGCTAACGTCAGAAAGGGGCCAAATATTGGTTTTAATTTTTTCAAGAATACGTGCTGATCATTACAGCCTCCAAAAAAATCAATGATGTGCATTGTGGTGAGATACACCTTCAACAAATTTTTCGGAGCGAGCTGAGCGATTTCTGACGTGCCGGTGATCAACGGTAACGTCAGAAAGGGGCGACATATTGGTTTTGAATTTTTCAAGAATACATGCTGATCACTACAGCCTCCAAAAAAATCAAAGATGTGCATTGGGGTGAGATACACCTTCAAACAATTTTTCTGAGCGAGCTGAACGATTTCTCACGTGCCGATGATCAACGGCAGCGTCACACAGGGGCCAAATATTAGTTTTGAATTTTTCAAGAATACGTGCTGATCATTACAGCCTCCAAAAAAATCATAGATGTGCATTGGGGTGAGATACACATTCTAACAAAATTTCGGAGCGAGCTGAGCGATTTCTGACGTGCCGGTGGTCAACGGTAACGACAGAAAGGGGCCAAATATTGGTTTTGAATTTTTCAAGAATACGTGCTGATCACTACATCCTCCAAAAAATCATAGATGTGCTTTGGGGTGAGATACACCTTCAAACAATTTTTCTGAGCGAGCTGAGCGATTTCTGACGTGCCGATGATCAACGGTAACGTCAGAAAGGGGCCAAATATTGGTTTTGAATTTTTCCAGAATACATGCTGATCACTACAGCCTCCAAAAAAATCAATGATGTGCATTGGGGTGAGATACACCTTAAAATAAAATTCCAGAGCCACCCAATCGATTTGTGACGTGCCGATGATCAACGGCAGCGTCACATAGGGGCCAATTATTAGTTTTGAATTTTTCAAAAATACATGCTGATCACTACAACCTCCAAAAAAATCAAAGATGTGCATTGGGGTGAGATACACCTTCAAACAAAATTTCGGAGCGAGCTGAGCGATTTCTGACGTGCCGGTGATCAACGGTAACGTCAGAAAGGGGCCAAATATTGGTTTTGAATTTTTCCAGAATACATGCTGATCACTACAGCCTCCAAAAAAATCATAGATGTGCATTGGGTTGAGATACGCCATAAAATAAAATTTCAGAGCCACCCAATCGATTTGTGACGTGCCGATGATCAACGGCAGCGTCACACAGGGGCCAAATATTAGTTTTGAATTTTTCAAGAATACGTGCTGATCACTACAGCCTCCAAAAAAATCATAGATGTGCTTTGGGGTGAGATACACCTTCAAACAATTTTTCTGAGCGAGCTGAGCGATTTCTGACGTGCCGGTGATCAACGGTAACGACAGAAAGGGGCCAAATATTGGTTTTGAATTTTTCCAGAATACATGCTGATCACTACAGCCTCCAAAAAAATCAATGATGTGCATTGGGGTGAGATACACCTTAAAATAAAATTCCAGAGCCACCCAATCGATTTGTGACGTGCCGATGATCAACGGCAGCGTCACATAGGGGCCAAATATTAGTTTTGAATTTTTCAAAAATACATGCTGATCACTACAACCTCCAAAAAAATCAAAGATGTGCATTGGGGTGAGATACACCTTAAAATAAAATTCCAGAGCCACCCAATCGATTTGTGACGTGCCGATGATCAACGGCAGCGTCACATAGGGGCCAAATATTAGTTTTGAATTTTTCAAAAATACATGCTGATCACTACAACCTCCAAAAAAATCAAAGATGTGCATTGGGGTGAGATACACCTTCAAACAATTTTTCTGAGCGAGCTGAACGATTTATGACGTGCCGATGATCCAACGGCAGCGTCACACAGGGGCCAAATATTAGTTTTGAATTTTTCAAGAATACGTGCTGATCACTACAGCCTCCAAAAAAATCATAGATGTGCTTTGGGGTGAGATACACCTTCAAACAAAATTTCGGAGCGAGTTGAACGATTTCTCACGTGCCGATGATCATCGCTAACGTCAGAAAGGGGCCAAATATTGGTTTTAATTTTTTCAAGAATACGTGCTGATCATTACAGCCTCCAAAAAAATCAATGATGTGCATTGGGGTGAGATACACCTTCAACAAATTTTTCGGAGCGAGCTGAGCGATTTCTGACGTGCCGGTGATCAACGGTAACGTCAGAAAGGGGCGACATATTGGTTTTGAATTTTTCAAGAATACATGCTGATCACTACAGCCTCCAAAAAAAATCAAAGATGTGCATTGGGGTGAGATACACCTTCAAACAATTTTTCTGAGCGAGCTGAACGATTTCTCACGTGCCGATGATCAACGGCAGCGTCACACAGGGGCCAAATATTAGTTTTGAATTTTTCAAGAATACGTGCTGATCATTACAGCCTCCAAAAAAATCATAGATGTGCATTGGGGTGAGATACACATTCTAACAAAATTTCGGAGCGAGCTGAGCGATTTCTGACGTGCCGGTGGTCAACGGTAACGACAGAAAGGGGCCAAATATTGGTTTTGAATTTTTCAAGAATACGTGCTGATCATTACAGCCTCCAAAAAAATCATAGATGTGCATTGGGGTGAGATACACATTCTAACAAAATTTCGGAGCGAGCTGAGCGATTTCTGACGTGCGGGTGATCAAAGGTAACGTCAGAAATTGGTTTTGAATTTTTCAAGAATACATGCTGATCACTACAGCCTCCAAAAAAATCAAAGATGTGCATTGGGGTGAGATACACCTTCAAACAATTTTTCAGAGCGAGCTGAGCGATTTCTGACGTGCCGGTGATCAACGGTAACGACAGAAAGGGGCCAAATATTGGTTTTGAATTTTTCCAGAATACATGCTGATCACTACAGCCTCCAAAAAAATCAATGATGTGCATTGGGGTGAGATACACCTTAAAATAAAATTCCAGAGCCACCCAATCGATTTGTGACGTGCCGATGATCAACGGCAGCGTCACATAGGGGCCAAATATTAGTTTTGAATTTTTCAAAAATACATGCTGATCACTACAACCTCCAAAAAAATCAAAGATGTGCATTGGGGTGAGATACACCTTAAAATAAAATTCCAGAGCCACCCAATCGATTTGTGACGTGCCGATGATCAACGGCAGCGTCACATAGGGGCCAAATATTAGTTTTGAATTTTTCAAAAATACATGCTGATCACTACAACCTCCAAAAAAATCAAAGATGTGCATTGGGGTGAGATACACCTTCAAACAAAATTTCGGAGCGAGTTGAACGATTTCTCACGTGCCGGTGATCAACGGTAACGACAGAAAGGGGCCAAATATTGGTTTTGAATTTTTCCAGAATACATGCTGATCATTACAGCCTCCAAAAAAATCATAGATGTGCATTGGGGTGAGATACACCTTCAAACAATTTTTCTGAGCGAGCTGAACGATTTGTGACGTGCCGATGATCAACGGCAGCGTCACACAGGGGCCAAATATTAGTTTTGAATTTTTCAAGAATACGTGCTGATCACTACAGCCTCCAAAAAAATCATAGATGTGCTTTGGGGTGAGATACACCTTCAAACAATTTTTCTGAGCGAGCTGAGCGATTTCTGACGTGCCGATGATCAACGGTAACGTCAGAATGGGGCCAAATATTGGTTTTGAATTTTTCCAGAATACATGCTGATCACTACAGCCTCCAAAAAAATCAATGATGTGCATTGGGGTGAGATACACCTTAAAATAAAATTCCAGAGCCACCCAATCGATTTGTGACGTGCCGATGATCAACGGCAGCGTCACATAGGGGCCAAATATTAGTTTTGAATTTTTCAAAAATACATGCTGATCACTACAACCTCCAAAAAAATCAAAGATGTGCATTGGGGTGAGATACACCTTCAAACAAAATTTCGGAGCGAGTTGAACGATTTCTCACGTGCCGATGATCATCGCTAACGTCAGAAAGGGGCCAAATATTGGTTTTAATTTTTTCAAGAATACGTGCTGATCATTACAGCCTCCAAAAAAATCAATGATGTGCATTGGGGTGAGATACACCTTCAACAAATTTTTCGGAGCGAGCTGAGCGATTTCTGACGTGCCGATGATCAACGGCAGCGTCACACAGGGGCCAAATATTAGTTTTGAATTTTTCAAGAATACGTGCTGATCATTACAGCCTCCAAAAAAATCATAGATGTGCATTGGGGTGAGATACACATTCTAACAAAATTTCGGAGCGAGCTGAGCGATTTCTGACGTGCGGGTGATCAAAGGTAACGTCAGAAATTGGTTTTGAATTTTTCAAGAATACATGCTGATCACTACAGCCTCCAAAAAAATCAAAGATGTGCATTGGGGTGAGATACACCTTCAAACAATTTTTCTGAGCGAGCTGAACGATTTCTCACGTGCCGATGATCAACGGCAGCGTCACACAGGGGCCAAATATTAGTTTTGAATTTTTCAAGAATACGTGCTGATCATTACAGCCTCCAAAAAAATCATAGATGTGCATTGGGGTGAGATACACATTCTAACAAAATTTCGGAGCGAGCTGAGCGATTTCTGACGTGCGGGTGATCAAAGGTAACGTCAGAAATTGGTTTTGAATTTTTCAAGAATACATGCTGATCACTACAGCCTCCAAAAAAATCAAAGATGTGCATTGGGGTGAGATACACCTTCAAACAATTTTTCAGAGCGAGCTGAGCGATTTCTGACGTGCCGGTGATCAACGGTAACGACAGAAAGGGGCCAAATATTGGTTTTGAATTTTTCCAGAATACATGCTGATCACTACAGCCTCCAAAAAAATCAATGATGTGCATTGGGGTGAGATACACCTTAAAATAAAATTCCAGAGCCACCCAATCGATTTGTGACGTGCCGATGATCAACGGCAGCGTCACATAGGGGCCAAATATTAGTTTTGAATTTTTCAAAAATACATGCTGATCACTACAACCTCCAAAAAAATCAAAGATGTGCATTGGGGTGAGATACACCTTAAAATAAAATTCCAGAGCCACCCAATCGATTTGTGACGTGCCGATGATCAACGGCAGCGTCACATAGGGGCCAAATATTAGTTTTGAATTTTTCAAAAATACATGCTGATCACTACAACCTCCAAAAAAATCAAAGATGTGCATTGGGGTGAGATACACCTTCAAACAAAATTTCGGAGCGAGTTGAACGATTTCTCACGTGCCGGTGATCAACGGTAACGACAGAAAGGGGCCAAATATTGGTTTTGAATTTTTCCAGAATACATGCTGATCATTACAGCCTCCAAAAAAATCATAGATGTGCATTGGGGTGAGATACACCTTCAAACAATTTTTCTGAGCGAGCTGAACGATTTGTGACGTGCCGATGATCAACGGCAGCGTCACACAGGGGCCAAATATTAGTTTTGAATTTTTCAAGAATACGTGCTGATCACTACAGCCTCCAAAAAAATCATAGATGTGCTTTGGGGTGAGATACACCTTCAAACAATTTTTCTGAGCGAGCTGAGCGATTTCTGACGTGCCGATGATCAACGGTAACGTCAGAATGGGGCCAAATATTGGTTTTGAATTTTTCCAGAATACATGCTGATCACTACAGCCTCCAAAAAAATCAATGATGTGCATTGGGGTGAGATACACCTTAAAATAAAATTCCAGAGCCACCCAATCGATTTGTGACGTGCCGATGATCAACGGCAGCGTCACATAGGGGCCAAATATTAGTTTTGAATTTTTCAAAAATACATGCTGATCACTACAACCTCCAAAAAAATCAAAGATGTGCATTGGGGTGAGATACACCTTCAAACAATTTTTCAGAGCGAGCTGAGCGATTTCTGACGTGCCGGTGATCAACGGTAACGACAGAAAGGGGCCAAATATTGGTTTTGAATTTTTCCAGAATACATGCTGATCACTACAGCCTCCAAAAAAATCAATGATGTGCATTGGGGTGAGATACACCTTAAAATAAAATTCCAGAGCCACCCAATCGATTTGTGACGTGCCGATGATCAACGGCAGCGTCACATAGGGGCCAAATATTAGTTTTGAATTTTTCAAAAATACATGCTGATCACTACAACCTCCAAAAAAATCAAAGATGTGCATTGGGGTGAGATACACCTTAAAATAAAATTCCAGAGCCACCCAATCGATTTGTGACGTGCCGATGATCAACGGCAGCGTCACATAGGGGCCAAATATTAGTTTTGAATTTTTCAAAAATACATGCTGATCACTACAACCTCCAAAAAAATCAAAGATGTGCATTGGGGTGAGATACACCTTAAAATAAAATTCCAGAGCCACCCAATCGATTTGTGACGTGCCGATGATCAACGGCAGCGTCACATAGGGGCCAAATATTAGTTTTGAATTTTTCAAAAATACATGCTGATCACTACAACCTCCAAAAAAATCAAAGATGTGCATTGGGGTGAGATACACCTTAAAATAAAATTCCAGAGCCACCCAATCGATTTGTGACGTGCCGATGATCAACGGCAGCGTCACATAGGGGCCAAATATTAGTTTTGAATTTTTCAAAAATACATGCTGATCACTACAACCTCCAAAAAAATCAAAGATGTGCATTGGGGTGAGATACACCTTCAAACAAAATTTCGGAGCGAGTTGAACGATTTCTCACGTGCCGGTGATCAACGGTAACGACAGAAAGGGGCCAAATATTGGTTTTGAATTTTTCCAGAATACATGCTGATCATTACAGCCTCCAAAAAAATCATAGATGTGCATTGGGGTGAGATACACCTTCAAACAATTTTTCTGAGCGAGCTGAACGATTTCTGACGTGCCGATGATCAACGGCAGCGTCACACAGGGGCCAAATATTAGTTTTGAATTTTTCAAGAATACGTGCTGATCACTACAGCCTCCAAAAAAATCATAGATGTGCTTTGGGGTGAGATACACCTTCAAACAATTTTTCTGAGCGAGCTGAGCGATTTCTGACGTGCCGATGATCAACGGTAACGTCAGAATGGGGCCAAATATTGGTTTTGAATTTTTCCAGAATACATGCTGATCACTACAGCCTCCAAAAAAATCAATGATGTGCATTGGGGTGAGATACACCTTAAAATAAAATTCCAGAGCCACCCAATCGATTTGTGACGTGCCGATGATCAACGGCAGCGTCACATAGGGGCCAAATATTAGTTTTGAATTTTTCAAAAATACATGCTGATCACTACAACCTCCAAAAAATCAAAGATGTGCATTGGGGTGAGATACACCTTCAAACAATTTTTCAGAGCGAGCTGAGCGATTTCTGACGTGCCGGTGATCAACGGTAACGACAGAAAGGGGCCAAATATTGGTTTTGAATTTTTCCAGAATACATGCTGATCACTACAGCCTCCAAAAAAATCAATGATGTGCATTGGGGTGAGATACACCTTAAAATAAAATTCCAGAGCCACCCAATCGATTTGTGACGTGCCGATGATCAACGGCAGCGTCACATAGGGGCCAAATATTAGTTTTGAATTTTTCAAAAATACATGCTGATCACTACAACCTCCAAAAAAATCAAAGATGTGCATTGGGGTGAGATACACCTTAAAATAAAATTCCAGAGCCACCCAATCGATTTGTGACGTGCCGATGATCAACGGCAGCGTCACACAGGGGCCAAATATTAGTTTTGAATTTTTCAAAAATACATGATGATCACTACAACCTCCAAAAAAATCAAAGATGTGCATTGGGGTGAGATAAACCTTCAAACAATTTTTCAGAGCGAGCTGTGCGATTTTTGACGTGCCGGTGATCAACGGTAACGACAGAAAGGGGCCAAATATTGGTTTTGAATTTTTCCAGAATACATGCTGATCACTACAGCCTCCAAAAAAATCAATGATGTGCATTGGGGTGAGATACACCTTAAAATAAAATTCCAGAGCCACCCAATCGATTTGTGACGTGCCGATGATCAACGGCAGCGTCACATAGGGGCCAAATATTAGTTTTGAATTTTTCAAAAATACATGCTGATCACTACAACCTCCAAAAAAATCAAAGATGTGCATTGGGGTGAGATACACCTTAAAATAAAATTCCAGAGCCACCCAATCGATTTGTGACGTGCCGATGATCAACGGCAGCGTCACATAGGGGCCAAATATTAGTTTTGAATTTTTCAAAAATACATGCTGATCACTACAACCTCCAAAAAAATCAAAGATGTGCATTGGGGTGAGATACACCTTCAAACAAAATTTCGGAGCGAGTTGAACGATTTCTCACGTGCCGGTGATCAACGGTAACGACAGAAAGGGGCCAAATATTGGTTTTGAATTTTTCCAGAATACATGCTGATCATTACAGCCTCCAAAAAAATCATAGATGTGCATTGGGGTGAGATACACCTTCAAACAATTTTTCTGAGCGAGCTGAACGATTTCTCACGTGCCGATGATCAACGGCAGCGTCACACAGGGGCCAAATATTAGTTTTGAATTTTTCAAGAATACATGCTGATCACTACAGCCTCCAAAAAAATCAAAGATGTGCATTGGGGTGAGATACACCTTCAAACAATTTTTCAGAGCGAGCTGAGCGATTTCTGACGTGCCGGTGGTCAACGGTAACGACAGAAAGGGGCCAAATATTGGTTTTGAATTTTTCCAGAATACATGCTGATCACTACAGCCTCCAAAAAAATCAATGATGTGCATTGGGGTGAGATACACCTTAAAATAAAATTCCAGAGCCACCCAATCGATTTGTGACGTGCCGATGATCAACGGCAGCGTCACATAGGGGCCAAATATTAGTTTTGAATTTTTCAAAAATACATGCTGATCACTACAACCTCCAAAAAAATCAAAGATGTGCATTGGGGTGAGATACACCTTCAAACAATTTTTCTGAGCGAGCTGAACGATTTCTGACGTGCCGATGATCCAACGGCAGCGTCACACAGGGGCCAAATATTAGTTTTGAATTTTTCAAGAATACGTGCTGATCACTACAGCCTCCAAAAAAATCATAGATGTGCTTTGGGGTGAGATACACCTTCAAACAAAATTTCGGAGCGAGTTGAACGATTTCTCACGTGCCGATGATCATCGCTAACGTCAGAAAGGGGCCAAATATTGGTTTTAATTTTTTCAAGAATACGTGCTGATCATTACAGCCTCCAAAAAAATCAATGATGTGCATTGGGGTGAGATACACCTTCAACAAATTTTTCGGAGCGAGCTGAGCGATTTCTGACGTGCCGGTGATCAACGGTAACGTCAGAAAGGGGCGACATATTGGTTTTGAATTTTTCAAGAATACATGCTGATCACTACAGCCTCCAAAAAAATCAAAGATGTGCATTGGGGTGAGATACACCTTCAAACAATTTTTCTGAGCGAGCTGAACGATTTCTCACGTGCCGATGATCAACGGCAGCGTCACACAGGGGCCAAATATTAGTTTTGAATTTTTCAAGAATACGTGCTGATCATTACAGCCTCCAAAAAAATCATAGATGTGCATTGGGGTGAGATACACATTCTAACAAAATTTCGGAGCGAGCTGAGCGATTTCTGACGTGCCGGTGGTCAACGGTAACGACAGAAAGGGGCCAAATATTGGTTTTGAATTTTTCAAGAATACGTGCTGATCACTACATCCTCCAAAAAATCATAGATGTGCTTTGGGGTGAGATACACCTTCAAACAATTTTTCTGAGCGAGCTGAGCGATTTCTGACGTGCCGATGATCAACGGTAACGTCAGAAAGGGGCCAAATATTGGTTTTGAATTTTTCCAGAATACATGCTGATCACTACAGCCTCCAAAAAAATCAATGATGTGCATTGGGGTGAGATACACCTTAAAATAAAATTCCAGAGCCACCCAATCGATTTGTGACGTGCCGATGATCAACGGCAGCGTCACATAGGGGCCAATTATTAGTTTTGAATTTTTCAAAAATACATGCTGATCACTACAACCTCCAAAAAAATCAAAGATGTGCATTGGGGTGAGATACACCTTCAAACAATTTTTCAGAGCGAGCTGAGCGATTTCTGACGTGCCGGTGATCATCGCTAACGTCAGAAAGGGGCCAAATATTGGTTTTAAATTTTTCAAGAATACGTGCTGATCATTACAGCCTCCAAAAAAATCATAGATGTGTATTGGGGTGAGATACACATTCTAACAAAATTTCGGAGCGAGCTGAGCGATTTCTGACGTGCCGGTGATCAACGGTAACGTCAGAAAGGGGCCAAATATTGGTTTTGAATTTTTCCAGAATACATGCTGATCACTACAGCCTCCAAAAAAATCATAGATGTGCATTGGGTTGAGATACGCCATAAAATAAAATTTCAGAGCCACCCAATCGATTTGTGACGTGCCGATGATCAACGGCAGCGTCACACAGGGGCCAAATATTAGTTTTGAATTTTTCAAGAATACGTGCTGATCACTACAGCCTCCAAAAAAATCATAGATGTGCTTTGGGGTGAGATACACCTTCAAACAATTTTTCTGAGCGAGCTGAGCGATTTCTGACGTGCCGGTGATCAACGGTAACGACAGAAAGGGGCCAAATATTGGTTTTGAATTTTTCCAGAATACATGCTGATCACTACAGCCTCCAAAAAAATCAATGATGTGCATTGGGGTGAGATACACCTTAAAATAAAATTCCAGAGCCACCCAATCGATTTGTGACGTGCCGATGATCAACGGCAGCGTCACATAGGGGCCAAATATTAGTTTTGAATTTTTCAAAAATACATGCTGATCACTACAACCTCCAAAAAAATCAAAGATGTGCATTGGGGTGAGATACACCTTAAAATAAAATTCCAGAGCCACCCAATCGATTTGTGACGTGCCGATGATCAACGGCAGCGTCACATAGGGGCCAAATATTAGTTTTGAATTTTTCAAAAATACATGCTGATCACTACAACCTCCAAAAAAATCAAAGATGTGCATTGGGGTGAGATACACCTTAAAATAAAATTCCAGAGCCACCCAATCGATTTGTGACGTGCCGATGATCAACGGCAGCGTCACATAGGGGCCAAATATTAGTTTTGAATTTTTCAAAAATACATGCTGATCACTACAACCTCCAAAAAAATCAAAGATGTGCATTGGGGTGAGATACACCTTCAAACAAAATTTCGGAGCGAGTTGAACGATTTCTCACGTGCCGGTGATCAACGGTAACGACAGAAAGGGGCCAAATATTGGTTTTGAATTTTTCCAGAATACATGCTGATCATTACAGCCTCCAAAAAAATCATAGATGTGCATTGGGGTGAGATACACCTTCAAACAATTTTTCTGAGCGAGCTGAACGATTTGTGACGTGCCGATGATCAACGGCAGCGTCACACAGGGGCCAAATATTAGTTTTGAATTTTTCAAGAATACGTGCTGATCACTACAGCCTCCAAAAAAATCATAGATGTGCTTTGGGGTGAGATACACCTTCAAACAATTTTTCTGAGCGAGCTGAGCGATTTCTGACGTGCCGATGATCAACGGTAACGTCAGAATGGGGCCAAATATTGGTTTTGAATTTTTCCAGAATACATGCTGATCACTACAGCCTCCAAAAAAATCAATGATGTGCATTGGGGTGAGATACACCTTAAAATAAAATTCCAGAGCCACCCAATCGATTTGTGACGTGCCGATGATCAACGGCAGCGTCACATAGGGGCCAAATATTAGTTTTGAATTTTTCAAAAATACATGCTGATCACTACAACCTCCAAAAAAATCAAAGATGTGCATTGGGGTGAGATACACCTTCAAACAAAATTTCGGAGCGAGTTGAACGATTTCTCACGTGCCGATGATCATCGCTAACGTCAGAAAGGGGCCAAATATTGGTTTTAATTTTTTCAAGAATACGTGCTGATCATTACAGCCTCCTAAAAAATCAATGATGTGCATTGGGGTGAGATACACCTTCAACAAATTTTTCGGAGCGAGCTGAGCGATTTCTGACGTGCCGGTGATCAACGGTAACGTCAGAATGGGGCCAAATATTGGTTTTGAATTTTTCCAGAATACATGCTGATCATTACAGCCTCCAAAAAAATCATAGATGTGCATTGGGGTGAGATAAACCTTCAAACAAAATTTCGGAGCGAGCTGAACGATTTCTCACGTGCCGATGATCAACGGCAGCGTCACACAGGGGCCAAATATTAGTTTTGAATTTTTCAAGAATACATGCTGATCACTACAGCCTCCAAAAAAATCAAAGATGTGCATTGGGGTGAGATACACCTTCAAACAATTTTTCAGAGCGAGCTGAGCGATTTCTGACGTGCCGGTGGTCAACGGTAACGACAGAAAGGGGCCAAATATTGGTTTTGAATTTTTCCAGAATACATGCTGATCACTACAGCCTCCAAAAAAATCAATGATGTGCATTGGGGTGAGATACACCTTAAAATAAAATTCCAGAGCCACCCAATCGATTTGTGACGTGCCGATGATCAACGGCAGCGTCACATAGGGGCCAAATATTAGTTTTGAATTTTTCAAAAATACATGCTGATCACTACAACCTCCAAAAAAATCAAAGATGTGCATTGGGGTGAGATACACCTTCAAACAATTTTTCTGAGCGAGCTGAACGATTTCTGACGTGCCGGTGATCATCGCTAACGTCAGAAAGGGGCCAAATATTGGTTTTAATTTTTTCAAGAATACGTGCTGATCATTACAGCCTCCAAAAAAATCAATGATGTGCATTGGGGTGAGATACACCTTCAACAAATTTTTCGGAGCGAGCTGAGCGATTTCTGACGTGCCGGTGATCAACGGTAACGTCAGAAAGGGGCGACATATTGGTTTTGAATTTTTCAAGAATACATGCTGATCACTACAGCCTCCAAAAAAATCAAAGATGTGCATTGGGGTGAGATACACCTTCAAACAATTTTTCTGAGCGAGCTGAACGATTTCTCACGTGCCGATGATCAACGGCAGCGTCACACAGGGGCCAAATATTAGTTTTGAATTTTTCAAGAATACGTGCTGATCATTACAGCCTCCAAAAAAATCATAGATGTGCATTGGGGTGAGATACACATTCTAACAAAATTTCGGAGCGAGCTGAGCGATTTCTGACGTGCCGGTGGTCAACGGTAACGACAGAAAGGGGCCAAATATTGGTTTTGAATTTTTCAAGAATACGTGCTGATCACTACAGCCTCCAAAAAAATCATAGATGTACATTGGGGTGAGATACACATTCTATCAAAATTTCGGAGCGAGCTGAGCGATTTCTGACGTGCCGGTGATCAACGGTAACGTCAGAAAGGGGCGACATATTGGTTTTGAATTTTTCAAGAATACATGCTGATCACTACAGCCTCCAAAAAAATCAAAGTTGTGCATTGGGGTGAGATACACCTTAAAATAAAATTCCAGAGCCACCCAATCGATTTGTGACGTGCCGATGATCAACGGCAGCGTCACACAGGGGCCAAATATTAGTTTTGAATTTTTCAAAAATACATGCTGATCACTACAACCTCCAAAAAAATCAAAGATGTGCATTGGGGTGAGATACACCTTCAAACAATTTTTCAGAGCGAGCTGAGCGATTTTTGACGTGCCGGTGATCAACGGTAACGACAGAAAGGGGCCAAATATTGGTTTTGAATTTTTCCAGAATACATGCTGATCACTACAGCCTCCAAAAAAATCAATGATGTGCATTGGGGTGAGATACACCTTAAAATAAAATTCCAGAGCCACCCAATCGATTTGTGACGTGCCGATGATCAACGGCAGCGTCACATAGGGGCCAAATATTAGTTTTGAATTTTTCAAAAATACATGCTGATCACTACAACCTCCAAAAAAATCAAAGATGTGCATTGGGGTGAGATACACCTTAAAATAAAATTCCAGAGCCACCCAATCGATTTGTGACGTGCCGATGATCAACGGCAGCGTCACATAGGGGCCAAATATTAGTTTTGAATTTTTCAAAAATACATGCTGATCACTACAACCTCCAAAAAAATCAAAGATGTGCATTGGGGTGAGATACACCTTCAAACAAAATTTCGGAGCGAGTTGAACGATTTCTCACGTGCCGGTGATCAACGGTAACGACAGAAAGGGGCCAAATATTGGTTTTGAATTTTTCCAGAATACATGCTGATCATTACAGCCTCCAAAAAAATCATAGATGTGCATTGGGGTGAGATAAACCTTCAAACAAAATTTCGGAGCGAGCTGAACGATTTCTGACGTGCCGATGATCCAACGGCAGCGTCACACAGGGGCCAAATATTAGTTTTGAATTTTTCAAGAATACGTGCTGATCACTACAGCCTCCAAAAAAATCATAGATGTGCTTTGGGGTGAGATACACCTTCAAACAAAATTTCGGAGCGAGTTGAACGATTTCTCACGTGCCGATGATCATCGCTAACGTCAGAAAGGGGCCAAATATTGGTTTTAATTTTTTCAAGAATACGTGCTGATCATTACAGCCTCCAAAAAAATCAATGATGTGCATTGGGGTGAGATACACCTTCAACAAATTTTTCGGAGCGAGCTGAGCGATTTCTGACGTGCCGGTGATCAACGGTAACGTCAGAAAGGGGCGACATATTGGTTTTGAATTTTTCAAGAATACATGCTGATCACTACAGCCTCCAAAAAAATCAAAGATGTGCATTGGGGTGAGATACACCTTCAAACAATTTTTCTGAGCGAGCTGAACGATTTCTCACGTGCCGATGATCAACGGCAGCGTCACACAGGGGCCAAATATTAGTTTTGAATTTTTCAAGAATACGTGCTGATCATTACAGCCTCCAAAAAAATCATAGATGTGCATTGGGGTGAGATACACATTCTAACAAAATTTCGGAGCGAGCTGAGCGATTTCTGACGTGCCGGTGGTCAACGGTAACGACAGAAAGGGGCCAAATATTGGTTTTGAATTTTTCAAGAATACGTGCTGATCACTACAGCCTCCAAAAAAATCATAGATGTGCATTGGGGTGAGATACACATTCTAACAAAATTTCGGAGCGAGCTGAGCGATTTCTGACGTGCCGGTGATCAACGGTAACGTCAGAAAGGGGCGACATATTGGTTTTGAATTTTTCAAGAATACATGCTGATCACTACAGCCTCCAAAAAAATCAAAGATGTGCATTGGGGTGAGATACACCTTCAAACAATTTTTCTGAGCGAGCTGAACGATTTCTGACGTGCCGATGATCAACGGTAACGTCAGAAAGGGGCCAAATATTGGTTTTGAATTTTTCCAGAATACATGCTGATCACTACAGCCTCCAAAAAAATCAATGATGTGCATTGGGGTGAGATACACCTTAAAATAAAATTCCAGAGCCACCCAATCGATTTGTGACGTGCCGATGATCAACGGCAGCGTCACATAGGGGCCAAATATTAGTTTTGAATTTTTCAAGAATACGCGCTGATCACTACAGCCTCCAAAAAAATCATAGATGTGCATTGGGGTGAGATACACATTCACACAAAATTTCGGAGCGAGCTGAGCGATTTCTGACGTGCGGGTGATCAAAGGTAACGTCAAAAGGGGCCAAATATTGGTTTTGAATTTTTCAAGAATACATGCTGATCACTACAGCCTCCAAAAAAATCAAAGATGTGCATTGGGGTGAGATACACCTTCAAACAATTTTTCTGAGCGAGCTGAACGATTTCTCACGTGCCGATGATCAACGGCAGCGTCACACAGGGGCCAAATATTAGTTTTGAATTTTTCAAGAATACGTGCTGATCACTACAGCCCCCAAAAAAATCATAGATGTGCATTGGGGTGAGATACACATTCACACAAAATTTCGGAGCGAGCTGAGCGATTTCTGACGTGCGGGTGATCAAAGGTAACGTCAAAAGGGGCCAAATATTGGTTTTGAATTTTTCAAGAATACATGCTGATCACTACAGCCTCCAAAAAAATCAAAGATGTGCATTGGGGTGAGATACACCTTCAAACAATTTTTCTGAGCGAGCTGAACGATTTCTCACGTGCCGATGATCAACGGCAGCGTCACACAGGGGCCAAATATTAGTTTTGAATTTTTCAAGAATACGTGCTGATCACTACAGCCTCCAAAAAAATCATAGATGTGCATTGGGGTGAGATACACATTCACACAAAATTTCGGAGCGAGCTGAGCGATTTCTGACGTGCGGGTGATCAAAGGTAACGTCAGAAATTGGTTTTGAATTTTTCAAGAATACATGCTGATCACTACAGCCTCCAAAAAAATCAAAGATGTGCATTGGGGTGAGATACACCTTCAAACAATTTTTCTGAGCGAGCTGAACGATTTGTGACGTGCCGATGATCAACGGCAGCGTCACACAGGGGCCAAATATTAGTTTTGAATTTTTCAAGAATACGTGCTGATCACTACAGCCTCCAAAAAAATCAATGATGTGCATTGGGGTGAGATACACCTTAAAATAAAATTCCAGAGCCACCCAATCGATTTGTGACGTGCCGATGATCAACGGCAGCGTCACATAGGGGCCAAATATTAGTTTTGAATTTTTCAAAAATACATGCTGATCACTACAACCTCCAAAAAAATCAAAGATGTGCATTGGGGTGAGATACACCTTCAAACAATTTTTCAGAGCGAGCTGAGCGATTTCTGACGTGCCGGTGATCAACGGTAACGACAGAAAGGGGCCAAATATTGGTTTTGAATTTTTCCAGAATACATGCTGATCACTACAGCCTCCAAAAAAATCAATGATGTGCATTGGGGTGAGATACACCTTAAAATAAAATTCCAGAGCCACCCAATCGATTTGTGACGTGCCGATGATCAACGGCAGCGTCACATAGGGGCCAAATATTAGTTTTGAATTTTTCAAAAATACATGCTGATCACTACAACCTCCAAAAAAATCAAAGATGTGCATTGGGGTGAGATACACCTTAAAATAAAATTCCAGAGCCACCCAATCGATTTGTGACGTGCCGATGATCAACGGCAGCGTCACATAGGGGCCAAATATTAGTTTTGAATTTTTCAAAAATACATGCTGATCACTACAACCTCCAAAAAAATCAAAGATGTGCATTGGGGTGAGATACACCTTCAAACAAAATTTCGGAGCGAGTTGAACGATTTCTCACGTGCCGGTGATCAACGGTAACGACAGAAAGGGGCCAAATATTGGTTTTGAATTTTTCCAGAATACATGCTGATCATTACAGCCTCCAAAAAAATCATAGATGTGCATTGGGGTGAGATACACCTTCAAACAATTTTTCTGAGCGAGCTGAACGATTTGTGACGTGCCGATGATCAACGGCAGCGTCACACAGGGGCCAAATATTAGTTTTGAATTTTTCAAGAATACGTGCTGATCACTACAGCCTCCAAAAAAATCATAGATGTGCTTTGGGGTGAGATACACCTTCAAACAATTTTTCTGAGCGAGCTGAGCGATTTCTGACGTGCCGATGATCAACGGTAACGTCAGAATGGGGCCAAATATTGGTTTTGAATTTTTCCAGAATACATGCTGATCATTACAGCCTCCAAAAAAATCATAGATGTGCATTGGGGTGAGATAAACCTTCAAACAAAATTTCGGAGCGAGCTGAACGATTTCTCACGTGCCGATGATCAACGGCAGCGTCACACAGGGGCCAAATATTAGTTTTGAATTTTTCAAGAATACATGCTGATCACTACAGCCTCCAAAAAAATCAAAGATGTGCATTGGGGTGAGATACACCTTCAAACAATTTTTCAGAGCGAGCTGAGCGATTTCTGACGTGCCGGTGGTCAACGGTAACGACAGAAAGGGGCCAAATATTGGTTTTGAATTTTTCCAGAATACATGCTGATCACTACAGCCTCCAAAAAAATCAATGATGTGCATTGGGGTGAGATACACCTTAAAATAAAATTCCAGAGCCACCCAATCGATTTGTGACGTGCCGATGATCAACGGCAGCGTCACATAGGGGCCAAATATTAGTTTTGAATTTTTCAAAAATACATGCTGATCACTACAACCTCCAAAAAAATCAAAGATGTGCATTGGGGTGAGATACACCTTAAAATAAAATTCCAGAGCCACCCAATCGATTTGTGACGTGCCGATGATCAACGGCAGCGTCACATAGGGGCCAAATATTAGTTTTGAATTTTTCAAAAATACATGCTGATCACTACAACCTCCAAAAAAATCAAAGATGTGCATTGGGGTGAGATACACCTTCAAACAAAATTTCGGAGCGAGTTGAACGATTTCTCACGTGCCGGTGATCAACGGTAACGACAGAAAGGGGCCAAATATTGGTTTTGAATTTTTCCAGAATACATGCTGATCATTACAGCCTCCAAAAAAATCATAGATGTGCATTGGGGTGAGATACACCTTCAAACAATTTTTCTGAGCGAGCTGAACGATTTGTGACGTGCCGATGATCAACGGCAGCGTCACACAGGGGCCAAATATTAGTTTTGAATTTTTCAAGAATACGTGCTGATCACTACAGCCTCCAAAAAAATCATAGATGTGCTTTGGGGTGAGATACACCTTCAAACAATTTTTCTGAGCGAGCTGAGCGATTTCTGACGTGCCGATGATCAACGGTAACGTCAGAATGGGGCCAAATATTGGTTTTGAATTTTTCCAGAATACATGCTGATCACTACAGCCTCCAAAAAAATCAATGATGTGCATTGGGGTGAGATACACCTTAAAATAAAATTCCAGAGCCACCCAATCGATTTGTGACGTGCCGATGATCAACGGCAGCGTCACATAGGGGCCAAATATTAGTTTTGAATTTTTCAAAAATACATGCTGATCACTACAACCTCCAAAAAAATCAAAGATGTGCATTGGGGTGAGATACACCTTCAAACAAAATTTCGGAGCGAGTTGAACGATTTCTCACGTGCCGATGATCATCGCTAACGTCAGAAAGGGGCCAAATATTGGTTTTAATTTTTTCAAGAATACGTGCTGATCATTACAGCCTCCAAAAAAATCAATGATGTGCATTGGGGTGAGATACACCTTCAACAAATTTTTCGGAGCGAGCTGAGCGATTTCTGACGTGCCGGTGATCAACGGTAACGTCAGAAAGGGGCGACATATTGGTTTTGAATTTTTCAAGAATACATGCTGATCACTACAGCCTCCAAAAAAATCAAAGATGTGCATTGGGGTGAGATACACCTTCAAACAATTTTTCTGAGCGAGCTGAACGATTTCTCACGTGCCGATGATCAACGGCAGCGTCACACAGGGGCCAAATATTAGTTTTGAATTTTTCAAGAATACGTGCTGATCATTACAGCCTCCAAAAAAATCATAGATGTGCATTGGGGTGAGATACACATTCTAACAAAATTTCGGAGCGAGCTGAGCGATTTCTGACGTGCCGGTGGTCAACGGTAACGACAGAAAGGGGCCAAATATTGGTTTTGAATTTTTCAAGAATACGTGCTGATCACTACAGCCTCCAAAAAAATCATAGATGTGCATTGGGGTGAGATACACATTCTAACAAAATTTCGGAGCGAGCTGAGCGATTTCTGACGTGCCGGTGATCAACGGTAACGTCAGAAAGGGGCGACATATTGGTTTTGAATTTTTCAAGAATACATGCTGATCACTACAGCCTCCAAAAAAATCAAAGATGTGCATTGGGGTGAGATACACCTTCAAACAATTTTTCTGAGCGAGCTGAACGATTTCTGACGTGCCGATGATCAACGGTAACGTCAGAAAGGGGCCAAATATTGGTTTTGAATTTTTCCAGAATACATGCTGATCACTACAGCCTCCAAAAAAATCAATGATGTGCATTGGGGTGAGATACACCTTAAAATAAAATTCCAGAGCCACCCAATCGATTTGTGACGTGCCGATGATCAACGGCAGCGTCACATAGGGGCCAAATATTAGTTTTGAATTTTTCAAGAATACGCGCTGATCACTACAGCCTCCAAAAAAATCATAGATGTGCATTGGGGTGAGATACACATTCACACAAAATTTCGGAGCGAGCTGAGCGATTTCTGACGTGCGGGTGATCAAAGGTAACGTCAAAAGGGGCCAAATATTGGTTTTGAATTTTTCAAGAATACATGCTGATCACTACAGCCTCCAAAAAAATCAAAGATGTGCATTGGGGTGAGATACACCTTCAAACAATTTTTCTGAGCGAGCTGAACGATTTCTCACGTGCCGATGATCAACGGCAGCGTCACACAGGGGCCAAATATTAGTTTTGAATTTTTCAAGAATACGTGCTGATCACTACAGCCCCCAAAAAAATCATAGATGTGCATTGGGGTGAGATACACATTCACACAAAATTTCGGAGCGAGCTGAGCGATTTCTGACGTGCGGGTGATCAAAGGTAACGTCAAAAGGGGCCAAATATTGGTTTTGAATTTTTCAAGAATACATGCTGATCACTACAGCCTCCAAAAAAATCAAAGATGTGCATTGGGGTGAGATACACCTTCAAACAATTTTTCTGAGCGAGCTGAACGATTTCTCACGTGCCGATGATCAACGGCAGCGTCACACAGGGGCCAAATATTAGTTTTGAATTTTTCAAGAATACGTGCTGATCACTACAGCCTCCAAAAAAATCATAGATGTGCATTGGGGTGAGATACACATTCACACAAAATTTCGGAGCGAGCTGAGCGATTTCTGACGTGCGGGTGATCAAAGGTAACGTCAGAAATTGGTTTTGAATTTTTCAAGAATACATGCTGATCACTACAGCCTCCAAAAAAATCAATGATGTGCATTGGGGTGAGATACACCTTAAAATAAAATTCCAGAGCCACCCAATCGATTTGTGACGTGCCGATGATCAACGGCAGCGTCACATAGGGGCCAAATATTAGTTTTGAATTTTTCAAAAATACATGCTGATCACTACAACCTCCAAAAAAATCAAAGATGTGCATTGGGGTGAGATACACCTTCAAACAATTTTTCAGAGCGAGCTGAGCGATTTCTGACGTGCCGGTGATCAACGGTAACGACAGAAAGGGGCCAAATATTGGTTTTGAATTTTTCCAGAATACATGCTGATCACTACAGCCTCCAAAAAAATCAATGATGTGCATTGGGGTGAGATACACCTTAAAATAAAATTCCAGAGCCACCCAATCGATTTGTGACGTGCCGATGATCAACGGCAGCGTCACATAGGGGCCAAATATTAGTTTTGAATTTTTCAAAAATACATGCTGATCACTACAACCTCCAAAAAAATCAAAGATGTGCATTGGGGTGAGATACACCTTAAAATAAAATTCCAGAGCCACCCAATCGATTTGTGACGTGCCGATGATCAACGGCAGCGTCACATAGGGGCCAAATATTAGTTTTGAATTTTTCAAAAATACATGCTGATCACTACAACCTCCAAAAAAATCAAAGATGTGCATTGGGGTGAGATACACCTTCAAACAAAATTTCGGAGCGAGTTGAACGATTTCTCACGTGCCGGTGATCAACGGTAACGACAGAAAGGGGCCAAATATTGGTTTTGAATTTTTCCAGAATACATGCTGATCATTACAGCCTCCAAAAAAATCATAGATGTGCATTGGGGTGAGATACACCTTCAAACAATTTTTCTGAGCGAGCTGAACGATTTGTGACGTGCCGATGATCAACGGCAGCGTCACACAGGGGCCAAATATTAGTTTTGAATTTTTCAAGAATACGTGCTGATCACTACAGCCTCCAAAAAAATCATAGATGTGCTTTGGGGTGAGATACACCTTCAAACAATTTTTCTGAGCGAGCTGAGCGATTTCTGACGTGCCGATGATCAACGGTAACGTCAGAATGGGGCCAAATATTGGTTTTGAATTTTTCCAGAATACATGCTGATCATTACAGCCTCCAAAAAAATCATAGATGTGCATTGGGGTGAGATAAACCTTCAAACAAAATTTCGGAGCGAGCTGAACGATTTCTCACGTGCCGATGATCAACGGCAGCGTCACACAGGGGCCAAATATTAGTTTTGAATTTTTCAAGAATACATGCTGATCACTACAGCCTCCAAAAAAATCAAAGATGTGCATTGGGGTGAGATACACCTTCAAACAATTTTTCAGAGCGAGCTGAGCGATTTCTGACGTGCCGGTGGTCAACGGTAACGACAGAAAGGGGCCAAATATTGGTTTTGAATTTTTCCAGAATACATGCTGATCACTACAGCCTCCAAAAAAATCAATGATGTGCATTGGGGTGAGATACACCTTAAAATAAAATTCCAGAGCCACCCAATCGATTTGTGACGTGCCGATGATCAACGGCAGCGTCACATAGGGGCCAAATATTAGTTTTGAATTTTTCAAAAATACATGCTGATCACTACAACCTCCAAAAAAATCAAAGATGTGCATTGGGGTGAGATACACCTTCAAACAATTTTTCTGAGCGAGCTGAACGATTTCTGACGTGCCGGTGATCATCGCTAACGTCAGAAAGGGGCCAAATATTGGTTTTAATTTTTTCAAGAATACGTGCTGATCATTACAGCCTCCAAAAAAATCAATGATGTGCATTGTGGTGAGATACACCTTCAACAAATTTTTCGGAGCGAGCTGAGCGATTTCTGACGTGCCGGTGATCAACGGTAACGTCAGAAAGGGGCGACATATTGGTTTTGAATTTTTCAAGAATACATGCTGATCACTACAGCCTCCAAAAAAATCAAAGATGTGCATTGGGGTGAGATACACCTTCAAACAATTTTTCTGAGCGAGCTGAACGATTTCTCACGTGCCGATGATCAACGGCAGCGTCACACAGGGGCCAAATATTAGTTTTGAATTTTTCAAGAATACGTGCTGATCATTACAGCCTCCAAAAAAATCATAGATGTGCATTGGGGTGAGATACACATTCTAACAAAATTTCGGAGCGAGCTGAGCGATTTCTGACGTGCCGGTGGTCAACGGTAACGACAGAAAGGGGCCAAATATTGGTTTTGAATTTTTCAAGAATACGTGCTGATCACTACAGCCTCCAAAAAAATCATAGATGTACATTGGGGTGAGATACACATTCTATCAAAATTTCGGAGCGAGCTGAGCGATTTCTGACGTGCCGGTGATCAACGGTAACGTCAGAAAGGGGCGACATATTGGTTTTGAATTTTTCAAGAATACATGCTGATCACTACAGCCTCCAAAAAAATCAAAGATGTGCATTGGGGTGAGATACACCTTAAAATAAAATTCCAGAGCCACCCAATCGATTTGTGACGTGCCGATGATCAACGGCAGCGTCACACAGGGGCCAAATATTAGTTTTGAATTTTTCAAAAATACATGCTGATCACTACAACCTCCAAAAAAATCAAAGATGTGCATTGGGGTGAGATACACCTTCAAACAATTTTTCAGAGCGAGCTGAGCGATTTTTGACGTGCCGGTGATCAACGGTAACGACAGAAAGGGGCCAAATATTGGTTTTGAATTTTTCCAGAATACATGCTGATCACTACAGCCTCCAAAAAAATCAATGATGTGCATTGGGGTGAGATACACCTTAAAATAAAATTCCAGAGCCACCCAATCGATTTGTGACGTGCCGATGATCAACGGCAGCGTCACATAGGGGCCAAATATTAGTTTTGAATTTTTCAAAAATACATGCTGATCACTACAACCTCCAAAAAAATCAAAGATGTGCATTGGGGTGAGATACACCTTAAAATAAAATTCCAGAGCCACCCAATCGATTTGTGACGTGCCGATGATCAACGGCAGCGTCACATAGGGGCCAAATATTAGTTTTGAATTTTTCAAAAATACATGCTGATCACTACAACCTCCAAAAAAATCAAAGATGTGCATTGGGGTGAGATACACCTTCAAACAAAATTTCGGAGCGAGTTGAACGATTTCTCACGTGCCGGTGATCAACGGTAACGACAGAAAGGGGCCAAATATTGGTTTTGAATTTTTCCAGAATACATGCTGATCATTACAGCCTCCAAAAAAATCATAGATGTGCATTGGGGTGAGATAAACCTTCAAACAAAATTTCGGAGCGAGCTGAACGATTTCTCACGTGCCGATGATCAACGGCAGCGTCACACAGGGGCCAAATATTAGTTTTGAATTTTTCAAGAATACATGCTGATCACTACAGCCTCCAAATAAATCAAAGATGTGCATTGGGGTGAGATACACCTTCAAACAATTTTTCAGAGCGAGCTGAGCGATTTCTGACGTGCCGGTGGTCAACGGTAACGACAGAAAGGGGCCAAATATTGGTTTTGAATTTTTCCAGAATACATGCTGATCACTACAGCCTCCAAAAAAATCAATGATGTGCATTGGGGTGAGATACACCTTAAAATAAAATTCCAGAGCCACCCAATCGATTTGTGACGTGCCGATGATCAACGGCAGCGTCACATAGGGGCCAAATATTAGTTTTGAATTTTTCAAAAATACATGCTGATCACTACAACCTCCAAAAAAATCAAAGATGTGCATTGGGGTGAGATACACCTTCAAACAATTTTTCTGAGCGAGCTGAACGATTTCTGACGTGCCGATGATCCAACGGCAGCGTCACACAGGGGCCAAATATTAGTTTTGAATTTTTCAAGAATACGTGCTGATCACTACAGCCTCCAAAAAAATCATAGATGTGCTTTGGGGTGAGATACACCTTCAAACAAAATTTCGGAGCGAGTTGAACGATTTCTCACGTGCCGATGATCATCGCTAACGTCAGAAAGGGGCCAAATATTGGTTTTAATTTTTTCAAGAATACGTGCTGATCATTACAGCCTCCAAAAAAATCAATGATGTGCATTGGGGTGAGATACACCTTCAACAAATTTTTCGGAGCGAGCTGAGCGATTTCTGACGTGCCGGTGATCAACGGTAACGTCAGAAAGGGGCGACATATTGGTTTTGAATTTTTCAAGAATACATGCTGATCACTACAGCCTCCAAAAAAATCAAAGATGTGCATTGGGGTGAGATACACCTTCAAACAATTTTTCTGAGCGAGCTGAACGATTTCTCACGTGCCGATGATCAACGGCAGCGTCACACAGGGGCCAAATATTAGTTTTGAATTTTTCAAGAATACGTGCTGATCATTACAGCCTCCAAAAAAATCATAGATGTGCATTGGGGTGAGATACACATTCTAACAAAATTTCGGAGCGAGCTGAGCGATTTCTGACGTGCCGGTGGTCAACGGTAACGACAGAAAGGGGCCAAATATTGGTTTTGAATTTTTCAAGAATACGTGCTGATCACTACAGCCTCCAAAAAAATCATAGATGTGCATTGGGGTGAGATACACATTCTAACAAAATTTCGGAGCGAGCTGAGCGATTTCTGACGTGCCGGTGATCAACGGTAACGTCAGAAAGGGGCGACATATTGGTTTTGAATTTTTCAAGAATACATGCTGATCACTACAGCCTCCAAAAAAATCAAAGATGTGCATTGGGGTGAGATACACCTTCAAACAATTTTTCTGAGCGAGCTGAACGATTTCTGACGTGCCGATGATCAACGGTAACGTCAGAAAGGGGCCAAATATTGGTTTTGAATTTTTCCAGAATACATGCTGATCACTACAGCCTCCAAAAAAATCAATGATGTGCATTGGGGTGAGATACACCTTAAAATAAAATTCCAGAGCCACCCAATCGATTTGTGACGTGCCGATGATCAACGGCAGCGTCACATAGGGGCCAAATATTAGTTTTGAATTTTTCAAGAATACGCGCTGATCACTACAGCCTCCAAAAAAATCATAGATGTGCATTGGGGTGAGATACACATTCACACAAAATTTCGGAGCGAGCTGAGCGATTTCTGACGTGCGGGTGATCAAAGGTAACGTCAAAAGGGGCCAAATATTGGTTTTGAATTTTTCAAGAATACATGCTGATCACTACAGCCTCCAAAAAAATCAAAGATGTGCATTGGGGTGAGATACACCTTCAAACAATTTTTCTGAGCGAGCTGAACGATTTCTCACGTGCCGATGATCAACGGCAGCGTCACACAGGGGCCAAATATTAGTTTTGAATTTTTCAAGAATACGTGCTGATCACTACAGCCCCCAAAAAAATCATAGATGTGCATTGGGGTGAGATACACATTCACACAAAATTTCGGAGCGAGCTGAGCGATTTCTGACGTGCGGGTGATCAAAGGTAACGTCAAAAGGGGCCAAATATTGGTTTTGAATTTTTCAAGAATACATGCTGATCACTACAGCCTCCAAAAAAATCAAAGATGTGCATTGGGGTGAGATACACCTTCAAACAATTTTTCTGAGCGAGCTGAACGATTTCTCACGTGCCGATGATCAACGGCAGCGTCACACAGGGGCCAAATATTAGTTTTGAATTTTTCAAGAATACGTGCTGATCACTACAGCCTCCAAAAAAATCATAGATGTGCATTGGGGTGAGATACACATTCACACAAAATTTCGGAGCGAGCTGAGCGATTTCTGACGTGCGGGTGATCAAAGGTAACGTCAGAAATTGGTTTTGAATTTTTCCAGAATACATGCTGATCACTACAGCCTCCAAAAAAATCAAAGATTCATTGGGGTGAGATACACCTTCAAAAATTTTTTCGGAGCGAGCTGAGCGATTTCTGACGTGCCGGTGATCAACGGTAACGACAGAAAGGGGCCAAATATTTGTTTTGAATTTTTCCAGAATACATGCTGATCACTACAGCCTCCAAAAAAATCATAGATGTGCATTGGGGTGAGATACACCTTCAAACAAAATTTCGGAGCGAGTTGAACGATTTCTCACGTGCCGATGATCATCGCTAACGTCAGGTTTTGAAACGGGTGAACATTGAGCTCTGTCTACGTGGTAAAAAAATCTGACGGTGCTCTTCGCGACCCCAAAAATCCGGCTTTTTTAGTATATGGAGGGTTTTCAACCTTCCATATGGCAAGGCAATTTTTTGAACGTTAATGGTGGATGTAGC